>OU342746.1:171076394-171369655 GCA_910589775.1 Avena eriantha
GATCCAACAGTGTTCACTGCATCTGTGTTCTTTGCACAAACCACTTATGGATCCACCAGTGTTCATTGCATGTCTGTTCTTTTCGACAAACCAGTTATGGATCAACCAGTGGTCATTGCATGTGTGTTCTTTTCACAAACTACATGTGGACCCACTAGAGTCATTGCATGTGTGTTCTTATACTAAACCTAGCACTAGAGTCATTGCATCTGTGTTCTTTCCACAAACCACACATGGATCAACCAGTGTCATTGCATGTGTGTTCTTTCCACAAACCACATATGGATCCACAAGTGTTCACTTCATGTGTGTTCATTCCACAAACCACTCATGGATCAACCAGTGTCACTGCATGTGTGTTCTTTTCACAAACCACATATGGATCCACCAGTGTTCACTACATATGTGTTCTTTCCACAAACCACTTATCGATCCACCAGTGTTCATTGCATGTGTGTTTTCTTTACCACAAACCACTTATGGATCAACAAGTGGTCATTGCATGTGTATTCTTTTCACAAACCACATGTGGACCCACTAGAGTCATTGCATGTTAGTTCTTATACTAAAACCAGCACTAGACTCATTGCATGTGTGTTCTTTTCACAAACCACGCATGGATCCACCAGTGTCATTGCATGTGTGTTCTTTCCACAAACCACACCTGGATCAACCAATGTCATCGCATGTGTGTTCTTACCACAAATCACATATGGACCCACTAGAGTCATTGCTTGTGTGCTCTACTAAAACCAGCACTAGAGTCACTTCATGTGTGTTCTTTTCACAAACAACGTTTGGATCCACTAGTGTTCACTTCATGTGTGTTCTTTCCACAATCCACGTATGGATCCACAACTGTTCATTGCATGTGTGTTCTTTTCCACAAACCACTTATGGATCAACCAGTGGTCATTGCATGTGTGTTCTTTTCACAAACTACATGTGGACCCACTAGATTCATTGCATGTGTGTTCTTATACTAAAACTAGCACTAGAGTCATTGCATGTCTGTTCTTTCCACAAACCACACATGGAACAACCAGTGTCATTGCATGTGTGTTCTTACCACAAACAACATATGGATCAACCAGTGGTTATTGCATGTGTGTTCTTTTCCACAAACCACTTATGGAGCAACCAGTGGTCATTGCATGTGTGTTCTTTTCACAAACCACATGTGGACCCACTAGAGTCATTACATGTGTGTTCTTATACTAAAACCAGCACTAGACTCATTGCATGTGTGTTCTTTTCACAAACCACACATGGATCCACTAGTGTCATTGCATGTGTGTTCTTTCCACAAACCACACATGGATAAACTAGTGTCATTGCATGTGTGTTCTTTCCACAAATCACATATGGACCCACTAGAGTCATTGCTTGTGTGTTCTTATACTAAAACCAGCACTAGAGTCATTGCCTTTTGTTCGTTTTACAAAAAACATACGGATCCAATAGTGTTCACTGCATGTGTGTTCTTTCCACAAACCACTTATGGATCCACCAGTGTTCATTGCATGTGTATTCTTTTACACAAAGCACTTATGGATCAACCAATGGTCATTGCATGTGTGTTCTTTTCACAAACTACATGTGGACCCACTAGAGTCATTGCATGTGTGTTCTTATACTAAAACTAGCACTAGAGTCATTGCATTTGTGTTCTTTCCACAAACTACATATGGATCAACCTGTGGTCATTGCATGTGTGTTCTTTCCCCAAACCACTTATGGATCCACTAGTGTTCACTGCATGTGTGTTCCTTTCCAGAAACCACATATGGATCCATTAGAGTCATTGCATGTGTGTTATTTCCACAAATCACACATGGATTAACGAATCGTATTGCATGTGTGTTCTTTCTACAAACCACATATGGATCAACAGTGGCATTGCATGTGTGTTCTTTTCACAAATCACATATGGACCCACTAGAGTCATTGCCTGTGTGTTCTTATACTAAAACCAGCAATAGAGTCATTGCTTGTGTGTTCTTATACTAAAACCAGCACTAGAGTCATTGCATGTGTGTTCTTTTCACAAACAACATATGGATCCACCAGGGTTCACTTCATGTGTGTTCTTTCCATAAACCACTTATGGATCCACCAGTGTTCATTGCATGTGTGTTCTTTTCCACAAACCAGTTATGGATCAACCACTGGTCATTGCATGTGTGTTCTTTTCACAAACCACATGTGGACCCACTAGATTCGTTGCATGCGTGTTCTTATCCTAAAACCAGCACCAGACTCATTGCATGTGTGTTCTTTCCACAAACCACACATGGATCAACCAGTGTCATTGCATGTGTGTTCTTTCCACAAACCACATATGGATCAACCAGTGATCATTGCATGTGTGTTCTTTTCACAAACCACATGTGGACCCACATGAGTCATTGTATGTGTGTTCTTATACTAAAACTAGCACTAGAGTTATTGCATGTGTGTTCTTTCCACAAACCACACATGGATCAAGAAGTGTCATTGCATGTGAGTTCTTTCCACAAACCACATATGGATCAACTAGTGGTCATTGCATGTGTGTTCTTTTCAGAAACCACATATGGACCCACTAGAGTCATTGGTTGTGTGGTCTTATACTAAAACCAGCACTAGAGTCATTGCATATGTGTTCTTTTCACAAACCACTTATGGATCCACCAGTGTTCACTTCATGTGCGTTCCTTTCCACAAACCACATATGGATCCATTAGAGTCAATGCATGTGTGTTATTTCCACAAACCACACATGGATTAACCAATGGCATTGCATGTGTGTTCTTTCCACAAACCACATATTGATCAACCAGTGGCATTGCATGTGTGTTCTGTTCACAAATCACATATGGACCCACTAGAGTCATTGCTTGTGTGTTCTTATACTAAAACCATCACTAGAGTCATTGCATGTGTGTTCTTTTCACAAACAACATATGGATCCACCAGTGTTTACTGCATGTGTGTTCTTTCCACAAACCACTTATGGATCCACTAGTGTTCGTTGCATGTTTGTTCTTTTCCACAAACCACTTATCGATCAACCAGTGCTCATTGCATGTGTGTTCTTTTCACAAAACACATGTGGACCCACTAGAGTCATTGCATGTGTGTTCTTATACTAAAACAAGCACTAGACTCATTGCATGTGTGTTCTTTCCACAATCCACACATGGATCAACCTGTGTCATTGCATGTGTGTTCTTTGCACAAAGCACATATGGATCAACCAGTGGTCATTGCATGTGTGTTCTTTTCACAAACCACATATGGACCCACTAGAGTCATTGCATGTGTGTTCTATCCACAAACCACACATATCTATCCACAAGTCATTGCATGTGTGTTCTTATACTAAAACTAGCACTAGAGTTATTGCATGTGTGTTCTTTCCACAAACCCACACGGATCAAGCAGTGTCATTGCATGTGTGTTGTTTTCCAAAAACAACATATGGCCCCACTAGAGTCATTGCAATTGTGTTATTTCCACAAACCACACATGGATCCACCAGTGTTCACTGCATGTGTGTTCCTGACATGAACCACATATGGACCCAGTAGAGTTATTGCATGTGTGTTCTATCCACAAACCACACATGGATCAACCAGTGTCATTGCACGTGTGTTCTTTCCACAAACCACATATGGATCAACCAGTGTAATTGCATGTGTGTTCTTTCCACAAACCACACATGGATGAACCAGTGTCTTTGCATGTGTGTTCTTTCCACAAACCACCTATGGATCCACTAGTGTAGATTGCATGTGTGTTCTTTTCCACAAACCACATATGGATCAACCAGTGTCATTACACGTGTGTTGTTTCCACAAACCAAATATGGATCAACCAGTGTCATTGCATGTGTGTTCTTTCCACAAACCACACATGGATCAACCGGTCTCTTTGCATGTGTGTTATTTCCACAAACCACTTATGGATCAACCAGTGTAGATTGCATGTGTGTTCTTTTCCACAAAGCACATATGGATCAACAAGTGGTCATTTCATGCGTGTTTTAGGAGAGCCCTAACCTTAGGAGAGCCGTAACCTTATCCCCCAATGGATCCACCGTTAGACCGAGTCTTGTAGAAGGCACGCCATAACACAGTTGTTCTGCTTGACGATTGTTACATACCATTCGATTGGGGCGCTTGGATGATTGGGTTGGTCTTCGTGAGAGCGATCCTCGAGTAGGGTGTTCTGTGGCATGATTGGCCACGCTTGCCCTGGAAAAACTGGCATGTTGCGAGTGTCACGAGTCATGAGTTCAGTGGGCCATATCCCAATGTCACGTCCCCGTTACTTCTCTTCCTTCCCCTCGAAGCCACTTTCCCCACTTCACTTCCATCCTGCCGTAGCCGCAAGCCGACGACATCCGCCAATTCTCGGGTCGCTACCTTCATGCTAAGAAATCATTTTACAAGCTTTTGAACCTATCCTACATATTCCTGCTATTCGCCAATCTAACTGCTGATCTTTTTTCCGATTTCTCGACGAACTTCCGATGTGGCAGATGCTGCAGCCCAAGAATCTGGAGATCCTTGCGCGCAACTTCGCAACAACGTTCCCGCTCGTGTTCTTCCACCTAGGATGCTTTCGCCGTTACTCCTACCACGAGCTCCCGCTCCACAAGCTCGCGTGCCCGCACGGCGCGTGCTCCTGCATGGAGCCGAGCTGCAACTACACCGGCCCGCCGACAGAGCTTGTCATCCACCTTGTAGAGGGGCACTTGATCGAAGTGATTAGGATATCGTATGGGCAAGCCCAACTTCTCCAAGAGCAGGTGCCGTTCACTGACTCGGCACGCCGCCTGCTAATTTTCCAGGGGGGACGGCTCTGTTTTTGTCCTGACCATCAACGCCGGTGTTCCGGGAACCAGAGCCGGGCCCACCATCATGGGTGTCATTTGCGTCAGGTCGGTCTCGTGTGCCTGGCTTGTATACACGGTGCGCATGTGGGCGAACGCCTAGCCGCCGTCGTCAGATAGCATTCTTGTGCTAGTCGAGGCGCCGGGCTGCCCAACGCCGCGGGAGGTGGAGTATGTGGACCTAAGGTTAATCCTATGCGTGCCATCTCAGTACCTTGTCGGTGCTAGACCAAACAGGCATATGCATTTCTACATTTGTATCGAGAAGACCGACAGGGAAATGTAGTACTTGTGCTGTCATTACTGTTAGACTTAAGCGATGCTACTCAGGTGCTTAGAGCATACGTGTTGTGCGAATGTACCCCAGTTGTAGTTTTCAGTACTCCTTAATAATTCGACGAGTTATTATATTGGTGCAATCAGCTTGCTGTTGTCATGTTGCAAAGTCCGCTTGCTCTGGACAGACCGGTAATACCGTGTGCTCCTGCTCCTGCATGTCAGTGTCACGTGTTCCGAGGGCCCACCTACCAGTGTCACGCCCCCTGCTCTTCCTTCCCCTCGAAGCCATTGTCCCAAGTTCTCTTCCATCCTGCCTCTCCCGTCTGATGGTTGTAATCTGATTTTCGTTGGATTGTTTACATGTAATCTACGTTGATAATGCAACATGCAAATGGCACAGACACAATTTCTAAAGTGGAAGCAGTCACACGCTGCTATTGCACATATTTCTCAATATAGCTCGACAAACCCATTGCAATAATTGTACTCGCATTAAACACAACCGAAATTGCAACCATCCTAAACAACATCTAAACCCACATCCCATCGCTGTCGTCAGAGTCCACCTTGATTAGTGACACCACCGTACCCTTCCCAGCGACATCCACTCCCGCCCGTGGCTTGCCCTTCGCCAAGGAGGCAACAATGGCATTCTGCACAGCTTCGTCCTCGTCGTCCTCCACATGAGAATCGACAATGACAAAGGTAACGGGGTTGGTGTGGACCTTGCGCCGTCGTGCCTGGCGGCTCCTGCTCGAGCTCGACGCCGGATCAGTCCTTCTACAGGTAGGAGGGGACGAGCTCGCATACGTAGCATCGTCGCTCCTCTCAAGAAACCATGGCCATTTGATACTACGACGGTAGGATGTTGGGGTGGATCCACCGCGGCGAGCCCTACCGGGAGCGGTGGAGCGGATGGATCTGCCGGCACGAGCCATGAGAAGTTCCTAGGAGGGAGTAAGATTGTGGGCCAGGCATGTCTGGTTCCTGAGCAAGGCCTCCCAGTGATATATGTACGCTGGCAAGGTGCCAAAAAATTTCGTCCAATGCACGCGAGAGGGCTTTTGAACGACGAACGCGCGAGGTTTGGTTGACAAGTCCACACGCTAGGTCCCCCACCTGTCAGCCGAATGTGGACGGTAGGATTCTGCCTGAGTTATTAAGTAGGGATAAATCACGCTTCACCACTACCCTGACATCCAAAGGCTCCTCTTTCCTCTGCCCCCGCTCCCCTCGCTCATGGCTCGCAGCTCGTGCAGTTCATCTCGGGCGGAATCAGGGTCGGCTCAACGCCGTCAGGCGGGTGCCCCCATCAGGTACCGGAGGGCGCCCTATGATTACTACCCTGATATGCTGTGTTCATGCGGTGAGAATATGCCGAGATGGATTTCGTGGACCGACGAAAATACTGCAGGAAAATTCAGCAACTGCAGCATCAGAGCGGTAAGTTCCTACTGTAGGTAGAATGGTAACCCAGATCCGGAAAGCGTAATGTAATTCTTTTTTTTTGTTTCCTTCGATCTACTACGCAGGAAGGGAGGGGGACTGGCTGTGACAAGTTTGTGTGGATCGAAAAGCCACTGAAAGGTTTTCACAGAGAGCTTGTTCAGGATCTACGTGATGTTGCGTGGGACAAGAAAGAGGAGATTCATGCGATGGAGCGAGAGATCCGGGAGCTTCGCCATGTGTAGGGGAGGCAGGGGCAGGGAGGTGGTGAGACATATGGGCTCAAGATTAGGCCAGATAGTGGAAACAATTTCCTCATTATATGGGCATTATCTGTTGCATTTGCAGTTTATGTTGCCATGTCGTTGTCCAGCAGCTGAAATAAGTTGCCGCTTCATGGAGTGTAGCAGCCCGCTTAAGAAATTGTTTTTCATCCTAGAAACTTAACTTAAGTGTAATGCCAATAGCAAGGATTTATGAAGCGCATATAAATAATTCATGTCTATGCCACTAACACCCATCGATTTTGGAGAGGATTTAACCGCTCAGCTATCGCAATGGTTCAGTTAGTAGTGACACAGTCACAATTTTGGATTCAACTAGTGGCCTCGGTCGTATCCAATCCTAAAGTCGCGATACATTTTACTCCGAGTACGGGAGGCAGATTGTTTCGCCCGACAAGTTCCACGCACACAGCTCCAGAGTTTAACCGAACTACATATATAGGTTCAAGTTCAATACATCATTAGGCTACTACACTGTGAGCCCTCTTTCTCTGCTTGGGTGCCAACTTTCTTCCTCTTTCCTTCACGTCCACTGGCTTCTTCATCTCCTACCTTCTTGCTCTTCCTGGGTGCCAATTTTCTTACCTTCACGTACCCTGCATCTCCAGGCCGAGGGAAGTCAGGCCAATCAGCACCAGAATCTTGTCCCGCATCATCACTCCACTCGTTTTGGTTTTCTTCCCGCAGCAAAATCACTGAGTCGGCTGTCTTGTTTCTTACCTTGCGCTTCCTGTAAAAAAACAGTACATGGATTACTACCTTATATCTACAGACTATAAACAATTTTTTGTGTGAATGTACCATCTCATACCTAGGTTTGGGAGCATTAAGGGGACATCCAACTTCTCTATCGCCTATAAGATGGCAGGTCTTGCATCTGTTTTTGCCCTTCTTTGTAGCACAGAAAGCCAAACCCTTCTTCTCGAGAAAATTCTTAAACCTATTCATCTGGGGTCTTCCTCTGTCCCTTTTTGTAACTGGCTGGCAAAGCTCGAAAGACAGTTGGACTTGAGGCCACTGAGATGGGTCTGTACATGGCTCGACGGATCCAGTGTACGAAGCTCTGAACTTTTCCATAGAGTAGTAGTCTGACAAATACTGATCCAAATGTGTTAGAGTTCTTTTCTTCACCAAGAAGGCCAAGGCGTGGTCGCAAGGTTTCCCGGTATGCTGCCACTCTAAGCAGGTGCATTCTCGCAGTTGGATGTTCACAACATCCCTTTTTCCACTCTTGGACATATCGACCACCTCACAACTTCTGTTGGTTGACGGGAGAACCTTAAGATGAGCAAGTCCTCGGCTTCTCTTGAGCAGTTGTTGTACAACTGGCGGTAGCATATGTCCTCTAAGTCTCCTACCGATCTCTCTCCTTATATTTAACAGCTTCATGATCATACCACGTATGCTGTCCATCAAGATATGAACAGGACGCACTTTTATGTCTTTCACCCAGTTATTCAGGCATTCTGCAAGGTTGTTGTTTATGTAATCAAATCTGATGTCAGGGTTGAATTGACTCCTCTTCCATAGCTGCGAATGATAGATGGCCAAGTACTCTAGAAGTTTAGGGGCTTCGGCAAAAATCTACACATGAAATATTCGCTGCTACTAGGTTTGTAAACTCTAGCAGCAGGAAACATGTAACGAAATACGCTGCCTACATAGTGTGAGTACAAGTTGAGCATCATATGGGCATGGCATTGAAAATTGCAACAAGCAACTTGAGATGGGCTATGAGATATGTACCTCAAATGCTGGAAGGGCCAGCGAGGGTATGGCTAAACAATTTACCCCCCGATAGTATCAACTGCTGGATTGATTTTGAGGAAATGTTCGTAACTTCTCAAGCACGTATCAGAGGCCGAATAGGTCACATACCCTAGGAATGGGCAAGCAGAGACCGAATGAGACAGACCGGGAGTTCTTAACCCGCTGGTGCACTGTGCAAAACTCATGCGAGGGCGTGATTGAGTCACAGGCCATAGCTTGGTTTGCGCAAGGGTGTAGATATGCAAGCATGTTGTGGCAAAGGTTACAAAGGGATATGCCAACTACACTGGCAGAGCCAATCTGGATTGCTGATTCATATGCTTTGGGGGATCCGACTCAACCTAGGCTTGTGTCAAACGAGTCAAATCAGGAGTACTACCAGTGAGATGGAGCCTGGTCGTCCCGGCGAAATGATTACCGGGATAAGAAAAGAGATGACATACGGGATTACAAGTACAGTTTGCAACAAGTTGCTGCTGTAAATCAAGATTAACCCGGAGCAGGAAGTAATCAGCGTCAGAAAACTGGAGGGCAACAATGGACTCGAAGAAATGATGGCAAGAAAACTTGGACACCCGAGCAAAAGAGACAGTGGCAAGAAAAGAAAGACCGGCCGAGGTATACGTATGATGCAATGCTGGATCAACCGTGCAAATTTCACACGCCAAATCCCAGTAACCCAGCGAGTCACACAACCCGACAATATGAGTGGATGAGGAAAATAGAACAAAGTGGTTCAGGGAATGCTCAGGCACCTCAGAACGATCAACCTCGGTAGGAGGTACCCCAGCAACAATTACTCTCCGGGGCGAACATGCAACAGTTAATGTTGCCACCACCTCCACCGAGGTATGAAAACCATGAGAGAAGGGATGCAGTGCATCAGGTGGAAAATCAGCACCAGCTAGATCAAAGATATCGCGACAATGAGGAGAGAAATGAATACAGAGAGCATCACCAAAGTTATTGTGTGTTTACCACGGAGGAAACAGATAGAAAAAGTTTGCAACGCCGACATATGGAGGTGAATGCGGTAATGCCGGTAGTGACGAAGTATATGCCTTGGTCGGATCAGGAAATTACATGGAGTATCAAGGACCATCCCAAGCTTATGCCTAGTCCTAGTTCGTATGCACTGGTGCTGGACCCAATGTTCATCGGGCCAAATATCAATGTGAGGTTTTCCAAGGTACTGATCGACAATGGCAGCATCATCAATATCATGTATGTGGATACAATGCACAAGTTGGGTATCTCAGAGAACATGCTCCAGGCTACAAGGACAAATTTCCATGGCATTGTGCCTGGTATCTCCTGTGAACCCATAGGCAAGGTCCGGGTTGACGTGTTATTCGGCACAAGAGATAATTGCCGAACAAAAAATTTGGAGTTTGAGGTGGTGAACCTAGAAAGCGCATAGCATGCGTTACTCGGCAGGCCAACCCTGAACAAATTCATGGAAAGTTGTCACATCAGTTACCTGAAGATGAAGTTGCCCGGGCCAAATGGAGTAATTACCATAGCAGGAGATTTCCGACGTTCCATTGAGTGTGCGTCAGCTGGGTCTAACCTGGCTGAGTCACTCGTCATCGCACAATAAAAGAGAAAGATCTAGGAAGCGGCGGCATTGGCTCAGTCTGCATAGCAATATATGCCGGCGCTGAGTAACCCGCATGAAAGTGTCTCATTTCAAGCAACGAAAGATACAAAGAAAGTGCCTGTTGATGATCTGTTCCCTGAGCGTACCGTAACGATTGGTGTCGGGTTAAATGACAAATAGGAAAGCGAGCTCGTCAACTTCCTCCGTGAGAATCGGGATATCTTTGCTTGGTCCACACAGGACTTGCAAGGTGTTCCGAGGGAGTTGGCCGAGCACTCTTTGAATGTGAGACCCGGAGCAAAGCCGGTAAAGCAACCTCTCCGCCGCTTCGCCGAAGATAGGAGAAAAGTTATTGGAGATGATATAGCTCGGCTCCTAGCAGCTGGGTTCATCATGGAAGTGCTTTACCCGGATTGGCTATCTAATCCGGTGCTGGTGGAAAAGAAGACATATGATCTGAATGTGGCAGTGGTTTGGTGTATGTGCATCGATTACACGAACCTGAATAAGGCGTGCCCAAAATATCCATTCCCACTGCCAAGGATAGATCAAGTCATAGATTCTACTGCTGGGTGTGAACTGTTGTCATTCATAGATGCATATTCTGGTTTCTACAAGATACCTCTGAACCCGAATGATCAAATAAAGACTGCGTTTATTACCCCGTACGGGGCTTATTGCTATCGCACCATGCCTTTTGGTTTACGTAATGCAGGGGCAACGTACCAAAGATGTATGCAAAAATTTTTACAGGACCAAATCGGCTGAAATGTGCAAGTATATGTGGATGATGTGGTTATAAAAACCAAGGAAAGCAAAACGCTCCTTGATGATATCAGGCAAACGTTCGTGAACCTAAGGAGGTTCCGAAGGAAGCTTAACCCGGAGAAGTGTACCTTCGGTGTCCCGGCTAGAAAATTACTCGGATTTCTGGTCTCCAACCGAGGTATCGAAGCTAACCCAACTAAAATCTGAGCCACAGAGCAAATGGAATTGCCGAAGTGTCTTAATGATGTCTAGAAGTTCACTGGTTGCCTGGCATCTTTAAGTCGGTTTGTATGTCGGATGGGAGAAAAGGCATTGCCTCTCTATCAACTAATGAAAAAAGCGGACAGGTTCGTATGGACGGCGCAGGCCAATGAAGCCTTCATCCAGTTAAAGAAAATGTTAGCCACTACACCAGTGTTAGCCTCCCCACTATCAAAAGAGCCAATGTTGCTCTACATAGCCGCAACCAACTGAGTTGTAAGTGCAGTGGTAGTGGTAGAGCGTGACGAAGAGGGTAAGTCAGTGCAAAGACCAGTCTATTACCTGTGCGAGGTGTTATCAGCATCGAAGCAAAACTATCCTCACTATCAGAAGATGGCGTATGGTGTGTATATGGCAGCGAAGAAGCTAAAATTCTACTTTGAAGGACACCCAATCAAAGTGATATCTGAAGCCCCCATATCTGAGATAATGAGCAATAAGGACGCAAGTGGCCGGATTGCAAAATGGGCAATTGAGCTAGCCCCTTATGCTCCGCAGTACGATAGGCGAGATGTGATCAAGTCTCAGGCTGTGGCCGACTTTTTCGTAGATTGGGCTGAGATGCAATATGAGCCACCATTACCAGATCCAAACTACTGGAGAATGCATTTTGACGGGTCAAAAACAAAAACCGGGTTAGGCGCCGGAGTTGTGCTTACCTCACCCAAGAAGGATCAGCTGAAGTATGTGCTACAGATCCATTTCGCAGCATCAAACAATGTTGCAGAATATGAGGCACTTGTGCATGGGCTCAAAGTGGCAAAATAAATTGGAATACGTTGGATCCAGTGCTTTGGTGACTCAGATCTGGTCATTCAGCAAGTCTCAGGGCAGTGGGATGCGTTGGATGTAAACATGGCATTATACCAATTTCATGTGCAGAAGATATCAGGATACTTCGAGGGATGCGAGTTCCACCATGTAGCTCGGTTGGAAAATGAGGCAGCCGACATACTGTCGAAGCTCGGGTCAACTCGACAAGTGATTCCACCTGGTGTAGCACTAGAGCACCTCAGAAAGCCATCCATTAGGCCATCCCCAGAATCCGAGTCAATCTACATCCCGGCAGATCCGGAGTCCAGAGCTGTACCCATGACATTGATGTGGGAAGTGGTTCAGGAAACTCGGGGACTGCTTCGCAGAACCCGGGGACTGTGTAGCGTGATCCGGCTGAGGTTATGTCGGTGGATCACATGGAAATTGATGAGGATATGTTTCTGGTGCGAGCTATACCATCTTGGGCACTGCCCATATTCCAATTCCTAAAGGATGGAACTTTGCCGAATGAAGAAGTGCTTTCCAGGCAAATTCAGAGGTGCGCAAAGCATACACAATTATCATTGCCAAACTATACAAGAGGAGTGTCACAAACGTCCTCCAGCGATGTGTTGACTCGGAAGAAGGGCTTGACATCCTCCGAGATATACATCAAGGGGAATCTGGGCATCACGCCTCATCCAGAGCTTTAGTGGCAAAAGCTTTCCGACATGGGTTCTACTGGCCAAGTGCCTTGGAACAAGCAGAGGATCTAGTAAGAAAATGCAATGGTTGTTAGAGGTATGCTACCAAGACACACATGCCAATGTCGGAGCTCAAGACCATACCAATTACTTGGCCATTTGCTGTATGGTGTTTGGATATGGTTGGTCTGTTTAAGCCAGCAAGAGGAAATATGACCCATATCCTGGTTATGGTGGAAAAGTTTACCAAATGGATTGAAGTGAAGCCAATAAGGAAATGTGATGGAGCTACAGCCGTGACATTCCTCAAAGATATCATTCTCAGATATGGCTACCCTCACAGTATCATAACGGACAACGACACTAATTTTGCTGAAGGAGAATTTGCGCGATTCTACCAGGATAAGAAGATATGGCTGGATGTTGCTTCAGTAGCCCACCTCGCATCGAACGGACAAGTGGAAAGATCCAACGGATTAGTATTATTCGGGATAAAACCCGGGATCATTGAGCCGCTGCAAAGATCATCGGGGTGCTGGACAGAAGAACTACCGGCGGTACTATGGAGTTTAAGAACAACTCCGAATCGATCAACAGGCTATACGCCATTTTTTCTGGTATATGGGGCAGAAGCTGTATTACCAGCCGAAATAGAGCATGATTCGCCTAGAGTCACCCAATACATAGAAGCCGAAGTGCGAGAAGCCCGGGAAAACGATGTTGATCTTCTGGAAGAAGCGAGAGAATTGGCATTCTCCAGATCCGCCATATATGAGCAAAATCTCCGACGCTACCATAGCCGGAAAGTAAACCCCCAAGTCTTCCGGGAAGGTGATCTAGTACTCCGGCCGGTACAACGTACTCTGGCATGCATAAGTTATCCCCCCCCAGTGGAACTTAACCTGGCTCTAGGTGTGTTCATATTCGAAGTGTACAAGATCCGGGCCAAGTGGAACTTAACCCGGCTCTAGGTGTGTGCATATCCAAAGCTACTAAGGAGCTACGCTAGTTCTCTAAGGAGCATCCGGCCGAGTAACAAGTTACTCCCCCTGAGGCTTGGGGACTAACGGATATATCTCTAAGCACTTGTGCATGCTAAAGAAAAGACAAAGTAGCGTACCTCCATCATCCGACCGACAAGGTTGATAGCCTTGGTTGCTGTGTTCATTTGTGCGCTAAAGTCCGCGTGCCCAAACTTCTCCGGAATATCGTCATTGGCATTGACGAACTCCGCTTTGTTCCAGTTATTGACGTATTCGATTAGGGCCGGAGCATAGCGCTCTCCACTAAGCATGTGGGGCACAACCAAACCTTTGGCGTGGGCCTCCCTCCTTTCAACTTGGGCGGCAGTAGGGTTGGTGTGCAGTGCAAGTTGCATACTAGCTGACCCAGGGGAGGCATCTTTCTTCGGCGGATTTTTCTTCGGAAGCATGGCCGCGACCGTGCACTGTCCAGCTTCGATGGATGCTGCCCTGGCGGCTTTAGAACTTTTCTTGGCCTTGGGCTGCTTTTGAGAGGCTGAGGTTTGATCTGCAGATTTGGACTTGGGTGCAGCCTTGGTGCTAGCTGGGTCTTCTCGCCGAGTCTTGGAAGACTCGGACGAGGCGGAAGGAGTTGGTGTTGCTGTTGGTACTTATGGTGGTGCTGTTGGCGCTGGTGATTGTGCTTGTGCTGGTGCTGGTCTTGGCGGTGGTGCTGTTGGTACCTCGGAGGTGGAAAGTTGCGGCCGAGCCGACGAGGAGCTGGGAGCATCTGCTGCCTCGGCAGAGCCACTTCCCCTACTCCAAGGTTGCCCTCCTCTGGACGAGGTGGGCTAGAAACCGAAGCAGCCACTGAACCCTCCTGAATGAGGCTCAGCGGGCGTGTATCGTTGCCACGAGGGGGAGATGGGCTGTGCCAGAAGGAAGAGGAGATGCTGGAGCCGCTCTGAGGAACCTCCACCGCAGCCCTGCCGAATCAAACAATGAATAATAAGTTATACAAAAGAAAGGCATATAGATAGAAAATCACGAAGTAGAGAATTGGACAAAGAGAAAAGTGACTTACTCATCAGAAGTCAAAGGCTCCTTGGGCTTCCGAGCTCTCCGAGTCGTGGCCTTAGTCAGAAGCTTGGTGGCGGCCTTGTCTGATGACTTCTTTCGCCTCTTGGTTGTTTTAGGAGGTCTGGAAGAAGCAGCGGAAGTGGCAGCTCGTTTCTTAGACGTGGCTGGGACCGGCTCACCCGTGGCTAGAGGAGGATCTTCGTGGATTTTCCCAGCCGGGTTAGCTGAAGCCGGAAATGCGTAAGAAATGGGCACAGCGTCAAATGCCTCCATCACCTCAACGTCGGAATCATCTTCATCATCAGGCCAATCCCTTAAGGAAGAGAAGTTACCAGTGGGTCGCTTGGTTGCATCAGGGAATGTGAGGAACATTTCCTGATTTGGCTCCTCCTCGTCCGAGAAAATTCGATCCTTCGCCCATTTGAGGGAAGGCTCGGTGCCATCTTCGAGGGTTTGCTGAAGAAACAACTAAGAAGGAAATACAAAAGGATCAAATAAACAACATACTTCGACATAGGATATAACTCGGAAAAAGATTGAATCACGAGATTTACCGTAGGAGGAGGCTTGTCCCGAAAGTAATGCTCCAATCCCCACTCCCAATCAGCGGAGAAGTCCTTGTTGGTCGTAAAGAGGGCCTTGACCCGGCGGAATATCTCGGTGTTGTTCAGTTCAAAGGAAGAGGTCCGGTTGGGGTCAAGTCGCCAGCTCATGTGGCAAAGTTTGTGTGTGCGCTTCTTGAGAGGGGAGATTCGGCTGCGGACGAATGTGATCATCGCGTCGTCGTTGCCCTAATTGGAGACCTAGCCTCCCCTTTATAAGGAGCGCTAGGGCCTCCGTACAAGGGGTTGGCATTTGAGGAGTTGGTTCCTTGGAGATAGGTGGTGGTGAGAGTAAGAGAGCATCTTCTTCCTCCTCTCCCAATACACCTCAAGGAGCATCTGTAACCTCGTAAACTTGAAGAATACAAAGCATCCGTGTGTGGAATCATCACACTATCCTTCCCTGGATTCCTCTAGTGCATATTGGCCCCAACTTTAGCCTATCCATGGCATCTGCCGTGACACCACCACGACAGGATAATTATGGGTTGCTCGCCTACACATATATCTATAAGATTATAATTGTTACATTTACCACTCGTCCACCTGGAAAATTTACTATCACCATGAACTGAATCTCCCCGCGCCTTCTTTCGCCATCTGCAGGAAACAACAAACAAGCAAAGTCGTTCTTTACTTTTATGCACTATATTTATGAAGTTTACATTTTAGTTTTATTTAAATCTATTGCATTTAATCAAAACCCCATTCTTATTTCAACACTTGCAGTCAATTCACTCGAAGACCTCTGACAACTTCAGGTGTGACAGAGACATCATCAATAAACACTTACCTTTGGACTCCCTGTGGGATCGATATCTGAACTTCGAAACTAGATACAAATGATCTGTGCACTTGCAGACATCACTACTCAACACATGATGCGCATGTTCATCAACCTAATGAAAATTCTATTGTCCTCCCACTTAACATTTGGTAAGAAATTCCTTCTCAATAAAATTGATGTTCTAAACGACAAACACTTTTGTCTTTGGTGTTATTGAGGAATACCCAATGATTGCTTTGGGATAACCTACAAAGACATGCTTATCTGACTTTGGTTGTAAACATTTTACTTATGCCTAGCAAACCAAAATTTAAGAAAAGACAAGTTAGGTTTTATCCCAAGTCATAACTCATATGAAGTCAATTCAACGGATCGTGATGGTGCTCTTTTCATTGAAAAAGAGGTAGTCTCTAAAGCTTAATCTTCAAAATAAAATGGGAATTTTATAAATAACACGTTTGATCTTACCATGTCAAACAAGGTTTGATTACATCTCAATAACACTCCATACTGCTACAGTGTTCCAAGATACAAAAATCAGTGGAACAATCCTGCAAATCTTAGGTGTTTTCTAAAATTTGTAACTCAATATCTTCCTTTATGATACAATCATAAATTCTTTATTTTCTTGTTACAATGATTTTCCACTTCATCTTGAAAGTATTTGAACATGTTTCAAATATTTCATACTTCTTCCTTATTAATTAAATATTCACATATATCCACTCAAGTTTCACATAAAGTATATGAAGTTGAAATCCATCGCTCACGACTACACATAATGGACTATATGGAACAACATGCACGATTTCCAATAGGTTAGTCGTTCATTCTTCGTTGACCTTTGAACATAGTTTTAATTATCTCCAGGAAAGTATCACAAACATCAATTGATCAAAATCAAAAGACTGAAAAAATCCATCAACGTGGAGTTTCCTCATGTTTTCTTTCTAGTATAATTTAAACGGCAATGTCACTCACAAGTGATATTCCAATCATTCATCTTGCGACATTTTAGCATTAGTATTATGGATGTGATTTCTCCAACAAGACTTATAAGAATTCATCCATCTTCTATGGAATATGGTAATTATTTGAATAACCATTATTCTCATAATATCAGAACAAAATAACAATTATTAAAACAAATATTGAAGGCTAGGTTTGATGTCAATGAGAAACACAATAACACTTTATTTGTTTTTGATGAACACCATCCCGTATTATCTTGATAATTACTTAGGCCATTGCAGTTCATGAATTGTGTTGTCCTGTATGCCATTTACACCACCAAATCCGGTATCTAATACCCAAGAACCACACTGTTTAACAGGAAAATAATACATCCACAACATGTATATCATCTATATACCTAAGCTAGATATTTCTAGTCTTTTTCTTTTCTACCAAATAATTTCCAAATTCTCTTTTAGCATTTCCTTTCCTTTTTAGA
Source organism: Avena eriantha (assembly GCA_910589775.1). NCBI lineage: Eukaryota > Viridiplantae > Streptophyta > Magnoliopsida > Poales > Poaceae > Avena > Avena eriantha. Next base: position 171,094,026 of record OU342746.1, read on the forward strand.
AGAATCTATATACATCAACAGTGGCACCATACACATGACACTTAGTCCAAACCGTGTTAGTCAAACACTATTACCCTTTTACTTGCACTTTTGATGTGTATTACAATCATCGAATGTTTGGAGTTCTTCCAAAATACATTATTTATTAATCTTTTAGTGCAGTAAACATTTTACCTACATCTTTTATTCATCCTTATCATGAAAACTTTCATGATCAAGCTACCATAGCCTATAAATGAGACTTGCGAGTATAATGATAGTTCCCAACACCTTTTGGGAGATCATGATGCCTAGCATCTCCAACCTTCACAAATTATGATACAATATGAGAACATGTATTTTGCTAAATTATACTCAATCATATTGCAACCAAAACATTGTTTCAGATATAGTATTATCTTCCAAACATGATAGTTTCTGAAATAGTTATTTCATATCCTAGATAACCTTGATATTGAAACAACTTCCAAATTTCAAGGATCATGGAGGCAAGCATGATATTTATATACTAACGCTAGAACTGTTACTCTTGATTTAATACTAATTATTAAACTTCATGAAATAGGTGGAGTTTGCTAAAAGTTTACAGTAGGACTTTAACATTTAGATTGACACTCAAAACAATATGATACCAATTCGTAAAGTAAATATCCAGAATTTTATAGTTCAATTATCTCAATTATAACTAAGCACAAAGTAGTAAACAAATGCTAGTGACTATAACAAACTAAGCAATTTCACTTTAATTTAGTATATGATAAATTGATTTCAACTTTAATCATATTACTACATGAACTCCCACTCAAAAACAACATCCATCGACTCATTTTGGTGATTACATGAACCAAATTCACTACACCAAGACCGATCATCATGTGAATTGGTGCAACTGCAAAGGCGAGCATCGATATGATCATCATATCAAAGATATGACTCATTCTTTACCTTTCGGTTCATGTTCCGAGTCTCTGTACATTCTAGTCTCTCCAAGTAGGACCATAGTGTTTGTTTGTGTAAATCTATCTTACACCCATTGTTATGGACTTGGGTTTTGGAGAAGGAGGGAGCGCTGGGAGTATCAATCGGCTAGCAAACAAGCACACAGGGGACTCGAAGATTTACCTAGGTTCAGGCCTCGTAGAGGTCCCTACTCCTGCTTGTCTACTCGTGGAATTATCAGAGGAATCGAGGATTACAATGGTGCGCAATTGCAATCTGGCAAGGGTTTTGGAAACTAGGGTTGCGTGTGTCCTCCTCGTCGCCGCCTCCTAGCCTTTATATGGATAGGCTAGGTCTCAGGTAGCAATTCGAGTCGGTTACAAGTTAGGGTTTTTCTCTATAAACTTTCTATCTGTAGCTTCTTCTTGTTCCGCAAGCAATCGAGAGTCTGTAGGTTACTCGAGTTCCCTATTTGGGCCTTGGAAACGCCGTGGGATTCCGCCGTATTCAGCTCGTATATACCGAACTCGAGTACCTGCAGGGTATACCCATGTCAGTAGCCCCCGAGTGTCCAATGGAATCCCAAATTCGACTGGGGACTTTACGAAGCCTTTCGAGTGCATGCCTGAGTATTTTTTCAAGTGCTCTGTCTGTGTCATAGGGATTGTTTGATGTGCATGCCTGATTTGACCGATGTATCGGTATCAGTTAACTACCTTAGGGTAAAAGAACGCAATCTACTCGAACTCGAGTCCCCAGACTCGAATTCGGAAAAGTGCTGGTGTAATTCGACTCAAGCCGCAGAGATCTTACAGGAGTCGAATTCCAGTATATGGGTGTGAGCACTCGACGCGTCCGTGAAGGCATGTTCACCATACATGTTGGCATGGATATATTTCCGGTAGTGCATAGTGGATGCGTTACTAGGCCTTATTCAGGTCTTATCTTCATGCTGCAAGCGCGGCATCCGAATTTTGTCATCGCAGAAATGATTCAGGTGGCCCAGGAGACGCGGTATCTTTGTAGGGATATATCATGAGGAGGTGTCGCCGTAAGCTTCGAGTGTGGATGTTATCGGCACACAGTACAATAAATAATCATAGGGTACGCGACCAACGCTCCCTATGGGAGTAGCTCCCGAGGGCCTGGTTGAGTTGAAGACTTAGGCAGGGACTAAAGAACTTTTGCGACTGCTGTCATCTTTTTTTTGCTTGTTTCAGTCAAATTTATTGCCAGTGCTCCCTATGGGAGTAACCCATCTCCATAGTTGAATCGTGGATTCGAGTGATTGGGTAGGCTTTGAATGTCAATGTTCCTATAGAGGAGAAAAAGAAAAAATCGTAGGGTGCGTGACCAGCGCTCCTTATGGGAGTATGATGACCCACAAGTATAGGGGGTGTATCACAGTATTTTCGATAAGTAAGAGTGTCGAACCCAACGAGGAGAAGAAGGTGCTAGCTAGTGGTATGGATCAGGAATTCTCTGCAAATACTTAGCAAAAGGATTTTTAGGGTTTTTTTTATAAAGCAAGTAAACAAAGTATGAGTAAATAAAAGACAGTAGGAATAAATGCAGCAAGTGGCCCAATCCTTTAAGCAGCAAAGGACAAGTCGGTTGTATTACTTAAGATGACCAAACGTTCTCGAGGACACATGGGAAGACTGTCAAGTGCTTTCGCTTCATATAGTTGATTAATCTTCTTTAGCTTGCTAAGTGTTGTGTGGGTGAACCTGTGCTAATGTACCGACCTTCCTTGGACTAATACATACTTGTGATTATACCCCTTGTAAACATCCGTAAGTACAAAAAAGTAATTAAGGTAGAAACCTAACCACAACTTTAAACTCTAAGACCCTTACGTCCCTTGTGCAATGGTTTCCTAACGGGGGTTCAGGTTTCTGTCACTCCGGCAACCCCTACGATTAGTAGCCAAATACACAATGCATTCCCCTAGGCCCATATAGGTGAAGTGTGATGTAGTCGACATTCACATGACACCACTAGAAGAAGTACACCACAACTTAAATATCAAACTATTGAATCTTTCTCAACACAATTCCACTACTAATAACATGACTTCTCCCATGTCCTCAAGAACAAAACGAACTACTCAGAAGACATGATATGGATCATGATCAAAGATGGAATAATGATGTATAGCAATCTGAACATAAACAATAATTCAGTGGTTCACTCAATAGCATCAACTACAAAGAGTAATCAACACCGGGAAAGTTTCCCCTAAGAACTAATGCAAGATTCAACTCAATTGTTACAGAAATATGGAGATGGTGATGAGGGTGCTGATGATGATGATGGTGGTCATGATGATGATCCCCTCTCCGGGAAGGAATTCCCCCGGCAGAAATCTGTTTGCCGGAGAGATCTTTCTCTCTTGGTGTTTTCTGCCCCGCAGAGGCGGTGGAATATTTCTATGGTCACGCCCCGAGTCTTAGGGTTTCTGGAGGATAATATACGCCAGAGGGGAGTGCCATCGTGTGGACCAGGGCAGCCACACTACCTGGTGGCGTGGCCTAGGCTGGCCCGTGCCAGGGGGTGGTATGGCCCCCCTGTGGCCCATCTCCAGCCCCCCTTCTGGCTCCCTTCGTCTTCTGGAAAAATAGGATTTTCCGTATATTTTCCCGGATTTTCTGATATTCACGAATTTTGCCTCCAAACATCACCTTTTCCATCAGAATCTTGACTGCAATGGTCCATGCTCCAAAAGTCATCAACCATGCAAAAACAGATGAAATAACATAAGTATCACCTCTCAATACAAAATATATCAATGAATAACAGTGAATTATGACATAGAATAGTGATGCAATATGGACGTATTAACTCCCCCCAAGCTTAGACTTCGCTTGTCCCCAAGCGAAACTGAGCTCAATAAACATGGCCTCAGGTTTATGGAGTGAAGAGTCGATAAAAAGAATATGGACAAGAAGCACCACATTCATCAATACATAGATCATAATAGAAGACAACTCACCATTATATAACTTAACTTGCAATAAGTAAAGGAAACACAATAAAGATACATAAGGTGAATCATAATTGGTAATGGCAAACTTCACTCTTGGTCAAATAATAGGTGATAATTTGCTGGAGTTCACAAATAACCGGTTTTCAATGATAGCTTTCAAAGAAGTAAACATCAAGATAAGAGCAATGTGCAAAACAAGGAACATAAGAAACATGATTGAATAAATCATCATATGAATGAATGAAACACAACAACTCAAAATACTTGCTGAGATAGAAGGGAATAGGTTTACTGACTCAACTAAAAAGTAAAAGAAAGGCCCTTCATAGAGGGAAGCCGGGATTGCAAGTCCCAATAAAGAGCTCCCAAAAATTATGATACTTACTAGCTTTCAGCTCTCATTGCCCCTATCATAGGCATCTTTTGGTGATTAAGGTTAAAGTGACACAACTAAGAGGATATGCTTGACAAGTTATAAGTTGAAATCTCATGCCCCTTACTTATGAGTGCCGAACCTCATGCTACTGAACTTCAGTCACGAGTAAGCTCTTGTCATTGTAAATACATGTGTATCATTGAGAACCGCCAACGGGGTACCCCTTGCACATGACACCGGAGCTATCCCATAATCAAAATGACAAGGCAAGCAGACATTGAGCATCTCAGTGATCTTTCTATTTGCTATTTTCATAGGTTTTTATTGAGGATGCTTCATAGAATGCTCACTATAGTTATGCTGCAAGTTTCCACCATGATTAGGCATGGCTTAGGCTAGCGGCCCAGGCGTTTCTCTAATGCACATATGAACTCCATGATCTTACAAGTTCCCATTTTATTTCACACCGCCGGGATCCATCGGCAAAAGAATCATGATGTGAACTAGGTACAAAGTACCATGGCAGTGTTGAAAGCGTTCCCCATGATACATGGTTCTTCTAACTTCAACTCATAAAGCGCAAGCATATACGCAACAAAGAAGGACCCAATGGGTTCAAGTTTATTAAGTGCAAGAAATTAAAGTGTGCCATCAAGTTCGTGAGAGCTTTAATCACTAATTTTCACATAACAAGTTTAATTTGGAAGGTAGACAAAACAAGAATTTACTTGGAATAGCAATAGTGCTAATAGGTAGGTATGGTGGACACAAATGGCATAGGTTGGGGTTTAAAGGAAGTGGATGCACGAGAAGAATTTCCTCTCAGTACAGGTTTTTGGCTAGGAACCTTGGGTAGCAAGTATAAGAGTTGAAGGAAACAAATAAACATACAAGTGATAAAAACAAACATGCAATCTTACTTGGAAGCAGAAAAGATCTTAACTAGAGAATACTAAACTTATGAGAAAATCAAGAAAGAAAGATGATGAAATTATATTTCTTTAGAGTACTTTTATCTTCTCATTCAACTCTCAAAAATAGTGTTGCTACTGACCGAGCCAGGTTTGCCAAAACCAACTAAATTAACTCAATGATCCCAAAGTGATACCAATACTAACAACAAGATCAATCATATAACCATGAATTGAAAACTAATATAAGCTATGCAAAAGAGTGAATGATAGAACTTCTCATTAATATTTCATAACGTCAACTCACACCAAGGGATACGTATCTAACTAGAGAGGGGATACTTCCATAATGCAAACCATCCTACATAATAACTTCTCTATTCATGATATGACTCTACTAATAAGGCAAAAAGATAGAAGATAGTGATGTGATACCGCAGCACTCCCCCAAGCTTGGAACAAGCCAAGGGGATGCCAAACCTGATGACGAATTACTCCTTTGGTGGTGGTGGTACCCTCTCATCTTCGTCCGACTTCCAGGGTAAGGGCTTCCCATCAACAAAGGACATCGTGGTTTCCAGCATCCTGAAACTTGCAGCAACACTTATGCGTTTAAACCTAACCTCATACTCACAGTTTTGATTTTGAACGTCATAGAATTGTGCTTGCAGTTCCTTGGTTGTTTGGCGGAGTGAGAGAACTTCATCCTTGAGTTCAGTAGTCTCCTTTTGGTGCTCGGCGATGAGTTTAGAACAAATCTTATGGATGATATCCACTTCGTGCTCTGCCATCTTCTTGTACCTAAAGACTTCTTGCTCTAGTGCTTCCATCCTGTCCTCCAGACTTCCTTCACCTTTAGGGCCTCAAACCTCTTTTATCCGGAGTTCCCCATCTTCAAGCAGCAACTCCTTGGGATGAATCTTCAACTCTCTTATGGGTTGATGATATCCTCTAAAGAATCTTCCTTGGCTGGTCCAGAGGAAGACATTGTAGCTCCAAATCTGGGACTCTACCTGTCAGAAATAGATCGAAACAAAAACACGATGAAATCACGATATACGAACCTCGGGAGATCCGGGGGATTATATATTAAGAAGTTTCATGACGAAAAGAAGGTACTGGGAGAAAATGGGTCGGAGATGGAGTCCGGGGTGATCTCACCACCTGGTGGCGCGGCCAGGGGTGGGCCCGCGCCACATGGTGGTGTGAGCCACCCTAGCTCCGTTTCCGTCCCTTTTTCGCTTAGTAGCTTTCCTTATTGACTAAAAACAACAAAATTATAGTTGGATAGTATTTTCGCGGAACTTTTCTTACCAAAACTGCTACCTATTTGAAAACGGACTCTACAGGTCTCTGAATTTGGTATCTAGTAGAGTCTTCCAGAGTCACCACTTGAATAACATCAATATCTTCATCTTCATACACTTATTACTTGAGTCATAAAACCTTTCACTTTCTCATTACACCATTATCTCCACTACCTGGAAATTTCTTTCACACAAAACTTCACACAATTCTCATTAGCATCATTAGTATAAGTGAAGTGATAAAACCTTTTGAGTTCAAATTCAACTAAAAACCATCAAAATATAAGCTACTGAAGAAACTCCTTCTGAAAACCCAAAAATAATTAAAAAAGGAAATCGAATAAAGAAGCAAATGCAAGAGTGGCAAAATCTGTCAAAACAGACCAGTAGGTAAAGATCAATTTTTTCGAAAATCATGTGTTGCTCAAATCAGAAAGTGCAGAACTAACGAAAGTTAAATAACAACCTGGGGCAGAAGCATAAACAATTACAGCTCAATCCGACATACAGAGATCTCTCACGAATTTTTACGGTGAAGCACAAAAATCTGTTTCGGGACAACAACTTCCCCAAATCTTACTTCTCTCTCATTAGAGATTGATCTTGACACAAAAATCAAACAAAACGGTTAAGGAGCGGTTATTACCCAAGTAATAACTTCCAAGACTCAAAGAAACAAAAACAAACTGAAAGCAAAAACAAATTGGGTTGTCTCCCAAAAAGCTCTTTCTTTATAGCCATTAAGATGGGCATGATGATTTTGAAAATGCTCACATAGGAATATGAATTAAAGTGGAAGAGAGCATTAAGAAGCAAAAATAGACATGTTTAAGTCTAACCCACTTCCTATGCAAGGGAATTTTGTAAACAAACAAGTTGTTGAAACCAGAGACTACAAGCATAGGAAGGCAAAAGAAGTTGAAATAATATTAGAGGTATCCTTACAAAGGATAGTGTGTCCCTCTTCTTCATATTTAGTAACAAAGTCTTTCACATTCTCTATTATAGGTTCATCAACCTTTTGTTTATTAGGTTCAACAACTTTACTTGTACTTTCATTAACCATACTAGCTATCATAGAATGTTCATTTATCTTAACTGGGAAATGCATTTTCACAATGTAAGGTTTAGGTAAACCATGATTAGCAGTATAAACTTCAGTATTTCTTGCAGGAACACTCCTAGTAATATCTTTATAAGGTTCATGATACTTATTCACTTTCTTTTTAGGCACTTCAATGTAGGAAGCAAAAGCCTTAAAATAAGAAGCTATAGCTTGAGAGTCTAGACCATAAGCATTTTTAATATTTTGAAAGTCATCAGTTCCCATAAAAGATTCAATGCATTCACAATCATAATTTATACCTGACTTTCTACCTTTGTCATTCTCCCAAGCTTCAGCATTGTCTTGAATACGGTCCAGAAGATTCCATTTAGCTTCTTCTTCCATGCGAGTGAATGATCCAGCACAAGAAGCATCCAATAAACCCTTCTCATGAAGAGAAAGCCTTGCATAAAAGTTATTGATAATAATATTGTTAGGGAGCTCATGAATGGGACATTTGAGCATTAGTAACTTCAATCTCCCCCAAGCTTCAGCTGTACTCTCTCCATCAAGAGGCCGAAAGTTGTATATTTGATTCTGATCTTTATGAATCTCACTAGGAGGATAAAACTTTGAATAAAAGAGAGGCACTATTTCCTCCCATTCCAGAGCTTGACCATTCTTCAGCAGCTTATACCATTCCTCAGCTCTTCCTTTCAGTGATAATGAGAATAACTTCATCTTAACTTCATCTGTAGTTATACTTGCACACTAGAACACCCACATAATTCATGTATAAAGAGTAAATGATCACCGGGATGGACTGTTCCATCCCCAACATAGTAGTTATCCATAACACGGTCAATAATTCTTGTAGGTATTTCAAAAACATCATTCTCAACAGGTGGTGGTTTATCTACTACCTTAATAGTGGTAGTAGCATTACCAAATAAGAAACTCAGTGAATTATCCATAACGAAAATAAAGCAACTAATAGAAGTAAACAATACTCACAGTAGAAGTTTTCTTTACCAGTTCCACTCTCCAACAACGCTTCACTCCCCGACAACGATGCCAGAAAATAGTCTTGATGACCCACAAGTATAGGGGGTGTATCGCAGTATTTCCGATAAGTACGAGTGTCCAACCCAACGAGGAGCAGAAGGTGCTGGCTAGTGGTATGGATCAGGAATTCTTTGCAAATACTTAGCAAATGGATTTTTAGGGTTTTTTTTGATAAAGCTAGTAAATGAAGTACGAGTAAATAAAAGATAGTAGGAATAAATGCAGCAAGTGGCCCAATCCTTTAAGAAGCAAAGGATAAGCCGGTTGTATTACTTAAGATGACTAAACATTCTCAAGGACACATGGGAAGACTGTCCAGTGCTTTCGCTTCATATAGTTGATTAATCTTCTTTAGCTTGCTAAGTGTTGTGTGGGTGAACCTGTGCTAATGTACTGACCTTCCTAGGACTAATACATACTTGTGATTATACCCCTTGCAAACATCCGTAAGTACAAGAAAGTAATTAAGGTAGAAACCTAACCACAGCTTTAAACTCTAAGACCCTTACGTCCCTTGTGCAATGGTTTCCTAACGGGGGTTCAGGTTTCTGTCACTCCGGCCACCCCTACGATTAGTAGCCAAATCCATAATGCATTCCCCTAGGCCCATATAGGCGAAGTGTCATGTAGTCGATGTTCACATGACACCACTAGAAGAAGTACACCACAACTTAAATATCAAACTATTGAATCTTTCTCAACACAATTCCACTACTAACAACATGACTTCTCCCATGTCCTCAAGAACAAAACGAACTACTCACAAGATATCATATGGATCATGATCAGAGATGGAATAATGATGTATAACAATCTGAACATAGACAATAATTCAATGGTTCACTCAATAGCATCAACTACAAAGAGTAATCAATACCGGGAAAGTTTCCCCTAAGAACTAATGCAAGATTCTACTCAATTGTTACAGCAATATGGAGATGGTGATGAGGGTGCTGATGATGATGATGGTGGTGGTGATGATGATGATGATGATCCCGATGAAGTCCAGCTTGATGGTGGTGTTGATGGCGACGATCTCCCCTCTCCGGGAAGGAACTCCCCCGGCAGAAATCTGTCTACCGAAGAGATCTTTCTCTCTCGGTGTTTTCCACCCCCTAGAGGCGGCAGAATCTTTCTGTGGTCGTGCCCCGAGTCTTAGGGTTTCGGGAGGATAATATACGCCAGAGGGGAGTGCCAGGGGTGGACCAGGGAAGCCACACCACCTGGTGGTGCGGCCTATGCTGGCCCGCGCTAGGGGCTTGTGTGGGCCCCCTGTGGCCCATCTCCAGCATCCCTTCTGGCTTCCTTCGGCTTTTGGAAAAATAGGATTTTCCGTATATTTTCTAGGATTTTCTGATTTTCGCGAATTTTCCTCCAAACAACACCTTTTCCATCAGAATCCTGACTGCAGCGGTCCATGCTCCAAAAGTCATCAACCATGCAAAAACAGATAAAATAACATAAGTATCACCTCTCAATACAAAATATATCAATGAATAACAGTGAATTATGACATAGAATAGTGATGCAATATGGACGTATCAGAGTAGCCCCCGAGTGCTTGTTGGAGTCAAAGACTCGAGCAAGGACTAAAGTAATCGAAGTCTTCTGCTACTCAATTTTGGGTTACATCAGTGCTGACGATGTGATGACCTCAGTTGCCCGCGTGAGCGTGTTTTACGGGACGTGACGAGCGGTGGGTCCCATTTTCTGACTCTGACTTAACCGGGCATGCGTAATCTTTGTTTTAACTGTGCCTCCTCGATTTCCGCACGTAATGGGGGTAGTGGGGGACGGTTCACGCTTCGGGTCCTCCACATGTCGATCACGATGAACGCCACGCGTCTGATAGGGTTTTTCCTGGCCGTTGGATTGCATCTTCCAGGGGGTTAAGTAGCAGTGCTGCGACGGTAATTTTTCCCATCTGCTCTTTTCTCTGCCTTTGCCACCATCGCCATTGCTGCTGCTCCTCTGCTTCCTACACTTCATCTTCCTCGCGATACTGGACCAACTCCGCTTATTCCCTAGTTACTTCCGTCGGTCGCATTGCCACCGCAGGATGGGGAAGAAGAAAGGAGGTGTCGTGGCTGAATCCGCCGCCGCCACTGTTTCTGCCAAGAAAAAGGGCAGCTCCGCCAATGCGGGCACCAGTGCCGCCGCCTCTGGTAAAAAGACGGGCACAGGCACTCGCGTCACCAATGGCGCGTGGCGCGCATCCGTGATCAAGTCTTCTGAGCTCCATCTCCTACGCCAAGACAGAGTTCTATCTTCCACAGTCGCTGACGCGCGTGTCCCCGGTGGTGAGGTAATCTCTTCTCCTCCTGCCGGTTTTCGGGTGATGTTCCTAGCGTTCATCATCTGCGGTCTCTCGTTGCCCCTGCATCCTTTCTTCAGGGGCCTTCTCTGTTTCTATGGGCACGAGTTGCATCAGCTGTCCCCCAACTCCATCCTCCATGTAGCTTGCTACATTACTCTTTGCGAGTGCTGGCTCGGAATCGAGCCGCACTTCGATCTCTTCAAACGTCTCTGCAAGCTGAAGCGCTAGTCGGCGTCTGGCTCCGTAGTCTACGATGTAGGCGGCTGCGGTATCCATGTCGACTCCTCCGCCACGTACTTCGACATCAAACTCATGGCGTCCATCCAAGGGTGGAGGGACAAGTGGTTCTACATCCGCGACCAGAAAGCCGACGAAGACCACTTCGGACTCGCGCCCTTCGATCCTGCAATGCCGTGCAAGAGGAGGCGCTCCTGGAAGAATGTAGTGATGCCCGGCGAGTCCGCGGAGACAAGTGTGTTGTACGAGCACGTCTGCGACCTCGAGAGTCGCATGGGTAAAGAAGAGGGAGGTTGCGCCCTCATTCGCACGTGGCTGCACCATCGCGTCTAGCCCCTGCAGGCCAGAGTCCACCCTATGTTCTAGTGGGCTGGCGTGGATGATGTCACTCACGTATCTGCTGATGGCATTTCCACGAGTGAGGTAGATAAAAGGGTGTGACTGGTCACCAAGTACACCACCAAGGATGTTCTCCCCAGTGAACCAGTCGTGCCTCCTTTCGATGCTGCTAATCCTCCTCCTGAGGTACGGTTGTGCTACGAAGTAGCTTTATTTATCGAATACTTCTTTTTTCTTGACTTGTACTAATTTGTTTTTTGTATGCAGGATTGGACTGTATCACCCTGTATGCCCCCCTCTTCCTGAGGGGGTTATTCCTCGTGAAGCCTTGGAAGAGGACGAGTCAGAGTCAACCGTCCCATCTGATATGGAGGAGGAAGCCCCCGAGTCGAGTAGTCCGGACACTCGCAAACGTTCACACAACGAGGATTCAGATGCATCGTCTCATTCGACTCCGGAAGGTGCACCTGCTGGTGCAGAGTCGCCGATACCTGTCGTTCCTGTGAGCGCTGTGGCGCCGTCTTCTCACAAGAAGATGCGACTGCTGAAGGAGTCGTCATCAGAGTCGGGGGATCAAACCTTTGATTTTGACAAGTTTGATTGGTAAGTATACGAGTCTTCCTTCTGGTTCTTCTTTGGAGTTGCTTTTCTTGATGTTGGTTTTGTTCTATAGTCCACCGGCGTTGTCATCTTCTGGCGACGTCCAATTTTTGAAGGAATCTGGAGTCGCGACCTCCAAAGCCAAGAAAGTGGCTGAGCGTGCCCCTTCTCCTCCATTGGCCGCCCACACCGGGCATAATTCATCAAGTTCTCCACACTATGTGGACCAATAGATGGTTATCCGAACGTCTGCGCGTCCATCAACTTCGAAGTCATTAGAGGATCATGTATGTGTAGTGTTTCTTATTCTGATTTTGCAGTCGAGTTTTTTCATCTTTACCATCTACTGATCCTTTACTGTTTCTTTTGTCGCAGCTTATTGTGAAGGAAGCCGCTCGCCTGGCAAAGCAGGTGCTTTCGATGGATCGTCAGCATGCGATGCTGGACAATCGCCATCACGCGGTTGAAAGTGTGTGTTTTGGCTTCTCCTTCTTCATCCTTGCATTATATTTGACTGACAGTCTATCTTTGCTTGTGTCACAGCTGAGCATAATGCACTCCTTTGTGACACTGCTTCCCTTGAGAAAACGCTCGCCACGGCGGTGAAGAGCCGCGATGAGGCAATCGCAGCACAGGACGAATCGCGGAAACGCGAAGAGGATCTACATGCCTCCATCGTAGCTAGGGAGAAGTTGTTCGAAGAAGAGCTGTTCTCGATTGCCAAGGCTCTCTCAGGTATTCCCTTGTCTAGATTTTTGTCGTGTCCCTTCTTTCGAATTTGTTGCGGTTCTTACTTTTGTGCCAATGCTTTATTCTTGTGTAGATGCCAGCGGTCTGAGCTTCGACCCCCAGACACTCCGTTGTGATGATGCCCTGGCGGGTGCCATTTCGGCAGTCGAAGATCGCAGCGCTATCGTTCAGGAGACGCTCACCAAGGACAAGGGCATGCTCAGTCGCCTCCGGAAGGAGCTGGCGCCCAAGGATGAGCTGGTGGAGTCCCTTGCTGGAGGCATTCCTGCGGGCTTCAAGAACTCACTCTGTGCGGCTGGCGCTTCAATGTCACTCGCGATGGTTCAAGTCCATGGAGTCGAGGTTGATCCTTCAGCGGTCTCCAAGGCGATGCCTGTCAGCGCGGATGGCCAACAGGTAGTCTTTGCTCCTTTCGCAGCTGCCTGTGGCAAGTAGAGGCTGCAGCTGATCAATACAGTTGCAAAGTATTATGAGGAATTGCAGCGAGCCAAGAGGGCGGCGAAGGCTGCGGTGTCAGGGGCTGGTGGGAAGTCTGTGGCATTTGATACCGCCACAGATTCGATGAGGCCCCCAAAACTAAAGTCCAATTCGAAGAAACCAGTTGCTCCTCAGTAGTTGTGTCTGTAATAGTTGAATAGTTTGTTTCTTTTGTCTGGAACATGCCTTTTGGCGAGTGTATCTGTTGATACTTTATTATGCTTGAATGCACTCGAGTCTTTTGTCTGTGCATCGCCTTTTCTTATTATATCTTGCTTGGCTTGTGATAGGGAACATTTAGTGGTCCTTCGAGTGAACCTCGGAATATGACATCCAATGATGATACTTTTGCGCAGTCGCACTCAAGGGTAGATGAACTGTCCTTACTCTCGCGACTCCCTGACCGCGTGAAGCAGTTGGAGCGTGAACTGCTCGTACTCCGTGGTACTAATACGCCCATTTTGCATCACTATTCTATGTCTTAATTCACTATTATTCATTGATATATTTCGTATTGAGAGGTGATACTTATGTTATTTCATCTGTTTTTGCATGGTTGATGACTTTTGGAGCATGGACCGTTGCAGTCAGGATTCTGATGGAAAAGGTGCTATTTGGAGGCAAAATTCATGAAGATCATAAAATCCGGGAAAATATATGGAAAATCCTATTTTTCTAGAAGACTAAGGATGCTAGAAGACAGAGTGGAGATGGGCCATAGGGGGCCCACACCACCCCCTGGCGCGAGCAGCTGTAGGCCGCGCCAGGAGGTGGTGTGGCCACCCTGGCCCACTTCAGCCTCTCCCCTCTAGCGTATATCATACTCCCGAAACCCTAAGACTCGGGGAGCGACCACAGAAAGATTCCGCCGCCTCTGCGGGGCGGAAAACACCGAGAGAGAAAGATCTCTTTGGCAGATAGATTTCTGCCGGGGGTATTCCTTCTCGGAGAGGTGAGATCGTCGCCATCAACATGGACTTCATCGGGATCATCATCATCACCACCATCATCACCATTAGCACCCTCATCACCATCTCCATATTGTTGTAACAATTGCGTTGTATCTTGCATTAGTTTATAGGGGAAACTTTTCCGGTGTTGATTACTCTTTGTAGTTGATGCTATTGAGTGAACCATTGTATTATTGTTTATGTTCAGATTGTTATACATCATTATTCCATCTCTGATCGTGATCCATATGATGTCTTGTGAGTAGTTCGTTTTGTTCTTGGGGACATGGGGGAAGTCACGTTGTTAGTAGTGGAGTTGTGTTGAGAAAGATTCAATAGATTGTTATTTAAGTTGTGGTGTACTTCTTCTAGTGGTGTCATGTGAACGTCGACTACATGACACTTCACCTATATGGGCCTAGGGGAATGCATTGTGTATTTGGCTACTAATCGTAGGGGTTGCCGGAGTGACAGAAACCTGAACCCCCGTTAGGAAACCATTGCACAAGGGACATAAGGGTCTTAGAGTTTAAAGTTGTGGTTAGGTTTCTACCTTAATTACTTTCTTGTACATACGGATGTTTGCAAGGGGTATAATTACAAGTATGTATTAGTCCTAGATGGGTCGGTACATTAGCACATGTTCACCCACACAACACTTAGCAAGCTAAAGAAGATTAATCAGCTATATGAAGCGAAAGCACTTGACAGTCTTCCGATGTGTCCTCGAGAACGTTTGGTCATCTTAAGTAATACAACCGGCTTGTCCTTTGTTGTATAAATGATTGGGCCACTTGCTGCATTTTTTCCTACCGTATTTTATTTACTCGTACTTTGTTTACTTGCTTTATCAAAAACCCCTGAAAATCCGTTTGCTAAATATTTGCAAATAATTCCTGATCCATACCACTAGCCAGCACCTTCTGCTCCTCGATGGGTTCGACACTCTTACTTATCAAAAATACTGCGATATACCCCCTATACTTGTGGGTCATCAAGACTATTTTCTGGCACCGTTGCCGGGGAGTGAAACGCTATTGGAGAGTGGAACTGGTAAAGGAAACTTCTACTATGAGTATTGTTTACTTAGTTGCTTTATTTTCGTTATGGATAATTCGCTGAGTTTCTTATTTGGTAATGCTACTACCACTGCTAAGGTAGTAGATAAGCCACCACCTACTGAGAATGATGTTTTCAAAATACCTACAAGAATTATTGATCGTTTATGGATAACTACTATGTTGGGGATGGAACAGTCCATCCTGGTGATCATTTACTCTTTATACACGAATTATGTGGGTTGTTCAAGTGTGCAGGTATTACTACAGATCAAGTTAAGAAGAAGTTATTCTCATTATCACTGAAAGGAAGAGCTGGGGAATGGTATAAGCTGCTGAAAAATGGTCAAGCTCTGGAATGGGAGGAAATAGTGCCTCTCTTTTATTCAAAGTTTTATCCTCCTAGTGAGATTAATAAAGATCGGAATCAAATATACAACGTTTGGCCTCTTGATGGAGAGAGTACAGCTCAATCTTGGGGGAGATTGAAGTTACTAATGCTCAAATGTCCCATTCATGAGCTCCCCAACAATATTATTATCAATAACTTTTATGCAAGGCTCCTTCTACATGACAAGGATTTATTGGATGCTTCTTGTGCTGGACCATTCACTCGAATGGAAGAAGAAGATAAATGGGATCTTCTGGACCGTATTCAAGACAATGCTGAAGCTTGGGTGAATTAAAAAGGTAGAAAGTCAGTATAAATTATGATAATGAATGCATTGAATCTTTTATGGGAACTGATGACTTTCAAAATATTAAAAATGCTTATGGTCTAGACTCTCAAGCTATTGCTTCTTATTTTACGGCTTTTGCTTCCTACATTGAAGTGCCTAAAAAGAAGTGGAATAAGTATCATGAGCCTTATAAAGATGTTGCTAAGAGTGTTCCTGGAAGAAATACTGAAGTTTATACTGCTAATCATGTCTTACCTGAACATTATATTGAGAAAATGCCTTTCCCAGTCAAGGTAAAGGAACATTCTATGATAGCTAGTATGGTTAATGAAAGTACAAGAAAAGCTGCTGAACCTAATAAACAAATGGTTGATGAACCTATAATAGAAAATGTGAAATCCTTTGTCACTAAGTATGTAGAAGGAGGACACACTATCCTTTGCAAGGATACCTCTAATATTGTTTCACAAAGTAGTGTTATGAGAGCTAGTATTCCTGTGTTTTCTATTAGAATAAGTGATCATTGCTATGATAGCCCTTGTGATAGTTATATTGTTAAGTTTATGCATGATACTGACAGTTATTATGAGAGAGGGAAAAGTGTTCTTATGCCTCTCAATAATATCAAGTTTCCTCGTTTTATGTTGAAAGTTTTTATGTTGCACTTCTTTTGCCTTCTAATGCAAGTTACCTCTGGTTTCAACAACTTGTTTGTTTACAAAATTCCCTTGCATAGGAAGTGGGTTAGACTTAAATGTGTGTTTTTTCTTCGTAATGCTCTCTTTCACTTAAATTCATATTCCCATGTGAGCATTTTCAAGATTATCATGGCCATCGTAATGGCTATAAAAAAAGAGCTTTTTGGGAGACAACCCAATTTGTTTTTGCTTTCAGTTTGTTTTTATTTCTTTGAGTCTTGGAAGTTATTACTTCGGTAATAACCACTCCTTATCCATTTTGTTTGGTTTTTGTGTCAAGATCAACCTCTAATGAGAGAGAAGTAAGATTTGGGGAAGTTGCTCTTCCGAAACAGATTTTTGTGCTTCACCATAAAAATTCGTGAGAGATCTCTGTACGACGGATTAAGTTGTAATTTTTTGTGCTTCTGCCCCTAGTTGTTATTTAACTTTCGTTAGTTTTGAAATTTTTTTGTTGAGCAACAGAAGATTTTCGAAAAAATTGATCTTTACCTGCTGGTCTGTTTTGACAGATTTTGCCACTATTGCATTTGCTTCTTTAATTGATTTCCTTTTTGAATTCTTTTTGGTTTTCGGAATGAGTTGCTACAGTATCTTATGTTTTGATGGTTTTCAGTTGAAGTTGGACTCAAAAGGTTTATCACTTCACTTATACTAATGTTGCTAATGAGAACTGTGTGAAGTTTTGTGTGAAAGAAATTTCCAGGTAGTGGAGATAATGGTGCAATAAGGAAGTGAAAGGTTTCATGACTCAAGTAATAAGTGTATGAAGATGAAGATATTGATGTTATTCAAGTGGTGACTCCGGAAGAATCTACTAGATACCAAATTCAGAGACCTGTAGAGTCCGTTTTCAAATAGGTAACAGTTCTGGTAAGAAAAGTTCCACGAAAATACTATCCAACTATATTTTTGCAGTTTTTAGTCACTAAGGAAAGCTACGAAGCGAAAGAGGGGCGAAAACGGAGCCAGGATGGCTCACACCACCCTGTGGCGTGGGCGCACCCTTGGTCGCGCCACCAGGTGGTGAGTCCACCTCGGACTCTGCCTCCGTCTCGTTTACACCCAGTACCTTCCTCTTGTTATGAAACTTCGTAATATATAACCCCTCGGATCTTCCGAGGTTTGTATATCGTGTTTCCTCGTGTTTTTGTTTCGATCTATTTCTGCCAGGTAGAATCCTAGATTTGGAGCCACAATGTCTTCCACCGGGTCAGCCGAGGGAGATTCCTTAGAAGATATCATCAACCCATACATGAGAGAGTTGAAGATTCATCCCAAAGAATTGTTGCTCGAAGATGGGAGGTCCGGATTAAAAAGGTTCAAGGCCCTAAAGGTGAAGGAAGTTTGGAGGACAGGATGGAAGCACTGGAGCAAGAAGTATTTAGGTACAAGAAGATGGCGGGGCGCGAAGTGGATATCATCCATAAGATTTGTTCCGAACACATCACCGAGCACCAAAAGGAGACTGCTGAACTCAAAGATGAAGTCCTCTCACTCCGCCAAACAACCAACGAACTGCAAGCACAGTTCTGTGACGTTCAAAATCAAAACTGTGAGTATGAGGCTAGGTTTAAACGCATAAGTGCTGCTGTAAGTTTCAGGATGTTGGAAACCACGATGTCCTTTGTTGATGGGAAGCCCTTACCCTGGAAGACGGACGAAGATGAGAGGATACCACCACCACCGAAGGAGTAATTCATCATCAGGTTTGGCATCCCCTTGGTTTGTTCCAAGCTTGGGGAGTGTCGCGGTATCACATCACTATCTTCTATCTTTTTACCTTATTAGTAGAGTCATATCATGAATAGAGGAGTTATTATGTAGTATGGTTTGCATTATGGAAGTGTCCCCTCTCTCATTAGATATGTATACCTTGGTCTGAGTTTCTGTTATGGAATATTAATGAGAAGTTCTATCATTCACTCTTTTGCATAGCTTATATTAGTTTTCAATTCGTGGTTATACGGTTGATCTTGTTGTTAGTATTGGTATCACTTTTTGATCATTGAGTTAATTTAGTTGGTTTTGGCAAACCTGGCTCGGTCAGTAGCAACACTATTTTCGAGAGTTGAAAGAAAAGATAAAAGTACCTCTAGAGAAAAATAATTTCATCATCTTTCTTTCTTGATTTGCTCATAAGTTTAGTATTCTCTAGTTAAGATCTTTTGTGCTTCCAAGGAAGATTGCATGTTTGTCTTTTTCACTTGTATGTTTGTTTGTTTCCTTCAACTCTTATACTTGCTACCCAGCCTTGCTAGCCAAAAACCTGTACTGAGAGGGTATTCTTCTCGTGCATCCACCTCCTTAAAACCAAAACCTCTGCCATTTGTGTCCACCATACCTACCTAGTAGCATTATTGCTATTCCAAGTAAATTCTTGTTTTATCTACCTCCGAAATTAAACTTGTTATGTGAAAATTAGTGATTAAAGCTCTCACGAACTTGATGGCACACTTTATTTTCTTGCATTTAATAACTTGAACTGTTGGGTCCTTCTTTGTTGCGTATATGCTTGTGCTTTATGAGTTGAAGTTAGCAGAACCATGTATCATGGGGACCGCTTTCAACACTTCATTTGGTACTTTGTACCTAGTTGATATCATGTTCTTTTGCTTATGGATCCCGGCGGTGTGAAATAAAAGTGGAACTTGTAAGATCATGGAGTTTATATTTGTGTTAGAGAAACGCCTGGGCCGCTAGCCTAAGCCATGCCTAATCATGGTGGAAACTTGCAGCATAACTATAGTGAGCATTCTATGAAGCATCCTCAATAAAAACCTATGCAAATAGCAAAAAAAAATATCGCTAAGATGCTCACTGTCTGCTTACCTTGTCATTTTGATTATGGGATAGCTCCTGTCTCATGTGCAAGGGGTACCCCGTTGGCGGTTCTCAATGATACATGTGTATTTACAATGACAAGACCTTGCTCGTGACTGAAGTTGAGTAGCATGAGGATCGGTACTCATAAGTAAGGGGCATGAGATTTAAACTTATAACTTGTGAAGCATATCCTCTTAGTTGTGTCACTTTAACCTTAATCACCAAAAGATGCCTATGATAGGGGCAATGAGAGCTGAAAGCTAGTAAGTGTCATAATTTTTGGGAGCTCTTTATGAGACTTGCAATCCCTGCTTCCCTCTGTGAAGGGCCTTTCTTTTACTTTGTAGTTGAGTTAGTAAACCTATTCCCTTCTACCTCAGCAAGTATTTTGAGTTGATGTGTTTCATTCATTCATATGATGATTTATTCAAATCATGTTTCTTATGTTCCTTGTTTTGCACTTCGCTCTTATCTTGATGTTTACTACTTTGAAAGCTTTCATTGAAAAACCAGCTATTTGTGAACTCTAGCAAATTATCAACTATTCTTCAACCAAGAGCTAAGTTTGCCATTACCAATTATGATTCACTTTATGTATCTTTATTGTGTTTCCTTTACTCATTGCAAGTTGAGTTATATAATAGTGAGTTGTCTTCTATTATGATCTATGTATTTGATGAATGCGATGCTTCTTGTCCGTATTCTTTTATCGACTCTTCACTCCATAAACCTGAGGCCATGTTTATTGAGCTCAGTTTCGCTTGAGGACAAGCGAAGTCTAAGCTTGGGGGGAGTCGATATGTCCATTTTGCATCACTATTCTATGTCTTAATTCACTATTATTCATTGATATATTTGGTATTGAGAGGTGATACTTATGTTATTTCATGAAGATCTTGCATGGATGACTTTTGGAGCATGGACCGCTGCAGTCAGGATTCTGATGGAAAAGGTGCTGTTTGGAGGCAAAATTCACGAAGATCAGAAAATCCGGGAAAATATACGGAAAATCCTATTTTTCCAGAAGACTAAGGATGCCAGAAGACGGAGTGGAGATGGGCTAGAGGGGGCCCACACCACCCCCAGGCGCGGGCAGCCCTAGGCCTCGCCAGGAGGTGGTGTGGCCACCATGGCCCACTCCAGCCTCTCCCCTCTGGCGTATATCATCCTCCTGAAACCCTAAGACTCGAGGAGCGACCACAGAAAGATTCCGCCGCCTCTGTGGGGCGGAAAACACCGAGGGAGAAAGATCTCTCCGACAGACAGATTTCTTCCGGGAGAATTCCTTCCCGGAGAGGGGAGATCGTCGCCATCAACACCACCATCAAGCTGGACTTCATCAGGATCATCATCATCATCGTCACCACCATCATCACCATCAGCACCCTCATCCCCATCTCCATATTGCTGTAATAATTGTGTTGAATCTTGCATTAGTTCATAGGGGAAACTTTCCCGGTGTTGATTACTATTTGTAGTTGATGCTATTGAGTGAACCATTGAATTATTGTTTATGTTTAGATTGTTATACATCATTTTTCCATCTCTGATCATGATCCATATGATGTCTTGTGAGTAGTTCGTTTTGTTCTTGAGGACATGGGAGAAGTCATGTTGTTAGTAGTAGAGTTGTGTTGAGAAAGATTCAATAGAGTGTTATTTAAGTTGTGGTGTACTTCTTCTAGTGGTGTCATGTGAACGTCGAATACATGACACTTCATCTATATGGGCATAGGGGAATGCATTGTGTATTTGGCTACTAATCGTAGGGGTTTCCGGAGTGACAGAGACCTGAACCCCCGTAAGAAACCATTGCACAAGGGACGTAAGGGTCTTAGAGTTTAAAGCTGTGGTTAGGTTTCTACCTTAATTACTTTCTTGTACTTACGGATGTTTGCAAGGGGTATAATCACAAGTATGTATTAGTCCTGGATGGGTCGGTACATTAGCATAGGTTCACCCACACAACACTTAGCAAGCTAAAGAAGATTAATCAGCTATATGAAGCGAAAGCACTTGACAGTCTTCCCATGTGTCCTCGAGAACGTTTGGTCATGTTAAGTAATACAACCGACTTGTCCTTTTCTGCATAAAGGATGGGGCCACTTGATACATTTATTCCTACCGTCTTTTATTTACTCGTACTTTGTTTACTTGCTTTATCAAAAACACCTAAAAATCCGTTTGCTAAGTATTTGCAGAGAATTCCTGATCCATACCACTAGCCAGCACCTTCTACTCCTCGTTGGGTTCGACACTCTTACTTATCGAAAATACCGCTATACACCCCCTATACTTGTGGTTCATCAGGTACTGCGGACATATGGAAGTCGAGGGCGGAGAAGGCCGTTGCCCGAGAGGAATATCTGCTAGGGGAGGTGACGCAGTTGGGCGACGAATTCAAGTGTTAGCTTTCTTCTTCCTTATCTTGTTCTTGTAGTCACCCACAATGGTTTGTTGTCTTCATACTTTTGCCTTTGTTTCGTATAGTTGTCAGTGCACACCATCCGCAGGATGAGAAGGACAGGATTGCCATTTGCATGAATGATCTAACCCAAGAGCAGCTTCAGGCGAGTGCATATTTCTGGGTGGATCATGATCGGAAAATCGCACTTGCGACCCTACAGGATCGTGCTTCACGAGTGCTTCACTTCCTGAAGAAGTCGCAATCCTGCTTGAAGAATATTTATCGGACGATGTTCCCGCTGGACGTCAATCCATCGAGCCTGCTGGCCCTTCTTGCCAAATTCCAGGACTTGAGTGTAGTCCGCGAGTGTGTACGGCAACAGTTAGTGGCTGGTGCCAAGGCTGCTCTATCGCTGGTGCGACTAAATAGGCCTGATGTGGATGTTGCCGCAATTGCGGCCGGACCGCCAGTGCCGCCAGTAGGTTCGACTTGGAACATGGTTCCTCACTACCAGGCGGTGGATCGTCCGGCGGAGGAGATCGTCGACTTCTTCGAGGAGCAGACCAACGTTCCTTTGTTGCAGCAGTAGTTTAGTTTGTATCCTGCACATAGTTGCACCAGTGTTGTAAAGTTCATATATATATATATGCTATGTATATTTGACTAACATTGATGTATATAAGGAGCTTGTTAGCGTGTATGTTTTGCGAGTGCGTTGCACTATGCCATTCCTTTTCGTTAGCCTGACTTGTGTTTATCTCAGAACCTTGCCAACCTGTTAGGTCCGTTGCAACTGGGTTGGTGCTTGTCAAGGGTTTCGATTGGTGTGTCAGCTACTCAGGATATCACGTTAGTTCATAGAACAGATGTGTATAGGGTGGCACAGCCCCTGACTGGATAATTTGCAAAAAATAAAAGGAACACAGAGTTTTGGGGCACTTAGCTTTATTTATTCACAAAATAGTATGGGGTATAATGTGTGGCTCAGTAGCCTTGGCTGAGTAGCCTTATTTGCAATGTAAAAAGTAAAACACGACTAAGGGTTGAAGCGCCGCAGCTACGCGACGTTCCAGGGGTTGGAGTATGCGACTCCTGTCTCTAAATCTTTAAGGCGATAGGCGCCACCGAGGATTACTTTTGTAATCACGTCTGGTCCCTCCCAGGGGGACTCGAGTTTGAGATGCCCTTGCTATTTCAGTCGCAGGACCAAGTCACCCTCGACGAAGGACCTGGGTGTAGCCTTTTGTTGTGGTAGTTGCGCAGGTTCTGCTGGTAGATCGTTGATCTTTCCGCGGCGATTTCCTGCACCTCGTCAAGGAGGTCGACGGAGTCTTCGAGTGCAAGAGTTGACTCCTGCTCGCTGTAAGCGACCACTGATGGTGCTTTGTATCGTACCTCTATGGGTAGCACCGCCTCAGCTCCATGCACCATGAAGAACGGGGTGTACCCTGTGGCGCTGTTTGGAGTTGTGCGTAGGCTCCAGAGTACTGATTGCAGCTCATTTCGCCAGCAGCCCGCTGCCTGTTCGAGTGGCCTAAGGAGCCGCTTCTTGATGCCGCCATAGACGAGCCCGTTGGCTTTTTCGACCTGACCGTTGGTCAGTGGATGTGCCACGGAGGCATAGCTAACGTTGATTCCCAGATTCTCGCAGAATTCTCGGAACTCCTTAGATGTGAAGTTCATCCCATTCTCCGTGATGATGTTGTGTGGTACTCCGAAGCGATAGACGATGGACTCGAAGAACTTGACTGCGCTGTATACTGACTGATTAGTCACTAGCACGGCCACTATACACTTGGTGAATTTGTCGACTGCGACCAGGAGGTAGACATAGCCTCCTCGTGAAGAATTTGGGAGCTTGCCGACCATGTCGAGTCCCCATAGCGCGAACGGCCAGGCCAATGGAATTGGCCGGAGCTCCGCACCAGGTGCGTGTGGCTTGTCCGCGAATCGCTGGCAAGCGTTGCATTGTTGGACGATGTCCTTGGTGTCACGCATGGCCGTAGGACAGTAGAATCCAGCTCGTAGAGCTTTGGCGACGAGGGCTCGACTACCAGCGTGGTGCCCGCAAGTCCCTTCATGGATGCCGAGGAGAACATCCCTTCCATCAGCGTTGGAGACGCATGGTTGGAGTACTCTTGTGATGTTGCGCTTGTAGAGTTCGCCGTTGATAACAGCGAATGCCTTAGATCGCCGCGTAATGTGCTGCGCATCGGTCGGGTCATCCGGTAACCTTTTGCTAAGAAGGTACGTGATGTATGGTTGAGTCCAGGATGGCTCGATCATCATGACCCTCATTGGTCCTTCGAGTCCTGTGTACAACTCCAAGTCGTCGAGTCACATTGGCTCATTGGGCGGCGCAGCCCCTAAGTCCGTTGTTGCGCTTGTTTTCTTCTCTACGGCCTCTGGCTTGATGGAGCGTTCGCAGATGCACTCGAGAAATACCCCAGGTGGTATGGGGGCGCAGGTAGAGCCAATGTTGGCGAGTGCATCCGCATCTTCATTGCTTTCGCGACCTATGTGCCGCAGCTCGCAACCATCGAAGTCCCCTTCGAGTGTGTCGTAGAGGTCGCGGTAGGCGATCATATTGTCATTCAGTGCATCGCACTCGTGCATTGTCTGGTTGACGACCAGCTTGGAGTCGCCGTATATTATGAGCCTTTTGGCGCCACAAGCTTTTGCCACCCTCATCCCGTGCAGCAGGGCCTCGTATTCAGCTTCATTGTTGGAGGCAGTGAACTGCATTCGTAGAATATACTTCAGCTTTTCTCCCTGGGGCGATGTCAGTATGACACCTGTGCCAGCTCCATCCTTTCGCTTGGATCCGTCGAAGTGCATTGTCCAAAGGTAGGACATATCTGGTTTTTCAGGGAGCTGGTTCTCCCTCCAGTGCACGAGGAAGTCAAGGAGAACTTGCGACTTGATTGCGTCGCGTTTTTCATATGTAATGTCTCATGGAGACAGTTTGATTCCCCAAAGCGTGAATCTTCTGGTGGCGTCAGGATTGTTGAAGATATGCCTAAGCGGGGCGTCGTTGACTACCACGATTGGGTGTTCCTGGAAGTAGTGGCGCAGTCGCCGGGCTGTCATCAAGACGCCGTACGCCAGCTTCTGGTAGTGTGGGTACCGCTGCTTTGTTGGCGTGAGTACCTCGCTGAGGTAGTAGACTGGGCGTTGTACCCTGTGGACCTTGTTTTCCTTGGCTCGTTCTACTATGAGCACTGTGCTGACCACCTGGTTGGTGGCGGAGATATATAGTAGCAATGGTTCCATTTCGCGTGGAGTCACCAGTACTGGCGAGGTGGATAGTAGGCGTTTGAGGTCTTCGAATGCTTCTTGTGCCTCATTGGTCCACTCGAACTTGTCAGCTTTGCGGAGAAGTTAGTAGAAGGGCAGTGCCTTTTTGCCCATAGGACTGATGAATCGACTGAGCGCAGCGATTTGCCCGGCCAGCTGATGGACGCCTCTTATGTTCTTCGGCTTCTCCATGGCCAGTATGGCTTTTATTTTCTTCGGGTTCGCCTCGATTCCTCTCAAAGAGATGAGATACCCGAATAATTGCCTAGATGGTATGCCGAAGGCGCACTTGTCCGGATTGAGCTTAATCCGGTAGCGGTCGAGGTTGGCGAAGGTTTCGCGTAAATCTTCGATTATCAAAGCTTCCTCTTTGGTCTTGATTACGATGTCGTCAACATAGACTTGGATGTTGCAACCAAGTTGGTCTTTGAGGCAAGCCTGCATGCACCGCTGGTAGGTGGCTCCTGCGTTTTTAGCCCGAAGGGCATTGTTTTATAGCAAAACACACTGAAAGGCATTGTAAACGCCGTTTTCTCTTGATCCTCGAATCTGATTGTAGCCTGAGTAGGCATCAAGGAAGCAGAGGCACTCACATCCCGTGGTGGAGTCGATGATCTGGTCGATTCGTAGTAGCGGGAAGTGGTCCTTTAAGCAGTGCTTATTCAGAGAGGTGAAGTCCACGCAAAACCGCGGGATATCCGTGTCCTTTTTTGGTACTAGCACCGTGTTGGCAAGCCAAGTGCTTTCCTTGATCTCGCATACGAATTTGGCGTCGAGGAGTTTGTTGATCTCCATTTCAACTGCCTTTGCTCTTGGTTTAGACATTCGTCGAATTGTTTGTTGGACTAGCCTTGCGTCTGGGTTGACATTGAGTGCGTGCTCGGCGAATTCCCTGGGAACTCCTGGCATGTCCGCTGGACACCAGGAGAAGATTTCCCAGTGCTCATGGAGGAATTCGACGAGCGCGAGTTCCTATGCGGGACTCAAGTTGTTGGCGATGAGGGCCGTCTTGGCGGGATCCGATGGGTGGACTTGCACTTTCTTCGTGTGCACCGATGAGTCGAAGGATAGGTCGGGTGAACTTGGCCGGCTCAGGGGAGGCAGACTGTTGTATGTTGACTCCTTAAATCTCCCGAGTTCTTCCTACATGCCAAAGGACTGGGAAATTCTGTTGAACTCCCTGTCGCAACTATTGGACCTCTCGAAGCTCATGTTGATTGTGATGATGCCATTAGGGCCTCGCATTTTCATCTGCAGATAGGCATAGTGCGGCACTGCCATGAACCTAGCGAACGCGACACGTCCGAGGATGCAGTGGTACTGTGAGGCCAGTCGACGACTTCAAAGTCGATGCATTCACGTCGAAAGTTTTTTGGTGTGCCAAAGATGATGTCGAGGTTGATTTTGCCAAGGGGATATACGCCTTTGCCTAGGACGATGCCATGGAATGTTGTGTCCATGAAGACGCGGCTCATGTCGAAACCTCCAATTTGTGCCTCGAGTACGAGGGGATAGTGGCCTGGACGAGGTACTTGGTGCGGATGGTTGCGCTTGTCGAAGATGATGCAGGAGTCGCTTCCACTAAGGTACTCAATGGTGGATGGTGGCGAGTTTGTCGCTAGATTGACTTGGCGAGTGATGGCCTTTTGCACCCGGTTTGAGGGGCGACCCTTATGGATCATCATGGTGCCCATGGCCCGTGGGTATGGCTCGCCTCCGTGATGCTGGTCGGGCGCAGCTGCGTTTGGCGGTGGTCCGGGTGGTGGTGGAGGAGCTCCATGTGCCACAGCGCCTGCGGCGGCTCCGTAGCCCCTGTTGACTGCGTCGCGATTCATCCGAGCCAGGCCCTCGTGGAGTTTGTGGAACTCGCGGCAGTCTTTGAGGAGGTGGCTAGATTTCTTTTTGCCATCATGCTTGTCGATGTAGAAGTGCACGGTGCATGGCCCGGACAGCTTGTCTTCAATGGATGCGGCGGGCGCCTCATCGCGCGTGTGGCGCTGCCATACTTGCGTGGTTTTCCCGGAGTCACGGTATCCACCGCTGCGGTAGTTGCTGTTGCGGTTGTCGTCACGTCTGTCGGCGTAGCTGGCTGTGACCATGTTGACGTCATCGCGGTCATCATAGATGCGCATTCGACGTTTGCTTCAGAGGTTGCGTCTGCGCTCGAGTTCTGATTCCTCGTCGGAGTGAACACGATTCTTCACCGAATCTTCTCTATCAGCCCACCGATTCGCAATTTCCATCAGGTGGTCGATGGTTTTGGGCTTCGAGCGTCCCAGCTCCTCCCTGAACTCTATGCGGCGAACGCCGCTGTTGAATGCATCGATTGCGCGGTCTTCCGAGATATTTTCTGCGGAGTTCTTGATGATGGACCACCTCTGGATGTACAAGCGTAGTGATTCGCCCGACCTTTGCTGGCAGCACCTCAGCTCTTCGATTGACGCAGGCCTTTTGTAGGTGCCCTTGAAGTTGCACACAAAGTTGTAGACCAGCTCTTCCCAACTGCGAATGGATCCGCGTGGGAGGTTGTTGAGCCATGCTCGGGCGGCGCCCTGTGGCTGTAGTTTCAGGCATTGCATAGCCGTGCTTTGACTCCCTCCGTGGAGCCTGGCGGAGGAGATATGGTCCTCTAGCCAGATTTTCAGGTCCTACTGACCGTCAAACTTCGAGTTTTCTGATGGGAGCTTAAACCCCTTGGGCATTCGCTTTTTCCTGATGGCCCTGCTGAAGCATCTAGCGCCACATAGCTCCACATCTTTGTCTTCTGAGTCAGTCGATCGGGCACGTCGCGCCCTTGATTTGTCCATCTTGCCCTGCGTGAGGTCATCGCGTGCGTCGTAGTCGTGGTCGTGTCGCCGGGAGCGGCAACATCGAGACAAATCGTGACTTTCATCGCTGGATGAAGGCGAGGAGTAGCGTTTTGCCAGAGCCTTGCCTTTCTTCGGCTGCGGTGTCGGCTCTTTTTTGGGATCGTAGATCGGTGCATGGCAGCTCGAGGGTCTCCAGCTGGCGGCTAGTTGTTGAGGAGGTACATGGTGGCCATCGTTACCGCAGCTTGCAGCTTTTTTGGGAGCACATTGCCACGCGTATCCACCATCATGGAGCCGAAGTCGAGGACTTTTGCGGCTTCTACAAGCTCTTGTTCAGTGAGGTGGGCCAGTCGAGATCGCCTTTTGTTAGCGATGTATTCGTTACACTTGGAGGAGGATCCTCCGTGGGAGGAGAGCCCAGCTCATCGGAGGCTTGACTCAACTGTCGCCTTTTTATGCGCCTCGAGTTACACGATTGTTTGTAGTTGGCGATTGTACACCTCCTTCAGGAGCCAATGGTAACCCATCAGCAGTTCTTGTAGGGAGCCGAAGGGTAGAGGGTGGCCTCGTAGGGCTTCTCGGCAACGAGCCCACTCAAGGTCGTTGAGCCTGATCATGACGCGTTCACCAGTTTGATCGTTTTTCATAGTTGGAGGTTCGAGTGCCCATCTATTGTTGACGGGGGCGCCGTTAGTGGGGCCGCCATTTGGCGGTGGTCTGCCATTGGGTATGCCATCGTTTGGCGGATCGTATCCATTGCCTCTGTTGACCATGTTGTCGCGATTGGCGGAGGAGTCGCCCGCGTTGATGACGGTGCACATGAAGTGGTTGGGGAAGATGCTCCTCCCGCAACTTTTAGATCCGGAACCGTAGGCTCCATCCTAGTTGCCAGATCGCCTAGATTGGATTCGCGACTATTGTCGCTGGCCGTGTTCTCGACTATTGTCAAGGCATTGAGCTCACTGAGGGTGCCGATTGGCGGAGGAAACCACGATGCTAGAGCAATCGACGATATTGTCGGCTGGTCGGGCATGCGAAGTGTGCCCATCTAACCAACTTGGAAGCGAAAGCTCCCGATCGCCAGGCGGATTCCATCGCCCATGGACTCGAAAGCCAGACGAGTGGCTGATGTGTGCACGGTGAAGTCAAACGCGCCGAAGAGCTGGCGAATCTCCACTGTTGCGGAGTTGTAGATCGCAGTTGATGGGGCCGAAGAAGCCACAACATCAGCACTCCCAATTCCCATAGACGGTGCCAATTGATGAGGGTTTAACTCATCAATGCCCATTGTTATGGACTTGGGTTTTGGAGGAGGGAGCGCTGGAAGCATCAATCGGCTAGCAAACAAGCACATAGGGGACTCGAAGATTTACCCAGGTTCAGGCCTCATAGAGGTCCCTACTCTTGCTTCTCTGCTCGTGGAATTTTCAAAGGAATCGAGGATTACAATGGCCGATGCAATCTGGCAAGGGTTGTGGAAACTAGGGTTGCGTGTGTCCTCCTTGCCGCCCCCTCCTATCCTTTATATAGATAGGCTAGGTCTCACGTAGCAAGTCGAGTCGGTTACAAGTTAGGGTTTTTCTCTTTAAACTTTCTATCTTTAGCTTCTTCTTGTTCCGCAAGCAATCGAGAGTCCGTAAGTTACTCGAGTTCCCCATTTGGGCCTTGTCAACGACGTGGGCTTCTGCCGTATTCAGCCTGTATATACCGAACTCGAGTACCTGTAGGGTATACCCATGTCAGTTGTTGTTTCAGTCAAATTTGCTTCCGACCCTCCCTATGGGAGTATCCCAGAATCCACAATCGAATCGCAGATTAGAGTGATTGGGTTTGTCTTGAGTGCTTATACACCTGCATAAAAAATAATCATAGGGCGCGCATCCAGCGCTCCCTATGGGAGTAGCCCCCGAGTGCTTGGTTGAGTCGAAGACTCGAGCAAGGACTAAAGTAGCCAAAATCTTCGGTTGCATATGGTTCTGTAGTCTATGATGTAAGAGGCTGCGGAATCCATGTCGACTCTTCCGCCACTTATTTGGATATTAAACTCACGGCATCCGTCCAAGGGTGGAGAGACAAGTGGTTCTATATCCGCGACCAGAAGGCCGACGGAGAGCACTACGGACTCATGCCCTTTGATCCCGTGACACCGTGCAAGAGGAGGCGTTCTTGGAAGAACATAGTAATGTCTGGCGAGTCCGAGGAGACGGAAGTGATGTACAAGCGTGTCTGCGACCTCGAGAGTCACATAGGTAAAGAAGAGGGAGGCGCTGCCCTCATTCGCACATGGTTGCGCCCTCATGTCCAGCCTCTGCAGGCCAGAGTCCACCCCATGTTCCGCTGGGCTGGTGCGAACAATGCCACTCGCGTATCTGCCGATGTTATTTCTGCGGGTGAAGTAGATAGGAAGATGCGATTGGTGACGAAGTATACCGCCAAGGAGGATCTTCCAGGTGAACCAGTCGTGCTTCCTTTTGACGCCTCTAATCCTCCTCCTGGGGTAGAATTGCACTACGAAGTAGCTTTCTTTGTCGATTGCCGTTAAGTACTCGATGTATAATAAATTATCTTCTGGATGCAGGATTGGAAGGTGTCTCCCAATTTGCTCCCTCTTCCTGAAGGGATTATTCCTCGCGAAGTGGATGAAGAGGACGAGTCAGAGTTAACCGTCCCAATTGAAGAGGAGGAGGGAGCCCTCGAGTCCAGCGACCCAGACGCTCGCAAGCGCTCCCGCAGCAAGGACTCAGATGCTTCGTCTCCGTCGACCCCAGAAGGCCCTTCTGTTGGTGGCGAGGAGCCAATCCCCGCCGTTCCTATGCGGTCCATGGCTCCTCCTGCCCGGAAGAAGCTACAATTTCCAAAGGAGTCGTCTGAGTCGGAGGAGCAAACCTTCGATTTTGACAAATTTGACTGGTAAATTTTTGACTTTGTCTTAGTTTGTTTTTGGGAATTGCGTTCCCTAAAGTTTCTGATGGGTGCGTTCTGTAGTCAAGCGGTGTCGTCGTCTTTTGGCGAAATCCAATTTTTGAAGGAATCCGGAGTCGTAGACTCCAAGGCCAAAGAGGTGGCCAAACGTTCTTCTTCTCCTCCATTTGCTGCCCAATCCGGGCACAATTCTTTGAGTTCCCCACATGCTGGGAACACCAGATTGTTACCCGGACGACTGCGTGGCAGTCATCTTCGGCGTCTCTGGAGGACCATGTAAACATCCTTTTGTTTGCTGTGGCAAACGGATATATATTTACTGCTGTTGCTGAACTCTGTTTTTCTTCTAATGCAGCTCATCGTGAAGGAGGTTGCCCGCCTGGCGGAGCAAGTCCTGGAGATGGGTTGACAGCATGTGCGACTGGACAATCGCCATCATGTTGTTGAAGGTTAGTATTGCCTTTGTATTTGCCTTGGTGAAGTGTCTAGATGCGATTTATGATACATCCTCTCTTGTAGTTGAGCATAACGAGCTTCTGCGCCATGCCGCTTCACTTGAGAAGGCGCTTGCGGCGGCAGCGAAGAGTCGCGATGAAGCAATCGCGGCCTTGGAGGAGTCACAAAAGCATGAGGAGGACTTGTGTTCCTCCAATGCCGAGAGGGAGAAGTTGCTCGAGGAGCAGCTTATCTCGATTGCTAAGTCCCTCTCAGGTATTCTTTCAGCTGAATTTTCTTTGTTTCTTTCTTTGACATCGTGGTGTCGTCCAAAATTTTGCTTTATGTAGATGCCGGCAGCGTGAGCTTTGATGCCCAGGCTCTTCGTCGCGATGATGCATTGGCTGCTGCCATCGCCGTAGTCGAAGACCGCAGCGCTTCTCTTCAAGGGACGCTGGTGAAGGCCAAGAATGTGCTCAGTCGCATACGCAAGGATCTGACTCCCAAGGCTGAACTGCTTCACAACCTGGAGGACCTAGCAGAATCCCTTGCTGGGGGTATTCCCATTGACTTCAGGAACTCTCAGCGGTCCGTCGGCGCCACCATGGCACACACAATGGTGCAAGCCTATGACGTGGAGGTGGATCTCGCCGCTATTCCCAAGGCGATGCCCGTCGGCGCGGATGGCCAACATGTAGTGTTTGCTCCCTTCGCTATCGGATGTGGTAAATAGGGGCCGCAGCTCATCAGTACAGTTGCGAAGTACTCCGAGGAGCTACAGCGAGCGAAGGCTGCGGCATCAGGGGCCGGTACTAGAAAGTTTGTGGTGTCGGAAACCGCCACAGATTCGATGAGGCCCCCAAAGTCCAAGTCAAAGTCGAAGAAGCAGGCTGCTCCTCAGTAGCTATTTTTGTAATAGTTGTAGTTTTAACTTCTGTGTTGGAACAATGCCTTTATGGAAGTGTCCTAGCCAAGACTTTTTGCTGAGCTTGAATGCGTCTATGCCTTTTGTCAATGTATTATTGGTCCCTTATTTTTTCTCTTGCTTGGTTTATGATAGTGTACATCGAGTGGTCCCTCGAGTGATCCTCTTGATCCGCCACCCACTGATGAGACCTTGACGTCGCCGCGCTCAAGGGTGGATGAGTTGTCCCTGCTTTCGCGACTGCGAGATCGCGTGAAGAAACTGGAACGTGAGTTTCCCATCCTCCGCGGTAACGCGGTCGTATGGAAGTCGAGGGCAGAGAAAGCTACCGCCCGTGAGCAATATCTATTGGAGGAGGTGACGCAGCTGGGCGATCAATTGAAGTGTTAGGTTTCTGCCCTAACACTGTTGCTTGGTGTAGTTGTCAGTGCTCATCATCTGCATGATGAGAAAGACCGGATTGCCATTCGAATGAATGACCTGACCCCGGAGCAGCTTCAGGCGA
Organism: Avena eriantha; assembly: GCA_910589775.1. NCBI lineage: Eukaryota > Viridiplantae > Streptophyta > Magnoliopsida > Poales > Poaceae > Avena > Avena eriantha. The sequence continues at coordinate 171,126,891 of OU342746.1, forward strand.
GTCGGTATTTTTGGGTGGACCATGATTGTGCGATCGCACTTGCGACCCTGCAGGATCGTGCTTCTCGAGTACTCCACTTTTTGAAGAAGGCGTAGTCGTGCCTTAGGCATATCTACCAAACGATGTTTCCGTAGGACGTTGTCCCTTCCAGCCCGTTGGCTCTTCTGGCGAAGTTCCAAGATCTAAGTGTAGTTCGCGAGTGTGTGCGGTAGCAGTTAGTGGCCGGTGCCAAGGCTACTTTGTCGCTGGTGCGACTGCATAGGCCAGATGTAGACATTGTAGATATTGCCGCTGGGCCACCACCTCCGCCAGAAAGTATGACATGGAACATGGTTCTGCACTACCAAGCGGTTGATCGCTCAGCGGAAGAAATTGTTGACTTCTTTGAGGAACAAACGAATGTTCTTCTATTGCAGCAGTAGTATGACTTGTATCCTACACATGATTGTACAAGTGTTGTAAAGTATATATGAATATGTTGGGTGTAATTAATATGCATTGATGTGTGGAAAGCTTGTTAGCTATATATATGTTTTTCGAGTGTGTTGCACTCTTCGATTCCTTTTTGTTAGCCTAACGTGTGTTTATCTCAGCACCTTGCCAACCTGTCAGGTGCGTTGCAGCTGGGTTGGTGTTTGTCAAGGGTTCGATTAGTGCGTCAGCTACTCATGATATCGCCATGAGTTTGTAGAACGGGTGTGTAAAGGGTGGCGCAGCCCCCGAGTGATAAGATTGCGAGAAAATAATGGAAGACGCAAGGTTTTGGGGCACTTAGCTTTATTTATTCGCAGAATAGTACGAGGTACAATGTGTGGCTAAGTAGTGTGGCTGAATAGCCTTATTTCCAAATGTAAAAACGACTAAGGGTAGAAGCGACGTAGCTGCGCGACATTCTAGGGATTGGAGTATGCGACTCCTATCTTGAAATCTTTGAGGCGATAGGCGCCACCTGGTCTGTAATCACGTAATGTCCTTCCCAAGGGGACTCGAGCTTGAGATGCCCTTGTTGCTTGAGTCATAGGACCAGGTCTCCTTCGACGAAGGATTTTGGGCGTAGCCTTCTGCTATGGTAGTTGCGGAGATTTTGCTGGTAGATTGTTGATCTCTCCGCTGCAATTTCTCATGCTTCGTCGAGGAGGTCGATGGAGTCTTTGAGTGCGAGAGTGGAATCCAGGTCGCTATAAGTGACCACTTGTGGGGGCTTTGTAGTGTACTTCTGTGGGTAGCACCGCTTTAGCACCGTGCACCATGAAGAACGGGGTGTATCATGTGGTGCTGTTTGGAGTTGTGCGCAAGCTCCAGAGTACGGACTGCAGCTCATCTGGCCAGCATCCGGTGGCTTGTTCGAGTGGCCGGAGGAGTCGTTTCTTGATTCTGCCGCAGACGAGGCCGTTGGCCTTTTCAACTTGGCCATTGGTCTGTGGGTGAGCCACCGAGGCGTAGCTTATGTTGATTCCCAGGTTTTCACAGAATTCCTGCAACTCCTTGGAGGTGAAGTTCGTCCAAATGTCCATGATGATGTTGTGTGGCACCCCGAAGCGGTAGACAATGGACTCGAAGAACTTGACGACGCTGGCTCCTGATTGGTTTGTCACCGGCATGGCCTCAATCCACTTGGTGAATTTGTCGACTGCGACTAAGAGTTATACGTAACCTCCTCGTGAGGATCTCGGGAGCTTGCCGACCATGTCGAGTCCCCATTGCGCGAAGGGCCAAGCCAATGGTATTAGCCGAAGTTCCGCGCCAGGTGCGTGCGGTTTGTCCGCGAATCGCAAGCAAGCGTTGCAGCGCTGGACGATGTCCTTGGCATCGCGCATCCTAGTTTGATCCTGTTCCCGACAAGTACTCTTTACTTGTTCTGTGATACAACATCCCTATAACCTAGTCACGTGCTTGCACGTGGTGTTGATGTGGTATCACCGAGAGGGCCCAGAGTATCTCCGTCATTAGGATGGAAAAATACCACTCTTGATCCATGGGCATCAACATAACACTTTCGGAATACCTAAACCCACCTTTTAGTCACCGTATTACGGTGTGACATTTGATGTTATCAAGGCACTCTTATGGTGTTAGCGATTGACATGATCTCATGGTCTAAGGACTAGGAATACTTCGTATGTGTTTGATGTAGCAATGTAAACTTAATGACTAGATCATATTGCTAAATCCACTTTAGATATATGTTCATCATATAATTCTTCTAATGGTATGATCCTGTTATTAACAACATCCAATGTCCATGATCAGGAAACATTGATCATATGTTAGTCAACAAGCTAGTATAATGAGAGGCATTACTACGAACTTTGGTTTGTTTATTAGACACACATGTATTAACGTTTCCTATAAATAAAGTTATAGCATGAGAAATGATCATTTATCATAAATATGGAATAAGATAATAATAATTTATTATTACCTCTCCGGCATATTCCCTTCACACTAAGAGTTGTAGTACAACCTAATTACTATACAAGTAATTTCCTTAGGGAACATATCACCTAGATTAGGATTTTGCAAGCCCTCTTGTTGCTCATTGTGGTGGTAGATGATAATCTCCCAAGTTCCATTGCCTGCTCCAATTAGTGAACTTGGTTGAGAGGTTTGCGGTGGAGTCTCGAAGGGTGATGAGAGCGTGTATATGTCCTCATAGGTGGTGTAGTAGTTCGGGTTCGGGTATTTCTTGCTCTTCTTATACTTCTTATTCTCCTTATGGTTCATCTTGTAGTGGTAGGGTCGCCTCAACCTGCACATCATAATGCAGACGTCTATTCTCAATAGAGAATAAACCGTTATGTAAAGGAGCAGCGATCAAGTGATTGGATCTAGGTATATCAAAGTAATACATACCATTAATTCTTTTAACCATGCTAGATGCATTTAGAGTAGGAAAACCAAGATGGCGAACACCTTCAAACGGTTTTAAGTTACTTACGTTGATATGGAGTGGTCAGGCGAGAACGGTGAGGACTCCTCCTCCGCATATGGATCCACGAGTTTGGAGAGCTTGATACTTCAAATAAAACACTAGAAGAGCACCCAAATTTGGTGTTAAGTTATAGCTTGGAATAAAATCTTTTGCAAGGATCATCATGTCCTCCTCATTGACTCTTGTGAACTCACCATAGACATGCAGGGTGTTATAGTAACATGGAACAAATAGCGGACTGCAAGACTCTCAATTTGATTCCCATTTGGGATAGGATTGGAAATTCGGATCTTATTAAAATAGTAATGAGGGTAGGACTTAGTGTGAAACAAGTGCAGTGGATGTCAGTGGTGTTGTTGGAAAACCCAAAATAGTGACACCAATCATCAAGAGACAAGTCATACTCACGGTTCATCAAACGGAAAGTGATCCTATCGGCTCTTAGATTGTCCTCCTCAGAGTAGTAGAATGGACCCACCGTATGCTTCAAGGTGCTATGAAACTAGAGTGTCAAGCGGCTATAGGTGGTGGCCTCCTGAAAAACAAAGTCAAGCAAACCAACATTGTTGCAAATATAATTAAAATGACAGCAAAGGCCTACTTAGTTCAAAATATGGGGCCACACCCATTTGGTGGAATTGATCTCGCGGTTCATGAAATGGTTGAGATGAAAGTATTCAGTGAAATCGATGTTAAGCGCTGTAGGGGTTAGTCCTTTAATCAGTGGCACGATTTGTGCTGCCACTTCAAGCGAATGGCTCCTTATGTTCATCTAAAAATAGAAACTTTCACTAATTTAAAACTTTCTTCCAATAAAATTTTGATCATTCTACAAAATAATTTCCTCTAAATAAAAAAACTAATCATGCTCAATAAGATAATATGTTCAAAATAAGACATAATTCTAGATTGATAATGGAAACAACAAGGGCAAGGTTTTGTTGCAAATAAGTTGGGGATCGAAGGATAAATGTACCTTGGATCGATGGAGTGAGAAGAATCGAATCAAAAAACAAGTAGAGGTGAAGATCCAATGGGAGGTGGTTCAGAGTTTGGAGGAAGAAGAAAGAGAGTATGAGAGTTTAGGTTTACCTCTTCCCTGGCAAAAAATCACGGCCGAATAGTTAGTATAAGCGGATGGTACGATCGCAATGATCGCAACCCGCCCATACAGATCAAGGTTGCCTCAGGAGGCATTTGGATCTGGGTGACCTACTCGGTATGGGTGAACGGTACGAACCCTCCCCACTATACCGATGGTCGTTATGCATGTAGTCATTTTTTTGTAGTTGCGCAAACTTTGGTCTAAACACGGCACAGGAACACAGTACGGTCGCATCCGACTATACTGATGCTCGTTATGATATCAGTATCCTCGGGAAAAAAATGCACACCTTAATTTCCTCGGTCGAGATGCGGTACGGTTGGGTGGTATGGTGGCCTCCCACCGTACTGATGGTTGTTATGACCTTTGGATTCTGCAAACTTGAATTTTTTTCTCAGTTCATTTTTTCACACGCCTTTGCACATCAATTATACCTTAAAAATTATAGAAAAATATAGCACTATACCATTACTTAAATAATCTTGTGTTAGTGAATAAAATTAAGGGAAATATTACCGTTTTTCTTCTCCTCTCTTCAATGGATCTTTTGAACTCTCTTTATTAGAAATAAAAACAAAACGAACGAAAACAAAACTAACACTAACACAATTAAAAACTGTTATTTCACATGGGTTTCCTCCCATGAAATGCTTCTAGTTAAGGTCAATTAGCTTGACCCAAATGGTGATCCTTTTGGTTTTGTAAGTGGAACACCCACTCCAAAATAGTTGGCTTTCAATGTGGTGATCCCATCTTCATTAGGTTTGGCCTTTTTCTGGGCAGTGTAATACAAATGGTTCTCTAGATGGTAGTCCTATTCTGACATTACCTTCATGCAAATTGATTAAGACTTTAATAGTTCTTAAAATTGCGTTTCTATAATTATAGGTGCATTGATCCTATAGGGGCAGTAAGGTGGATGGTTGTGCTCCCTCACCCCTCTTACGGCTACCATGGTGATGGTGGATCTAGGACTCTTTGAGTGGAATCTCCGCGTGGATCTTTGCATTGGGGGTCATGGATCCCTTCTCTGATCCATCCTCCATTGCCCACCTCCTAGATTTCTCCCCTGGACATTCACTCAGAGCCAAGGTTCGTGACCTCTTCTCCTACTCAGTCAACCCGGTCTCCTCCTCAAATTTGTTCTATCTGGTCATTTCTTTTGGTCGTGCTATCTTTCGCCTGGACAATTTGAATGTCAGTCTTGCCCTCTCAGCATGCTTGGGTGGTGCTTTTGATGAATTAATGGTTGAACATCTATCTGGTCGGGTCTTTAGATTAGCTGTGAGAACCAAAGCAGTTGGGTTTCTAATCGACAATAAGAGATCTTTCACCTGCAACCATTTCAAATGCTATTTTATTTGTGGGGTTTTGGAGGGCCTAATTGGATTCGTAAGGAGAAACTTTGGTATGAGGAACAAGATAATGATTGGGTTAACCCCAGGAGTAACAGACCCTCTATTGCCTCTAAACACCCTTGTGATCGACGTCTCACCAGAAACCCAATCCCATTTTCTTGTGTCTTTTGACACATTGCATCTGATCTTCGATCTGATCAACCAGATCGCAATCATCAACCACTCTCAGGCACTAATATGACACCATTGGGGCCCAAATCCGCTGATCCGATTTCGCTACCATTAATCCTGATCACAACGACTCCTTCGGTGCCACATCAGCATCAACACAGCGGGAATCTCGCCATTTCAAATGTGATGCACAACTAGGCTAGAAGTCCAATGCCAATTTCGGCCCATTTCACTTGTTCCAGGTGTCTCGTAGATGGTCACCTCATCAGAAATTGTTGTAACAAAATTTAGTGCAGAATCTACTATAACTATGGGCATATATCACGTAGTTGTTTCTCAAGGAAAAATTCCAGGAGTTTTTACAGGGTAATTTCTAAAGATACTCCTTTATCTGATGTGAGGGATGCAAACAGTGATGTTTCCTCCTCTTTTTCCCCAAGCTACAGTAAAACACTCCTCGCAGAAAACTCTACTCACGAGTCAACAATGGTGAACTACCCCTACGACCCCATTCCCTTCCTCCCCTAGCAGCGGCTACATACACAACAATGGGCTTATCCCATAGCATGGTTATGTGGTGCTTGGTGGCAAGCTTCCTGTTGTCTGCGATGATTGGGATGTGGTCACCATTGTTCCGACACCATCTCATGACATGTTCCAAGGTACTACCACTTTGATCACTGATTAGTTCAAGAATACAGTCTACATGGTTAGGCAAGTCTCTCGTTGTGGGATGGGTACTGCTCTGGTTACATTTGGAGGTGTGATTGATCACAACAATGCAATAGAGAATATCCCATATTTTATTGGTGAATCTGTTATGCATGTAGTGGAGCAGAACCATTGTATCAATCATAGATCAGCAACTTTCACTCATGATGTCTGCCTCTCCATTGCAAATTTCCCACAAGAGTGATGGGATCTTGACTGGATCATCACATCCATGGCCCAATATGGACGCTTGCTTGTTTGGAATAGAATCAATCCTGAAAGGGACAAAGTACTGGTCAAAGTCCGAGTTTTTGATATTGATAGATTTCCCCTGAGCATTGTCATTGTCTAGAACAGATGAGATGAAGGACATGGTGGTAGATGGTCCTGCCCTACTGTGATCATGTATGCTCATTTTCTTGGTGCTGTAGAAGGTGATGAAGACCCTCTCCCACCAGATGGCCAAATCCCGCACCTTATCCCCATCATTGTTGATGATTTTGCTATGTGGCATGACGATAATGAAGGACAAGTTCAGGTTCCTGCTGCACAAGTTTCCCCAGCTGCACCAGCACAAGAAAACATTGACATCCCAATGGTGGGTACCCCACCCTAAGGAAATGTGATTGAGGAAGTTGTTGCCCCTGCTGCACCTGACCCAACTTTGTTGCACCTGCTGGGAACAATGTTGCAGCACATGCTGTGGACAATGTGATTGAGGATATTTTTCCCCTACAGCTCACCTTGAGGATGAGGATGCTAATATGGAGGAATCAGAGGAACCTATGGACGAGGACATTATTATGGAAGATTTTACTACTAATCATCAGGGCTCAATGGACCACATGAACCATGTAACTTTTGATCACATTGAACCCATGAAGGGACGCATTTGGCAACTAGCCAGCTCTGCAAAGTCTGTTTTACCTGTCCTATGCAGCTCCTCTGTGATTAATGCCCAGTGTAAAATTGTTGATGTTGATAGTGTGTCTCGTGCTAAGAGGAAATGCTACCTCCAGATCAACACTATTAAGGACAATGACATGATAATACCACCCACTATCCAGATCACTAAGATTGATGAACCAACTATCACTAAATCCAAAGAAAAAGGAAAACCCACCAAAGTCAGTGGAAGTTGTGAGGAGAAGTGGTAGGATTGCTACAAGAAATTCTTGATACAAAGATAAGGCCCCTGTTGTTGAGGAAAAGAAGGATACTCAAGTCAAGCCAAAGAAACAGAAGAAAACCAAGGAAACTGCTACACCAAGTCCTGTCTATAAAGCTCAGCTGGTGGACAAATCTGCTGGGGCACTAGGGCATGTGCAAACTCTGCGCTATTGGCACTAGGGCATGTCGGATGAATCCTGAGGATATTTCTAAAGACAATCTCAATTATGAAAGTTCTTATGATAGCATGTGAACCTTTCAACCCCTATCTTCAAGGGCTAAAAGCATATACCTTGCTATTTGTGCTATTCTACATCTATATTTTTTTGTTGGACAACCAAACTTATTTGTTATCCATTTGCCTATCCCAGACCTACAACTATGCTATGCATTCTGTAATAATCACTTTGTGCCTCCTATGAGACATTTTCTCAGTCAAAGTTTTAAGTGTGTTTGCTATTTGGTTTTATCTCCCTCTGGCATGGTGTATTGTGACTCTGTATGTATGAGCCCCACCCTATGATTATTAACTTTTCCTGGTCCCATGAAGCTCAGCTTGTTTCCCAATGAGTAGAAACTGGACCATATTAGACTACAATCTGAGAGGGATTAACTCCAAGAGAATGTGGGATGATATTAGGCTAAAAATGATGAATCTAGCAGCAATATTATGTGTTTCCAGGAAACTAAGAGAGAACACTTTGACAAATCATATATTCATAACTTTTGCCCAAGAAGATTCGGTCATTTTGGCTATGTTCCCTCGTTTGGAAACTCTAGTGGAATTATCACTATTTAGGATCGCAACCTATTTGATGGTACTATTATCCACCAAAATAAATTCCAAATAAGCATCAAAATCATTTTCAAGGTAAGCTCCGAGACCTGGTACCTTACAAATGTTTATGGAACTACTATTGTTGAAGATAGACAAGAGTTTTTTACCTACCTACAAAACCTTGACACATCATTGATGGACCTTTGGCTTATAATGGGTGAATTTAACCTTATCAGGAGACTAGAGGATAGAAACAGATATGGAAGTGACACCAACAACATGCTGCCCTTCAATAGGATCACCCATCACCTGGATCTAGAGGAAATACCTCTAAAAGGGAGAGAATTTACATGGAGAAACATGCACGATAACCCATTACTGGAAAGATTAGACTGGGTATTTTCCAGCACCTCCTGGACAACCACTTTCCCCAACACCCTGGCCACCCCCTAGCTAAACTAACATCTGATTATATCCCAATCCAGATTCAGATTGTATGATCAATTCCTAAAGAAAACATTTTCGGGTTTGAGGATTACTGGATGGAATTTCAGGGATTTGAAGAGACTGTACAAACCCACTGGAACAATGCAGCTTTCCAGTCTAACTCTACATTTGACATTACTACAAGGTTTAAGGCTCTGAGATATGGTCTGAAAAATGGAGCGGAAACTTATCTCACCGTAATAAAGTTATCGACTCTTGTAGCTTTGTCCTAGATTTATTGGATGGTCTAGAAGAGCAAAGAACCCTATCTCTCAAGGAGAAATTTTTCATAAAGGCATTAAAGGATCACTAGTTAACTCTCCTTCAAGCCAAGAGAATCTACTAGAAAAATAGAGCAAAAATTAAATGGGCCAAGCTTGGAGGTAAAAACTCAAAGTTTTTCCACATTGTAGCCACACAGAACTACAAGAACAACCTTATTGCTAATATCACCAGTGATGATGGTAGAGTGATTGATGACCATGAAGCAAAAGATGCAATAATTTGGCAATCATTCAGAAATAGAATTGGACACTCTCATAATGTCACTATGCAGTTTGATTTATAGTCACTTATTCAACCACTAGCCCATGTGGATTTCTCTAGCCTTGAAGAACCATTTAGCACTGAGGAAATTGACAATATAGTAAAACATATACCTCCTGATAAATCACCTAGTCCTGATGGAGCATTTATTAAGAAATGCTGGCCAACTATAAATGGCGCGTCTCACCTACGCTGACATCGGGGATGTTGGACACCCCCTATTTGTTTGATAGTGGGCAAGAAGCCGTTCCGGCCTCAACGTTGATGAAGGAACCTGCTGATTCGAGCACACAGCACACACAAACATTTTTTACCCAGGTTTGGGCCGCCCTTCAGCTAACAACCATACGTCGTGCTTTGGTGGATTATCTTGGGTGGATCAAGGTACGTGGAGATGATCTCTCTGGTGCTGGGGAGATGCTTTCTCTATAGCTTCTACACTCCCTGGATTCCTCTTTCTTTCTTTTCTCTCTCTCTTTTCTACCTCTCTCCAAGCTCTCCCAAACTCTTCTCTACAAACCCCTCTAGATGTCTTTGCCAAAACCCCTTCTCTCCCCAAAAGCCCTTCTCCTCCCAAAAGCCCTTTCCTCTCAAAAGTCCTTTCCTCTCAAAATCCCTTTCTCATCCCCATCCAAACTCTCGGCCAAGTGCCCCCTTTTATACAACAAGGGGTCACTACAAGGTCCAATGTGGAGCACCATCCGCGGAGTTCTCGGGCTCAATCGTGGGGTGCCACACGGTCCTTAGGAACACGGGCAGCGCCTGTGGCCACTGGATGGCCAGGGGAGATGCACAGGTGCACTCGATGGCCGAGTGACATCTCAGGCTCTGAGTTGTCACTCCTGTCGGTGGCGCACTATAGCAGACTGTGGCACCATGATGATGTTCAGCAACGCTGGCGCGTCGCTAGTTACCAAGGTTGGGTCTAACACACCTTGTCAGGCTCAGTTAACTCCGGTTCTTGGGCCGTGCCTAGCCTAGGGGAAATGCTCCATGGTCCATCTAGGGCTCAGTCGAGGCTCCTCCTTAGCTTCCTTAACCTCCTTCCGGGGGAGGGATTGGAACACCTCACACGTCGCTGTCTTTTCCTCCTTATCCATGCCTGTTTAGCGGATCGAGGCTTGTCTCGTGGCATTCGTCTCATCCATAGCCGATAGTTAGTCTCCATAGGCTCATCATGCCAAGGCCATACCTGCTTGGAGTACACGGTGCTCATATCCTTGCGACACACTTGTCGGCCAGGCTACGCGCCCACTGAGTTGCTGACCGGTGGGTCCTGGCCCACGCGCATCGGCGTAATATGAGGGACCCCAATCTCATTATGTCGACAATAAAGGAGAACTTCTATATATTATGCCAGATCTTTTATGAGGGTAGCCTGGATATCAAAAGCATCAATATTGCTTTCATTACTATTATCCCAAAGCACTCAAACCCTATAACTGTGTCAGATAATAGGCCTATTTCTTTGGTCAGCCTTGCCATGAAATTCCTCACTAAGCTCCTGGCAAATAGATTGCAGACAATTATCATTCCCCTGATCCAAAAGAACCAATATGGTTTTATTAAATCCAAAAATATCCATGATTGCCTAGCTTGATCCTTTGAGTACATCCATCTCTGCCACAAATAAAAAAGGAGATTGTGATACTACATATTGATTTTGAAAAGGCATTTGACAAAGTGGAATACTCTGCTATAATCCTAATACTTCAACATCTTGGTTTTGGTGACACCTTCATAAATTGGGTTAAGCTTATCCTATTAACTGCTTCCACCTCTATGCTCCTGAACAGTGTACCTGGAAAGAAAATTATATGCAAAAGAGGTGTCAGGCAAGGTGATCCATTATCGCCCTCTTATATGTTATTGCCGGGGAACTTCTCCAATATTTGGTCAATGCTGATTGGCAAGATGGCACCCTCTCACTACCACTTGACTCCTCATATGGAATTGAGTATCCAATTATTCAATATGTAGATGATACCCTTATTATATGCCAGCTGACCCCATTTAGTTACACAATCTGAAGAAATTACTTAGGAAAATCTCTCTGTCCACTGGCCTCCATGTTGAGTTCGCAGCATAGAAAACAAAAAATTCCTACGATGGGAACTACTAAGCACCAAGATCTATCTACTAGATACAAGATACATGTGGATTTACATCCACAGACAACATACCATTGTAGACCGACAAAGTGCAACGAGGTTGAACTCGTGGATGATGAAGTCGAACGCTTGCCGATCTCAGAATCAAGAAGAAGTCCAGCACCGCAACTCAGCAGCACATCCGTGATCGCACACACATTTAGGCCACCGAACAACATCCACCTCCTTGCTCCATCGATGTAGCGGAATCAACAACTCCTTCTAGATGAAATTCCACTGGGAACATGTATCTCGCTAATCCGAGACCATGGGGGAATAATTATAGAGGGGGAGAGAGATCCTTCACGAGGAGGTGTGCTTTGTGAGGAGGAGAGGGGCATCCCCCTCCCATGGCAGCGGCCATGGAGGTGCCCCCACCTCTTAGTTCATTCATGTGGGTGGATGCTCTACTTACATAAACATGCCTCAACTCACGCATCCACTCACATGCATTAAATTTCTACCAAATTTAATGAAACTCTCATTGAATAAAACTCTTTTATTTATTTTATTCAAAATTTTGTTAATTACTTAATTAAAAAAATTCACATAAAACCCCCTAAAATATTTCAATATAACATGCAGAACCAATTTCAACAATTTCACCCGAAACAGTTCCGGTGTCTATTGAAATAATTCCAGCGCTTTGCAATTCCTTCATATGGAAAACATTTGCTCCAAATGGTGTTGGTATACCTTAAGTGTGTCACCCTACACTTCGCGAATAATGCAGACATTATCGAAACCCATATCCAATCAATAATCATTAGTGAAACCTAGACATCTATACGGACTCCCACACATTCAATGATGACTTCTGTGATCGTGAGAACCTTTAATGCTAGTAACTAAATACCTTTGTGTCACGATGTAATACATGTCCGAGATTCTATCATCGGTATCTCCATACCTAGTTTGATCTTGTTGCCGACATGCACTCTTTTCTCGTCCCCGTGATATAACATTCTAGTGATCACATCACTTGCTTGCAAGCTATCTCAATATGATATCACCGAGAGGGCCTAGAGTATATCTATCTGTCATCAGGATGGACAAAACCCACTCTTGATCCATGAGCCTCTACATAGCACCTTCGTAGCATTAAACCCACCTTTATAGTCACCCTGTCACGGTGTGACGTTTGATGTTATCAAGATACTCTTCCAGTGTTAGTGATTGACATGATCTCATGGTCAAAGGACTAGGATTACCTCATATGATGTTATAGCAATGTAAACATGATGACTTTGATCGTAATGCTATACTTCAGATGAATGTTCATCACATCATTCCACCAATGTTGTGACCTTGTTATTAACAACATCCAATGTCCATGATTAGGAAACCTTGATCATCGTGTTAATCAACAAGCTAGTTTATAAGAGAGGCATAACTAGGAACCTTCTATTTGTTTATTAAATGCACATGTATTAACATTTCCGAATTAATGCAATTATAGCATGCAAAATAAACATCTATCATATACTTGGAATACGTATAATAACAACTTTATTATTGCCTCTCAAGGCATATTCCCTTAACTCCATGTAGTAAATCCTCAATGGTTCCAATCAATATCTCTACTTAAAAATGTCAAGAGCTGGCAGACACTTTTGGATGCAAAAGAGAGAGCCTTCCTTTCACCTACCTTGGACTCCCCATGGGAACTACCAAGCCAAAAATGGATCATCTTATCAGTATCTTTGAAAGAATTGACAAGGGTATTTCTAGTGTGGCCACCACTTTATCGTATGATGGTAGACTGGTATTTGTTAAGGCTGTAATTGCTGCCATACCCAACTTTGCCATGCGCTCCTTCAAACTACCCCTGGGATTACTTGATCATGTGGAATGCTCAGCTAGAAACTTCATTTGGGCAGGCAAGGAGATTGAAAAGAAAGGGAAGTGCCTTGTCAAATGGGAAATGGTTTGCCTGCCAAAAAAAAGTTGGTGGCCTAGGAGTCAAATATTTGAGAACACATAATGTCTGCTTAATGTTGAAACATCTCCACAACTTTATGAACCACAAAGACACTCACTGGGTCAAGCTAATCTGGCAAGCACACTATAGCAACAACAAACTCCCTCAAGCATCCAACCCCCATGGGTCCTTTTGGTGGAAAGATTGTTTAGCCCTCTAGGATACTTATACTGAGTTCGCTTCTGTCCAAGTGGAATCAGGCAATTCTATCAGATTGTGGAAGGACTGTTGGGTTAAAGAACCACTGCAAGAAACTTTTCCCCATTTATTCTCTTTCTCTCTAGACTAGGGAATCTCCCTTCAAAGAGTAGTGGAAATTATTATAGATGATCTGTATAATCACTTCTTCCTGCCATTATCTCTAATAGCCTCCCAACAATTTTACCAGTTGTAGCAACTCCTCCAGGATACCATATTTTCAACTAAGACAGACAAGTGGCTTTGTCCTTGGAAAAATAGTCTTTCTTGCAAATAGGTTTATGATAGTCCAAGATCATCTGATAATGCACCATTGCCTTTTCTATGGATTTGGAAATAATGTGCCCTGCCGAAACAAAAAATCTTCTTCTGGATCCTTATTCAAGACAAACTAAATACTAGAGACCTTCTTAATAAGAAAAACTTCCACATCGATTTGACATCTTGTGTCCTCTGTGAGGAAAACACAAGGGAAACCATGCTCCACTTATTTTTCACCTATGATTTCAGCCAACTTTTCTGGTAGAATCTCAATATGGAATGTATCACTGATCTTGCACCGATGAAAATGCTGATTGAAAGCAAAAAAAGATCGAACCTTCAATGCTTAAAGGAAATCATCATTAATGCCTGGTGGAGTATATGGAACCATCGCAACAGAATTATATTCGATGCACGAGAGATTGACATTAGGCAATGCTTTAGATCGTTTAAAGAATCATTTAACTTGACTATGCATAGAGGTAAGACTAGCCTAAAGGAAGGCATGCAGGAGTGGCTGGATACTTTGTAAACTCTCTGTAAAACCTTCCCATGTGTACATATTTTATAAATGAAAGTGACACAGTAGGGGCCTTCCCTACTGTTTATGTGTCAAAAATAATAATTATACGTGCTAGAGGATCTTCAGACATGTCCATTATAACAAGATCAATTAGTGTGGGACATCCTTTGATTTCTACAGCAATATTCTCTTTGACTCCTACAGCTTGTTTGTAAGTTGAATCTCCTAAGTGGAGTCTTAGTTCAGTAGTTTCAAATGGCCCAATGTTATTTTTTTCAAATAAACCTTTAGAAATTGTTGAGACACTAGCACCAAGGTCAAAAGGTGCAACAATCTCATTAACTACTATTTGAATTTTAATAGTAGGCTCAAAGATATTATCAAGTTTTGCTAGAAGCTTCTTAGCTAGTTTCTTATATTGCATTTCTAGCTCACATACCTTGCACGCTACTTCTTGAATGAAATGTTGGTACATGGCATCGTTTCCTCCTTCAATACCAGGATTCTTCACGATAATCATCTTCACAAGATCTTCCATGGTATAATCTAGATATGGACATTGCTATTGTCTAGCTCTTCAGCCTTCTCATATTTATTTTCAATCCTCATCATCTTGAGGTCTTCGACCAGATTTGGCTCGGGCTTTCCTACAAATCATGCTATTATGAGAGTTTGACTCTCAAATAATTTTCCCAGTTGTGCCTCCATGGTCTTTTTCCTTTCTTGTAAAGCTTGAACATCATTTTAATAACAACAGTTTGGTTAGAAAATTTACCAATAATTAAGTCATGGTTCTTCATAATGTTAATAAGGATATTATTTTGCTCAGTTTGTGCTTGCATAAAAGCTTTGAAAGAATTTTAAAAAGGAAATTACCATTACTTGCTCTATTACTATTAGTATAGTTGTTGTTGTTTGGAGCACCTGCATGATTAGTCTATTGCTTTTGAAAGTTCGAGAAAAAGTTTTGACTCTTCCATGCAAGGTTATAAGGATTACGAGCTATAAAATATACTTCCTCAATAGTTCAGTTGGTGATGGCATTAACTTGGGTGTCCTTACCCTTAAGGATACTTAGAAGATCATATACCTTTTAAGTAAGCTCTTCCTTGCTCTCCTCAATGATTACATTCACCTTTCTTGAGGAGGATCTCTCCACATGCCATTGGACATGGTTGCTTTGCATGTAATCTAGAAACTTCTTCGCAACATTTACTAGTTTGCCCATGAATGTGCCTCTCGATGTAGTGTCAAGCATAGTTTTAGACAATGGGTTAAGGGAATTATAAAATTAGTGGAGAATTAACCACTCTTCCATCCCATGGCTAGGACAAATCGTTACAGCTTCCTTCATCCTTTCCCAAGCAAGCACTTGTGGCTCGCGATCTTCTTGTCTGAAACCTGTAATATTAGATCAAAGTTGCATACTCTTGGCTAGAGGGAAAAACTTAGTCATGAAAATGTTAGTACATTCCTCCCATGAAGTGATAGTGCCTTTAGGAAAATCTAGCAATTAATCTTTTGCTTTTCCTCCAAGTGAAGAAGGAAATAAGCGCAGTTTAACTGGATCAGGGTCAACATCTTTTATACGCATCATATCACATATTTGAGTAAATGTATTTAAGTCCAAACCTGAATCTTTAGCACCCGAGCCCCCAAATTGGTTATGTTGAACCAAACTCAAAAGGTTAGGCTTAATCACATAGTTATCCGTTGTGACAGCGGGGTGGGTAATAGGTGCACAAATAAAATCATCATTGGGAGTAGCATACTCCCCAATCTTCTTTTTGCTATTTTTAGATTGATATAAACAATTAAACAAGTAACTAAATTTCTAGGTTTTCGAAGAGATAACAAAAATTAAACTAATGAAAAGAATTAAAACTAAAACACAAACAAAACTTTTCAATAAGGTCTCTAATAACCTCACTGGGATAGCAAAATTGCTTCCGTAACAACGATGCCAGAAAAAAGGTTGATACCTTTGATCCGGATTATAGATGCAGTATAGTATCTTTTTCCCTCTAAAAGACCTAGGTTTATCAAACCTTGGGAAGCACTTGCAATATGGAATTGAGGAACGTCTATAAAACTCACTAAAAGATTTTGTTTTTGGTTTACCGGACCTTTCTAGTTGAATGTGTATCTTTGGTTGTTTTCAATGGATGGAGATAGGCCAGGGTTGAATATTCTCCTACAACTATCATTCATATGGGATAAAGATTAAGTTATGCACATTCATGCGTAAAATGATCTAATAGGGATAAGAGTTGTGGGAATCACATCCTTAGATACTAGAGCCCCTAAAACCACATGCAACAATAGTCTCTTGGTCCATGTTATACCACGAAACCATGGGTTACAACAATTATTAAGTAAAATAGACCAAATCTTTAAGATTATTGATGTTGTTGTAGATCCCAAGGGGATCACTAAGCGAATATTGTACTTCCCCTTTCTGTTGCTGGGATTTCACATGTAAGACGCATTTGTCCACTGATCTCACCTCACACCTTGACCAATGCGTGATGTCTTGGATACCTACAAGTCCTTGGATCGAGGTAGAGATAAAGATACAAGATAGAAAATGTCCTATTCAATCACTACACACTATTCCCATGTAATTAGATGCACATAATCGCTGCAAGGATTCACCTCAACCAAAGCGGCCCATGAGGACTACTCACTCATAATAATAAGATCAAGGATATAAATAATTGTTGAAATACTTATATTGAAATCAAATATTCTTACCATTGTTGCAAATTCACAAGTAGATCTCTATTACAACATGATGGCTATGGCTATGAAGGAGGTCGGAGATGGAGAGGATGAACTATGGTGGTGGTCTTGTGAATCTCCTTCGGTGTGTGATGGGTGAGATCTGGGGATGGCGATTTTGTTATACGGCAGCTAGTATCTCGAGTGATCTCGCCCCATTCACAAAACTACTACTATTTGACCTAAGGGAGGCGCAGCTGGTGATACGGGCGGGCATCCCTTGTACTGATGCTCATTATGGCTCATGGAACCACCTTTTCATCCCTGGTTGACTTGGCTGTGTTGGCAATGACATATTATTTAATAAATGCTCCTGATTTCACCATAAAATGTGATTTTCTGCACATCACAAATTAAGACAAGGATTTGCACATCTTTGCAATAATTAGTCATTAGTAGCAAGGCTATAGAGATATTTAGTCAATTTTTTGACTTAAAATAATATTTAAACATGGATAAAGATGGCTATTTTCATAGCCATCATGTAGCATGCTTTGTGGGTTTGTCAAAGACCCGAAATTATGCCACTTCCGTGGACAGAGTAGATTCATATCTTACCTCCCCATTGTCATCACTGCTGGGGTGGGTTGGTAGTCTACGTTCTTGGTTCGAATCAAGAAGGATCGGTCAAGATGATCCAAACATCGATGCCTATGAACATATGGTGGTGTAGCTGGCGACATAGATGTTAGACAGAACCCAAGTCTCATCATTGGGGATGATGGACATGCCATCGGCATACAGAACACGGCCGATGGTGATGTTTTTGCCGATTCCCACAAAGTCGAATCCCATCCACATCCGAAGTCCTAAGGTCGCCTGCCCCATGGTGGGCGCCAACTGTTGTCGTATTGATGAATGGTACGCCATGAAGGGGTTCTCGAGGTGTGGAAAGAGAGGAGGGTGTGAGACGTGAGTATTTCCGAGACGAGGAGCACACAACTTTACTCAGGTTCAAATCCAACTACGGTGGTCAGATCCTACTCTTGCAATCAATCCACTATAATCGACAAAGCTTGAGGTTACAAAGGGTTTGACTATGGTTCGCATGTGTGAGTTGAGATTGCTTCTGCCCTAAGTGTTGCATGTATGATGCCTTATATAGTCATCCGTCATAGGGCTTATAGGGAGGAATCCTATCCGGCTACAATACAAATTACAACATAGTTGTAACTACTACATCTTGTACTCCAAGTCTTCTCTTGTCGGTCCTAAGTCGGTAATCCTTCTGGGCCTTCTCACAGCCGGATGGGCCTCCATCTGTCTCGTTGACTAGGCCGCACATGGAGCCATAGGATCTAGCCCAAGTGAACCATCCTGGTCTCCAAGTATAATTATCTATCGTGGGTATATCCGAAAAGTATAATCCCGATATATCTATAAATTTTTCAATTGGCCTGATTTTATTGAAATTTGAACTACACGTACCATGACATGCAGACCAGACTTAGTCCTAGCGTTGCTATTGTAAGGTCGATGACAAATAAGCCCCTCATCATTTGGGTTTGCATGTCATTCACTCGGTGTCCGAAGTATCCCGAAACTTGCATAAAAAACATAAACTATGACATTTGTTTCCTCAAATAGGTGACATCAGTTGCCTTAACCACTATGATTCACCTCCCTTGGATTCCCACCTCCAGAACATGTGTCATCGTCCCTTCTTCTCCACTTATATAATGTTTGTTCCATCGATAAGTCAGAGCAGAGAGTTAGCATAGTTGATGTCTACAAGTGCACAGATCGTTTGTAGCTAGTTTCGAAGTTCAGATATCGATCCCAGAGGGAGCCCAAAGCTAAGAGTTTATTAGTGAACTCTCTGTCACACCCAAAGTTTCATAGGTCTTCGATTGAATTGACTCCAAGCGTTCGAATAAGAATGGGTTTTTGATTAAATGCGATAGATTTAAATAAAACTAAAATGTAAACTTCAAAATAAAATGCATGTCGTGGTGGTGTCACGGCAGATGCCATGGATAGGCTAAAGGTGGGGCCAATATGCACTAGAGAAATCCAGGGAGGGATAGTGTGGTGATTCCACACACAGATGCTTTGTATTCTTCAAGTTCACGAGGGTACAGATGCTCCTTGAGCTGTATTGGGGAGAGGGGGAAGAAGAAGCTCTCTTACTCTCACCACTATCTATCTCCTAGTGAACCAACTACTCAAATGCCAACCCCCTCTAATGAGGTCCTGACGTTCCTTATAAAGGGGAGGCCAGGCTAATTGTTAGGGCATACGTGGAGGCATATTCCTGGGAATATGCCTCTCCCAAAATAGCAAACCGACCGGGTCACCTTTTTCCCTCGTAAGCCAGGCAGAGGCTACGTAAGCCTTTGCGGCGCCAGCGTCATCCGACATAGGCTGCATCACCCTTGTCGGCCACGCCTTGGTGGTCCTTCCCTCTGTCCACTTCACTCATCCTCCAGCGTACGGTGACCATCTTTTGACCAGCGAGATACCTTCCTTCTCTTGCAAGCTTGATATAACCCGGATCTTGCCTGGTTAATCCGGCCCCGCGGGTACCTGCATATAAGTTACAAAATGCCTGCCGGCATATGACATACGTCAGTCGCGACTCAGTTAGGCGGACATCCTACGGTCCGGGTTACACCGTGATTCGGCATGCCTTGAGGTGACTCGGCCAGCATTCGCTTTGACCTTGTCGTACCTCGGCTAATTTGGCCTCTATACCCCGGCGTGACCCTACCCGGGGGTATCCCCCCAACATTAGTCCCCGAAGCTGGTGCGGTCTTAGCAACTTCATCCTCTAAGGCCACGACAGGTTCAATCTTTTTTCTCCTTTTTGTGAGTTACTCCGTAACTCGGATTCCGTGGTGTAGCATTCCCTTGGCTCATTCCGAGTCATCACTCGCTTGGCCGGGCTACCCTTCGGTTTTCCGGATTATCCTTCCTTCTCTCGTACGCTTCCCCACGTCCCACGTGGAGGGTAATCATTATCTTGCCTCCTTTTAAGGGCATGCGCCAATTACTGCACTTATTGTTAGGTGTTACTGCCTCCTCGTTAACTATATCACCACGTCGCGTCGTGGGATCCCTTGTGCCATGTGGCCCTTCCTGTGGCTTTCCTCTGATTGGCCGACCCTGTTGATACACGGCCACACCGTGTGGCCTTGACGCGCAACACGATCCCACTACCCTCCACTGGGGCATGGTTAAATAGGGGAGGGGCGCGCCCCTTGGCCATTTTCCCCTTCTCGCGCCCCTCTGCCTCTCTTTCTTTTCTTCTTCCTAGCGACAGCGCCGCCGCCACCGCCGCATCTTCTCAGCAGCGCTGCCGCCGCACTATGCCTTCTCGCACCTGCTTCGCTGCCGCTCCCGTGCTGCTCCGTCGTCACGGGTTCGCGCCAGTCCAAGTCTCTGCCCCCACCTCCGATAGGGCCGGTGAGGACAGTGACCTAGAGATGACTGAAGAGGAGCTCGCCGTCGCTGAAGAAGAGATGGAGGAGGGGGCGGAAAATGCGGAGCGTGGTGCCTAGGCCGGTTCCTGGGTGTGCCAGGATGACCTGGACTAGCTCTACCGCACCCGCCGCATCCCCGAGGGCGTGATTGCTCGCCTCGCTTCGAAGGAGCTCGCTCCCTCACCCAATCCGGGTGAGTTCTTCGTGTTCCTCTCTCACTTTCAGCGTGGCTTCGGCCTGCCCGTGAGCGATTTCTTACATGACTTCCTCAACATCTACGAAGTCCAACCACACCATCTTCCGGCGAATGCTATTATGTCCCTTTCTTCATTCGCCTCCACCATAGAAGGATATGTCGGCCTGTGGCCCACCAAGGAGCTCTGGATCTGGTTCTTCAGTCTGCGAAGGAACGTAATTCTGAATAAGCTGCTTGGCCCAGAGGACAAACATCTGACTCAATTTGGTGTCGCCTCCATCTCTCCTCGGAAACAATCTGTCTTCCCCCGGGTCACGGGGCTTGACTCCTGCAAGGGTTGGGCCCGGACCTTCTTCTACGTGAGGAATGGCATGGATGAAGATCTGATCCGGCTACGCCCCTATGCTCCGGGTCCTCCTAATCCGGATCTGTGGGACCGGGTTTCCAAGAAACCAACTGTCTTGGTGAATCAAGTCAACAAACGGTTCTAGGAGCTGAAGGATCTGGGTCTGCGCAACGAGGACGCGATGATCACATTCGTCTGCAGCTGGATCTCCCCTCTCCAGAAGCGCACAAATAAACTTTGCCACATGAGCTGGCGACTTGAGCCCAACTGGACCTCTTCCTTTGAACTTAACAACACCGAGATATTCCGCCGGGTCAAGGCCCTCTTCATGACCTACAAGGACTTCTTTGCTGATTGGGAGTGGGGATTCGAGCATTACTTCCGGGACAAGCCTCCTCCTACGGTAAATCTCGTGATTCAATCTTTTTCCGAGTTATATCCTATGTCGGAGTATGTTTTTTATTTGATCCCTTTGCATTTTCTTCTTAGGTGTTTCTTAAGCAAACCGTCGAAGATGGCACCGAGCCTTCCCTCAAATGGGCGAAGGATCGACTTGTCTCGGACGAGGAGGAGCCTGATTAGGAAATGTTCCTGCCATTTCCGAATGCAACCAAGCGACCCACTGGTAACTACTCTTCCTTAAGGGATTGGCCTGACGATGAAGATGATTCCGACATTGAGGTGATGGAGGCATTTGACGCTATACCCATTTCTTACGCATTTCCGGCTTCAGCTAACCCAGCTGGGCAGATCCATGAAGATCCTCCCCTCGCTACGGGTGAGTCGGTCCCAGCCGCGTCTAAGCAACGGGCTGCCACTTCTGCTGCTTCCTCCGGACCTCCCAAAACAACCAAGAGGCGAAAGAAGTCCTCAGACAAGGCCGCCAACAAGCCTCCGACGAAGGCCACAACTCGGCAAGCTCGGAAGCCCAAGGAGCCTTTGACTTCTGACGAGTAAGTCACTTTTCTCTTTGTCCAATTCTCTGCGTTGTGCTTTTCTATCTATATGCTTTTCTTTCGTTACAACTTGTTATTCGTTGTTTGATTCGGCAGGGCTGCGGTGGAGGTTCCCCAGAGCGGCTCTAGCATCTCCTCTTCCTTCCGGCACAGCTCATCTCCCCCTCGTGGCGACGATACACGCCCGCTGAACCCAATTCAGGAGGGTTCAGTGGCTGCTTCGGGTTCTAGCCCACCTCGTCCATAGGAGGGCAACCTTGGAGCAGGGGGAAGTGGCTCTGCCGAGGTAGCGGATGCTCCCAGCTCCTCATCAGCTCAGCCGCAACCCGCCACCTCCGAGGTACCAACAGCACCACGGCCAAGACCAGAACCAGCACAAGCACCAACGACAGCACCAACAACAACACCACAAGTACCAGCAGCAGCACCAACTCCTTCTGCCTCGTCCGAGTCTTCCAAGACTCGGCGAGAAGACCCAGCTAGCACCAAGGCTGCACCCAAGGCCAAGAAAAGTTCTGACACCACTCGGGCAGCATCCATCGAAGCTGGATAGCGCACGCTCGCGTCCATGCTTCCGAAGAAAAATCTGCCGAAGAAAGATGCCTCCCCCGGGTCAGTTAGCACGCAACTTGCATTGCACACCAGCCCTGCTGCCGCCCAAGTTTAAAGGAGGGAAGCCCACGCCAAGGGTTTGATTGTGCCCCACATGCTTAGTGGAGAGTGCTATCCTCCGTTCCTAATCGAATACGTCAATAACTGGAACAAAGCGGAGTTTGTCAATCCCAATGATGATCTTCCGGAGAAGTTTGGGCCCGCCGAGTTTAGCGCACAAATGAACACAGCAGCCAAGGCTATCAATCTTGCTGTCTGGATGATGGAGGTACGCTACTTTGTCTTTTCTTTAGCATGCACAAGTGCTTAGAGATATATCCATTAGTCCACGAGCCTCCGGGGGAGTAACTTGTTAGTCGGCTGAATGCTCCTTAGAGAACTAGCGTAGCTCCTTAGTAGCTTTGGATATGCACACACCTAGAGCCGGGTTTAAGTTCTACTTGGCCCGGATCTTGTACATTTCGAATATGCACACACCTAGAGCCGGGTTAAGTTCCACTTGGCCCGGATCTTGTACACTTTGAATATGCACACACCTAGAGCCGGGTTAAGTTCCACTTGGCCCGGATTTTGTACACTTTGAATATGCACACACCTAGAGCCAGGTTAAGTTCCACTTGGCCTGGATCTTGTACACTTTGAATATGCACACACCTAGAGCCGGGTTAAGTTCCACTTGGCCTGGATCTTGTACACTTCGAATATGCACACACCTAGAGCCGGGTTAAGTTCCACTTGGCTCGGATCTTGTACACTTTGAATATGCACATAACTAAGTCAACTTTGCTTTTCTCAGGTCACCACCAATCGTCGGAGTGCTGAGTTTCAGCGCCTATTGGACATACACAAGGCGCTGCGCTTGAAACATTCTATACTTCTTGCTGAGTTTGAGAAAAGGGGTAAGTTTTCTCTTTGCCTCTTTTTTTCTTTGCCTTTCCCCACCGGATTAATTTGTTATTCGGATTGGACAGCCGGAGTGGAGGCCGAGAATACCATCATGAGGAAAAACTTGGATGAGATAAAAGGTAACTCGGTTTGGCTAATCTTCTTCTGCGCTATTTCTCCTTTTCTTCTTGGCTCGGCAGATATTTATGCCTCGGCTCTGCCGGGTTAACAGACCATTGCAGCATCCCTTGAAGATAGTGTGCTCGTGCTTGATATGATGCTGCATTTTCTCGAACAAGCAGGGCAACATAAGGCCGAGCTCAAGAAGAAGGACGACGAACTTGCCATTCTCCGGGCCAAAGATGATGAAATTGCCAAGGTCAAGGATGAAATGAAAAAGCTCAAGGCGCTCCACAAAACTGAGATGGATAAGGCTGGCCAAGACTTCACCAAGGAGCGAGAACGTCTCAACCTTCAACTTGCCAAAGATCAAGAGCTGCTGAAGGAGGCCGACGTCAAGCTTGAATCGGCAAATGTTGAACTTGAAAAAGTTTGGAAGAGGCGTGCTTATTGTACCATAGAGCTGACCCGGATCCACAGTCATATCTCATGTAAGTTTTTTTCGTTCAGCCGACATGAATCTCTCCGGGTCAAACTCTTGTACTTATTTCACTTGTCTTGTTTTCAGGCAAATTCCTAGAGGGCAATGCCATTGCGGTTGCTGCAGTTACCAAGTTCCGTCAGCAAAGGGTTACCCCAACTGGTCCTGGCTCTGAAAACATTCCCTATGACATGGAGGATCTGCTGGTCAGTCTGTCCTCTCGCATCGAGATCGTGAAGAACTAAGGTTCGGGTCTCCTGGATGCAGCCATCCGGATCTTCCGTGCCCTTTGGCCTAGTGAAGATACTCCGGAGGGGTCCACTGCTCTGATTACCAAATTAATGGATTGCGAGACCCAGCTTGACCTCTGGAGGGAATCCGTCGCACACGCCGGAGCTGAAACTGTCCTCCACTTCGTGCTCACATGGTATGAAAAGCTAGATCTGAAGCTTCTCGAGCGCTTGCGCACCGGATCAAGGTGGTCGAATGACCCGGATTGGGTAGCCCGACGCAAGGCTTGCGCCCACAGCCTCATCTAGTTTGCTCCCATCCATCAATGGAATGAAGGACCAAGTTTCCTTGGCGATGTTGACGACGAATATGTCGAAGATGGTTTGGAAGACAAGGAAGAAGACGAAGCTTCAGATATTGAAGAAAATGAAGATGACGACGAGGCTGAAGCTGCTGCTGCACCTGCTGGCGCCGAGTTACCCCATCCTGCTGCTGCTCCTTGAGCACCAAAAAACACTTTGAAATTTATCAGATCCCCGGTATGCCGGGTGCAGATGTATTAAGCATAGTGATTATGTTTTGCTACTAAGTTGTTCACCTCCGATTAACTTGGGCGTAGTCCCCGAGTTTCATTTTCTTGTTTCTCCAATTTCATGGCTCGGCTCGCGTCTACCTTGATTCGGTTTTGTGACTTACGAGTCCGAGTTTCAAAAATTGACTTAACAATACTTGGAAACTTTAGGACTAGCTCAAAATAATCCAGCAGAGTAAAAACAAGGTAAACATAAAGTTAGTCCGAATAACCAATATCAGCTCGATTACGTTCCTTTCCTTAGTCGTTTTTCGTGTGCTACGCAATTCCAAACTTGTTCTCTTGCTTGCCATGAAGCCAAATCTTGTTGGACAGCAGTAAGTCGAAGGGTTGAGTTTTTGGTGCTCACACACTACTAATCCGTCTTAGGCAGAAGCAACTTAAGCTAGCCAACATAAAAATAAATAACAAGTACAGAAGATAGCAAATATTATTAACGCAGTCCTCGAGGTGCCAAGATTTCATTGATAAACTCATTGTCGGCATACATATCGACGTATGAGAGACTCGGATACACACACTTCTTTGTTAAATGTAGAATGGATGAAGTAGAGCTACCTTCCATGGACGCATAGATTCCTCGCCGGACCTGTCCGCCTTTTTATTCTCCTGTGGTTTTGCATCGATGAGATAATAAGAGTCATTGTGCAATGCTTTGCTCACAATGAATGGCCCTTCCCATGGGGGGGATAACTTATGCATGCCAGCAGTACGTTGTACCAGCCGGAGTACCAGATCACCTTCCCGGAAGACTCGGGGGTTTACTTTCCGGCTATGATAGCGTCGGAGATTTTGCTGATATATGGCGGATCTGGACAATGCCAATTCTCTCGCTTCATTCAGCAGGTCAACATCATTTTGCCGGGCTTCTCGCACTTTGGCTTCTGTGTATTGGGTGACCCTAGGCGAATCATGCTCTATGTCGGCTGGTAATACAGCTTCTGCCGTATATACCAGAAAGAATGGCGTATAGCCTGTTGATCGATTCGGAGTTGTTCTTAAACTCCATAGTACCGCTGGTAATTCTTCTATCCATCACCCCGCTGATCTTTGCAGTGGCTCAATGAGCCGGGGTTTTATCCCGGATAATACTAATCCGTTGGATCTCTCCACTTGTTCGTTCGATGCGGGGTGGGCTACCGAGGCAACGTCCAGCCGGATCTTCTTATCATGGCAGAATCGCGCAAATGCTCCTTCAGCAAAATTGGTGTTGTTATTTGTTATAATACTGTGAGGATAGCCATATCTGAGAATGATATCTTTGAGGAATGTCACGGTTGTAGGTCCATCACATTTTCTTATCGGCTCTACCTCAATCCATTTTGTAAACTTTTCAACCATAACCAAGATATGGGTCATATTTCCTCTTGCCGGTTTAAATGGGCCAACCATATCCAAACACCATATGGCAAATGGCCAGGTAATTGGTATGGTCTTGAGCTCCAACATTGGCCTGTGTGTCTTGGTAGCATGCCTCTGACAACCATTGCATTTTCTTACTAGATCTTCTGCTTGTTCCAAGGCACTTGGCCAGTAGAACCCATGCAGGAAAGCTTTTGCCACTAAGGCTCTGGATGAGGCGTGATGCCCACATTCCCCTTGATGTATATCTCGGAGGATGTCAAGCCCTTCTTCCGGGTCAACACATCGCTGGAGGACATTTGTGATACTCCTCTTGTATAGCTCGGCATTGATAATTGTGTATGCCTTTGCGCGCCTCTGAATTTGCCTGGAAAGCACTTCCTCATTGGGCAAAGTTCCATCCTTCAGGAGTTGAAATATGGGCAGTGCCCAAGCTGGTATAGCTCGCACCAGAAACGGATCCTCATCAATTTCCATTTGATCCACCGACATAACCTCGGCCGGATCACGCAGCGGATTCCCCGGGTTCTGCGAAGCAGTCCCCGGGTTTCCTGAACCACTTCCCACATCAATGTCCATGGGTACAGCTCCGGACTCCGGATCTGTCGGGATGTAGATTGACTCGAATTCTGGGGATGGCATGATAGATGGTTAGCTGAGGTGCTCTAGTGCTACACCCGGTGGAATTGCTTGTCGGGTTGATCCGAGCTTTGATAATACGTCGGCAGACTCGTTTTCCAGCCGGGGTACATGGTGAAACTCGCATCCCTCAAAGTACCCTCATATCTTTTGCACATGAAATATGTACAATACCATGTTTGCATCCAAAGCATCCCAAGACTTGCTGAACTACCAAATCCGAGTCGCCAAAGCATTGGATCCGACGTATTCCAATTTCTTTTGCCACTTTGAGCCCATGCACAAGTGCTTCATATTCTGCAACATTGTTCAATGCTGCAAAATGGATCTGCAACACATACTTCAGATGTTCCTTCTTGGGTGAAGTAAGCACAACTCCGGCGCCTAACCCGGTTTTTGTCTTTGATCCGTCAAAATTCATTCTCCAGTAGTTCGGATCTGGAAACGGTGGCTCATATTGCATCTCGGCCTAATCCACGAAAAAGTAGGCCACAGCCTGAGAATTGATCGCATCTCTCTTGTCGTATTGTGGAGCATAAGGGGCTAGCTCGATAGCCTATTTAGCGATCCGGTCGCTCGCATCCTTGTTGCTCATTATCTCAGATATGGGGGCTTCACATATCACTTTGATTGGGTGTTCTTCAAAGTAGTGTTTTAGCTTCTTCGCTGCCATATACACACCATACGCCATCTTCTGATAGTGAGGATAGTTTTGCTTCGATGCTGATAATACCTTGCTTAGGTAATAGACCGGCCTTTGCGCTGACTTACCCTCTTCGTCACGCTCTACCACTACTACTGCACTTACAACTCGGTTGGTTGCGGCTATGTAGAGCAACATTGGCTCTTTTGATAGTGGAGAGGCTAACACTGGTGCAGTGGCTAACATTTTCTTTAACTGGATGAAGGCTTCATTGGCCTGCGGCGTCCATACGAACTTGTCTGCTTTTTTCATTAGTTGATAGAGAGGCAATGCCTTTTCTCCCATCCGACATACAAACCGACTTAAAGATGCCAGGAAACCAGTGAACTTCTGGACATCGTTAAGACACTTCGGCAATTCCATTCACTCTATGGCTCGGATTTTAGTTGGGTTAGCTTCAATACCTCGACTGGAGACCAGAAATCCGAGTTATTTTCCAGCCGGGACACCAAAGGTACATTTCTCCGGGTTAAGTTTCATTCGGAACCTCCTTAGGTTCGCGAACGTTTTCTTGATATCATCAAGGAGCGTTTTGCTTTCCTTGGTTTTTATAACCACATCATCCACATATACTTGCACATTTCGGCCGATTTGGTCGTGTAAACATTTTTTCATACATCTTTGGTACGTTTCCCCTGCATTACGTAAACCAAAAGGCATGGCGCGATAGCAATAAGCCCCATACAGGGTGATAAACGCAATCTTTATTTGATCATTCGGGTTCAGAGGTATCTAGTGGAAACCAGAATATGCATCTATGAATGACAACAGTTCACACCCAGTAGTAGAATGTATGACTTGATCTATCCTTGGCAATGGGAATGGATCTTTTGGGCACGCCTTATTCAGGTTAATGTAATCGATGCACATACGCCAAACCACTGCCACATTCAGATCATCTTTCTTCTTTTCCACCAGCACCGGATTAGATAGCCAATCTGGGTAAAGCACTTCCATGATAAACCCAGCTGCTAGGAGCCAAGATATCTCATCCCCAATGACTTTTATGCCATATTTGGTGAAGCGGTGGAGAGGTTGCTTCACCGGCTTTGCTCCGGGTCTCACATTCAAAGAGTGCTCGGCCAACTCCCTCGGAACACCTTGTAAGTCCTGTGTGGACCAAGCAAATATATCCCAATTCTCACAGAGGAAGTTGACGAGCTCGCTTTCCTATTTGTCATTTAACCTGGCACCAATCATTACGGTGCGCTCTGGGAACAGATCATCAATAGGCACTTTCTTTGTATCTTTCGTTGCTTGAAATGAGACACTTCCATGCGGGTTACTCAGCGCCGGCATATATTGCTGTGCGGACTAAGCCAATGCTGCCACTTCCTAGATCTTGCTCTTTTCTTGTGCGATCACGAGTGACTCGGCCAAGTTAGAACCGGCTGACGCACACTCAATGGAATGTCGGAAATCTCCTGCTATGGTAATTACTCCATTTGGCCCGGGAAACTTCATCTTCAGGTAACTGATGTGACAACTTGCCATGAATTTGTTCAAGGCTGGCCTGTCGAGTAATGCGTGATATGCGTTTTCTAGGTTCACCACCTCAAACTCCAAATTTTCAGGTCGGCAGTTATCTCTTGTGCAGAATAACACGTCAACCCGGGCCATGCCTATGGGTTCATAGGAGATACCAGGCACAATGCCATGGAAAGTTTTCCTTGTAGCCTGGAGCATGTTCTCTGAGATACCCAACTTGCGCATTGTATCCACGTACATGATATTGATGCTGCTGCCATTGTCAATCAGCACCTTGGAAAATCTCACATTGATATTTGGACCGATGAACGTTGGGTCCAGCACCAACGCTTACGAACCAGGGCTCGGCATGAGCTTGGGATGGTCCTTGATACTCCATGTAATTTCCTGATCCGACCAAGGCATATATCTCGTCACTGCCGACATAACCGCATTTACTTCCATATGTCGGCATTGCAAGCTCTTTATATCTGTTTCCTCTGTGGTAAACACAAAGTAACTATGGTGATGCTCTCTATATTCATTTCTCCCCTCATTTCCGGGGTACCTTTGCTCTGGCTGATGTTGGTTCTCCACCTGATGCACTGCATCTCTTCTCTCCTGATTCTCATACCTCAGTGGAGGTGGGGGTAACATCAATTGTTGCGTGTTTGCCCCAGAGAGCAACTGCTGCCGGGGTAACTCTTGCCCAGGCTGATCATTCCAAGGTGCCTGAGCATTCCCCGAACCACTTTCCTCTATCTTCCTCATCCACTCACATTGCCGGGTTGTATGACCCGCCGAGTTAATCGGATTTGGCGTCTGAAATTTGCACGGCTGATCCAGCATTGCCTCATACGTATACCTCGGCCGGTCCTTCTTTTCTTGCCACTGTCTCTTTTGCTCGGGTGTCCAAGTTTTCTTGCCATCATTTCTTGGAGTCCATTGTTTCCCTCTAGTTTTTTGACGCTGATTACTCCCTACACCGGGTTGATCTTGATTTACAGTAGCAACTTGTTACGAACTGTATCTGTAATCCGGTCTATCATCTCACCTCTTACCCCGGTAATCATTCCGCCGGGATGACCCGGCTCCATCTCGCTGGTAGTACTCCTCATTTGACTCGTTTGACACAAGCCTAGGTTGAGTCGGATCACCCAAAGCATATGAATCAGCAATCCAGATTGTCTCTGCCAGTGTAGTTGGCATATCCCTTTGTAACATTTGCCATAGCATGCTTGAATATCTACACCCTTGCACAAACCAAGCTATGGCCTGTTACTCAATCACGCCCTCGCAAGAGTTTCGCACAGTGCACCAGCGGGTTAGGAACTCACGGTCTGTCTCATTCGGTCTCTGCTTGCACATTGCTAGGGTCTGTGGCCTATTCGGCCTCTGATATGTGCT
Organism: Avena eriantha; assembly: GCA_910589775.1. Classification (NCBI taxonomy): domain Eukaryota; kingdom Viridiplantae; phylum Streptophyta; class Magnoliopsida; order Poales; family Poaceae; genus Avena; species Avena eriantha. The sequence continues at coordinate 171,157,461 of OU342746.1, forward strand.
TGAGAAGTTACTAACGAACATTTCCTCAAAATCAATCCAGCAGTTTATACTACCGGGCGGCAAATTGTTTAACCATACCCTCGCTGGCACTTCTAGCATTTGAGGTACATATCTCACTGCCCATCTCAAGTTGCCTGTAGCAATTTTCACTGTCATCGCGTAGTTGATTAGCCAATCCTCCGTCTTGGTGCTACCATCATATGTTTTCATGCCTCTAGGCAACTGGAAGTTAGGTACTAGAGGTTCTTTCATGATCCGGGGCCCAAAGCACGCCGGACCCGGAGGACCTTGTCCCTCAATCTGCTCCGACCTATAGAGCCGATCCAGTTTTAACCTGGCGTCATCAGGCATCAAGTTCCTGCTTCCCAACCTTGACCCTATCACGTGATAATCCAGCCTAGGGTATCATGCGATCACCATTTCCGAATCACCATCATTGTATCTATCTTGCTCTTGTGGAGCACCTCTCTGTTGCATACCTTGGCCGACACTTCGCTCTTGCCGTGGTATATTCCGCTGCTACGGTTACCCTGCACCCGCCGAGTTGCGCTGTCCGGCATTGCCATTCACAGCGTTTCCCTGACCGGCATTGCCTTGGTCGCGGTTACCTCGGCCAGCTTCTCCTCGGCTGACACTTCGTCGATCCTCATTTCCCTGCACTGTTGTTCCTTTCCCTGCCCTTGCCGGGTCATAGGGGACTATCTATTTGTTTCTCCTCGCCGAGGTTACCACCTCTTCTCTTCTTGGTCCATCATGAGGGGACGACGCAGCTCTAGCAGATTTCTCCGGGTTACCCACCGCTGAATAAACGACTTTGGAAGCCCTAGATCTTGTCGGGTTAGCCCTGAGCAACTCTTCATTTTGTCTGTTAGCAATCAAAACTAACTCATTGACCCTCTCCTGCTGTCTTTGTTGGGCTTCACCCGTCAAACCCTCTAACTCGGATGCAGCTGCATCCGCTACCCTAAGGTTTTTTGCCAGGGTGCTATACTTCGGCAGCCCCATGGACAAAATGTTCTCTGATTCCTCAACTCTAGTATCACCCTCTTTGTTCATTTCACTGATGAGGTTTCTCCCCTTTACTTTTACATCATCTACCTTATTTGCTCTTGCGTACTCGCGCATCGTCATGTTCAACAACTTCTGAGCCGTGGCTATCTTTTTCGCACCCTCTAGCATCTTTTTCCTAGTTTCCTCTAACTCGGCCTGTGCCTGAGCAGGATCTACCACTGGTTCTATGGGGCTTGCCAAGCTATCTATCGCCTGCTGTAGCACATTCTCTGTCCTCTCTAGCGGAGGACCTCTACTTTTCCTGGGCACCTTAGGTGTTACCTCCGGATCTGGCGCCAGATCCTTGCTCGCGCCAGCGTCAAGCGCTGTCATCATCACCTCAGTGCGGTCCGGGGAGCGAGCGATACGCGCACCGTTGGCCGCGCTAAGGGGTGGCTCACCTCCTTCGACGACGTGCCGCGAGTGAACACAAGACACATCGACGCCGACGTAGATCCTGTGGGCACCAAGCTTGACGAAGACAACATTGCGCGGTGGAGGCCGCTTGCCGAAGCAACTAGCATTGTCGCTAACGTAGTCGAGCGCTCCAAAGCGCTGGACGAGCCCGGAGACGATGCGCTCGCCGTTGCCGATGAGGTTTCCTGTCCGGATCTTCACTCCTGCTAGCACCGCTAGCCCCATGGTGGGCGCCAACTATCATGGTGGTATCACGGCAGATGCCATGGATAGGCTAAAGGTGGGGCCAATATGCACTACAGGAATCCAAGGAGGGATAGTGTGGTGATTCCACACACAGACGCTTTGTATTCTTCAAGTTCACGAGGTTATAGATGCTCCTTGAGCTGTATTGGGGAGAGGAGGAAGAAGAAGCTCTCTTACTCTCACCACTATCTATCTCCCAGTGAACCAACTACTCAAATGCCAACCCCCTCTACTGAGGTCCTGGCGCTCCTTATAAAGGGGAGGCCAGGCTAATTGTTAGGGCATACGTGGAGGCATATTCCTGGGAATATGCCTCTCCCAAAATAGCAAACCGACCGGGTCACCCTTTTTCCTCGTAAGCCATGCAGAGGCTACGTAAGCCTCTGCGGCGCCAGCGTCATCCGAAACAGGTTGTGTCACCCTTGTCGGCCACGCCTCGGTGGTCCTTCCCTCTGTCTGCTTTGCTCATCCTCCAGCGTACAGTGACCACCTTTTGACCAGCGAGATACCTTCCTTCTCTTGCAAGCCTGATATAACCCGGATCATGCACGGTTAATCCGGCCCCGTCGGTACCTACATACAAGTTACAAAATGCCTGCCGACATATGACATACGTCGGCCGGGACTCAGTTAGGTGGACATCCTCTGGTCCGGGTTACACCGTGATTCGGCCTGCCTTGAGGTGACTCGGCCAGCATTCGCTTTGACCTTGCCGTACCTCGGCTAACTCGGCCTCTATACCCCGGTGTGACCCTACCCGGGGGTATCCCCCCAACAATGCATAAAAGTAAAGAACGACTTTGTTTGGTTGTTGGTTTCTACATATGGTGAAAGAAGGCGTGGAGAAATTCAGTTCATGGTGATACTGAATGTTCTAGGTGGACGAATATGAATGTAACAATTATAATCTTATAGATATAATTTTAGACGAGCAACCCATAATCAACCAGAACTCCTCTTGGTAGATTTCATCCCATCTTCAATAATCCCACTAGCCTGCTACCAAAACCATGGTTAGACACTAGACGATTAAGACCCTTGAGGTTGCTTAGCGATTAAGCTCCTTGGATCGGACTAATAATAAGCACAGTGGTTACTCGTTATCCTCGAGTCAACTAGCTTTCCATTGATATCCCTGTGTCACCCAAGGGTTGCCGGTCCACTAGCGTGCAAGATCTTATCTGCGTAGAACAAGGTATCATGTTGTCTGGGCCCTTAATTGTACAACAAGCATTAAGCATCCCATAAATAGTCAAGCACACATAATATAGTAATTAGAATCAATCACAATACTAATGGAAAATATATGAAGGCACATCACATCTCACCAATCCCTTACATCTCCCACGCCCAAGGGAATTACTCACACATGAGAGAAGAACGGATCATCAATATAATCAAATAAAGGGAATTCGTCTTGGTATTACCATGGAGGTCCACAATAAGAATAGAAAAATATCCAACACAATTCAAGATGGGAAGAAACAATCTCAAACCCTAGGCTTGCAAGGTGGATATCCCTCTCTCAAGTACAAGTAGTGGCTATGGAGGTCTATTGGCTAGGAGGTCGAAGATCATGGAGCGAGATGAAGAATGTCTTCTCCTTCTTCTCTGGATCCCTTCTTTCTCCCTTATTGATGGTCTGGCGGCTGCTCCGTTGTGTTTTTGTCCCCCGTCACTTCATGGAAATTGTCCCTTTTGACAAGACAAAGGCGGGGGGCAGCTATATGCCGGGAACTATACGGTCATTCCCGCCATATAGTTGGTCGTTAAACCATTTGTGAGCTCCCCTCGCGTGCTTCCAAATTGGGACTTGCTTGTTTTCTCCAGAATATTGTATTTCTCTAGTTAAATCCTTTTGTTGATGTCCAAAACCTGAAACACACATTAAAATCCAAGTTTTCTTCTCTACCGAAGTATTAGAGTTAGGTAAAGCCACACAAAAATCAAATCCGGGAGAAAACCATCAATAAAAGCCATCAAAAATGTGTCGAATCTCACAACTATCAACTCCCCCAAGCTTAGATGTTGCTCGCCCTCGAGTGACAAGGAAATAAGGAAGAATAGCAAAGATTCGAGAGTGAGAGTAAAGGAAGTCACAAGTTTGAATTGGTGTCAAATTCTTTTCTTCACAATTCCTGCAATCTTAAATATGATCATACAAGTATTCAAAAGATTGCACTGAGTCCACTTACTAACCATGTATATCTTGCTAGCAAATAAATCATATGCCCAAGCAAGCATTGTAAGTTTTAGCTAGGAAGGTGAGACAAATTCTTTTGGTGCCTCTCTTTGTCGAGAGATGAAAACTTTTTGTTCTTACTCAATCAACCAATTAAGAGTACTCAAGTTTTCATCAAAATATTTAATTTAAGAACAACTCATCTACTCCCATGTCAAATTTTCAAGACTCTCAAAGCACCTTTTTCTTTCACTTGTCTTTCAAAAACTTCAGCTCTTTCATAGGGAAATCATGCCACTATTTTTAACATGTTAATTAGGGTTGTGTTGTACACTCGTGACCATGCCAATAAATAATGTTGAGAAATAATGGGTCAGAGGAGTACTACAACTTCACATGGAACGTGAAACCATGAGGAGACTAAATTTTTTACACGTCATAGCATTGCCGCTATAGAAGTTTACATAACTCAATAGCCGAAATCAAGTGGTTTCCCACATTTAGATTGTTCATTGGCCAGCAGAGTTAATATTTCCCCATGGAGCACGACAGAGTTGTAATGACATGCGTAAAGAAATATCTTATGGTAATTATTAGAAAAAGTAGTGGCATACCTTTCACTACTTCAAAGCATCCATTTAATCAAACAATTTCAATCAAGGGTACTATCGAGTCTATTTATATTAAGCACAATTGGGATGGAGTAGTTATAAAATCAAATTCTTTGAGCTAAACATGGACTCAAGTCATCTTTTAGATGCCTTTTCTTATTGTAAAAATGTAGGAAGTATTTTAACCAAGTTCATTGCTCATTGTTTCAACACTAAAATGGAGACACTAGAAAAGGAATATAATTTCTAGGATAACAAGCTAAGTGGGGAGTGACTCCAGTGCAAGCAAGTAAATATTTGTAGGAACAATTTAAGGTTGCAAGGAGTGGTATGAAAGGAATGTGATACCTGCTCTTGCTTGCTTTCTTCTTGTATTCGAGTCAAACCTCTCCTATATTTCCTTATTGCCAAATCACCTGAAATCAAGCAATCTCCATGAGAAACAAAGAAACAAACTTGCAAATAAGATTACACCTGATTTTTTTTGTATTTTTGGTTTAGGAATGCAAAACTGAAAATAAACATGCAATTTTTTAAGAAAATAAACCAAAAGAAGAAATAAAAACATGAATGCGAACTTTTAGAGGCTTTCAAACCTCCCGCAAGCTTAGGTTGGTGCCATGCTTAGTTGTTGCCGTCATTTGGCGGCTGGTGTGGGTACTGCTGGTAGAAGTCGGGGAAGTGAGTCATGAAGTGACTAAAGTTGTGAGTCAAAGTGTTCACATCTTCATTCACATCCTATAGAGTGTGGTCACTCTCCCCAATGCGCTGGTTGAGCTGCTGGAACTCCTGATAGGGGACGTAGCCGTACCCCTGCTGTGGCTAGATAGGCCATGGTTCCCAGGTTCCTCATGGCTGCTGCTGCTGCTGTCCTTCCCAAGCAGGGTTGTGCCCCTGCTCTCCCTCCTGCTCCTTCTCCTGCTCATCCTGCTGCCCTTCATCCTCCTCCTCCTCCTCGTCCTGATGCGCGGCCAAGATCTTTGTCACTTGGTCCTTGGTGAGGATCCAAGTGTCATTCTCGATAATCGAGAAGGCCTCGGGACATGGCAACTGAACCTACTCAATATGTGTATCGTCAATATAACTAAATTGATTTTCTCGGAACCTCTGGTTAGCATGGTAAACACCAAGGAAGCCACAAGTAGTCAAATATTTGACATCCATAAGTTTGGAGCCATCAACAGGTTCCATAACACGTAGTACAATGTTCAATGCATAGGAAAGGTGGGTTACCAATCCACCAATGCAAATATCACCTTTGGTCTTGTTGCTCTGGTGCAGAAATGCTGGATGAGTAGAGATGTAGGGCAGGGGCTTTGTGTGGTATTGGGGAAGAGGGGCTTGGTGATCATTGCCATGTCCGCATTGGCCATGGAACCAGTATCACCCCTTCCCAACATCGTGTTGGCAAGGAACAAAGCAAAGTAGCGAATGGTTGGATTCTAAATGGTGGACATCTTCTTCTAATAGAAGTGACTTCCACCATTAACGGAAACAACCTCCCAGGTCTCTCCACTCGTGATGCTGTAGAGGTTAGTAATATTGGGCTCCCCAGTACAAGGGAGGCTAAAGGCATCATAGAATTGTTTGAAGCTTATATCTTAGCGCTGCCGTTTCATGTTGAAACTGATAGTGCACATGTTACCTTTCTCCTTCTGGTCGTCGTAGAAGGAGTCAAGGAACTCATGGGTGAGCTCGGCGTAGGTGTCGTGGCTTGCAAAGCTAGTCACCGCCAACCCCGACCTGTTGCACATGAGGTCAAAGTCCGTCTTCTACCCCGTCATGGTGAGAAAGTTGTGGTCGGCCCAATGTGTGGTCAACACCCTCCTTGATGCGACAATGACCATCTTGGAGTTGCGCGAGGCTCGGGCTCCCGAACTTGAGCCCTCTCCTCGTTGGCGCTTACTTGAACGGAATAGGCTACCGATTTTGTTCATCGTGATGCACTAATTTCACCATAAAACCTTAGTTATATAGTTTCTATAAAATATATGAACGATTCTACGTGGAAAAGTTCAATCCTAACATGAGAAATTAATAGGGAAAAGTAAATAAGCTTGAGTTCATCCACTAGATAAATGTGAGAGTTTCAACAATGGAAATCTGAAAACAAAGCATGGATAGGGAGATAAACACACCGATCTGTTGATTCCCCCACTCAAACGAACAAAATCCACGAAGAATCAAGAGTTCTAGGTGGATTTTGAGAGGTTTGGAGAGAGAATATGAGAGAAATAATGAGGAGAGGAGGAAGACCTAGCTGTCCTGGTGCGATTTTGTGGTCGCACCGGACTATACAGCCAAAGCTATACGGGCGGGTGATGGTTCTTGATACGTTGTAAACATATCTATAATTTTTGATGTTCCATGCTTGTATTATATCTAGTTTCTTATGTTTTCTCCATACTTTGGAGTATTTTTACACATTTTTTGGAACTAACCTACTAACAAGATGCCATAGTGCTAGTTGCCTGTTTTCTGCTGTTTTTGGTTTCAGAAAAGCTAGAAAAGTAATATTCTCGGAATTGGACCAGACAAAAGCCAAAGTCAATATTTTACAAGAAGACTCGCGGAGCCAGAAGACGAGACAGAGAGGGGCCACGAGGTGGCCACACCACCTAGTGGCGCGAGCCAGCCCAGGCCACGCCAGGGGTGGTGTGGGCCCCTCATGCCTCCACCGAACTTGCCCCTTTGCCTATATATTCCTCCCGAGACAAAAACCCTAAAAGCCAGATCAGAATTCCACGAAAATTTCCGCAGCGCCGTGGCCACCGAAGAGGAGATTCGGGGGACAGAAGTCTCCGTTCCGGCACCCTTCCAAGACGGGGAAGTGCCCCCGAAGCCATCTCCATTTACTCCACCGCCATCTCCATCGTTGTTGCTGACTCCCATTATAAGGAGGGAGTAGTTCTCTCTCGAGGCTAAGGGCTCTACCGGTAGCTATGTGTTCATCTCTCTCTCTCTATGCGTGATCTTATGAGATCATGAGCTTTGTAATCTATAGATCTATTCTGCTACTCAAGTGCTTTAATTAATCTATGCTTATCCCGGCGTGTGTGAAGTTGACAGTGTGCACAACGTCTGGCACTTTGGCTAAGGTTACATAAATACTTATCACGAGTATAATTTGAGTTGGATGTCTCTATGAGAAGATATTTATATGAGAGTGCCCACTAGTGAAAGTATGATGCCTAGGCCTTGTTTCTAAGCATTGAAACACTATTTACAATCAGTCCTGTTACATGTTTGCTTGCTGCCTCTATTATTTCAATTTGCAATTACCACTTATAATCATCCATATTACTTGTATTTCTCTATCTCTTCGCCAAACTAGTGCACCTATACACCTGACAAGTGTATTGGGTGTGTTGGGGACAAAAGAGACTTCTTGTATCATGATTACAGGGTTGCTTGAGAGGGATACCTTTGACCACTTTCTCCCTGAGTACGATAAACCTTGGGTGATACACTTAAGGGAAACTTGCTGCTATTCTTCAAACCCTCTGCACTTGGAGGCCCAACACTATCTACAAGAATAGAAGTGTGCATAGACATCAAGCTATTTTCTGGCGCCGTTGCCGGAGAGGTAAGGTAAAAGGTACTCACATCCTCTGGCTACTAAGCTATCTTCTAGTACTGTTGCTGGTGTGTGACTTCTCGAAGTTATTTCCTTTAGATTCTTCAATTATATCTTTTTGTTTCTTGTTTTTATTTTCACTCGTTAGGCTTAATGCAAAACAACAACAAAATTAGAGAGCTTTTTATTATTTTTCCTAAGGTGGAACATGAATGGTCCGAAAAGAAAATTAAAAAACCCATAGAACTTTGTTTGCATGCTAATAGCAATGTTATTAGTATGAATTGTTTGAACACCTTTGTTACTAATGCTATGGAAACGTCTAAGCTTGGGGAAGTTAGTTTTAATGAAAATGATCTTTTTAGTTCCCCATCTTTAAAGAAAAAAAATTTCTATGATGATACTTTATCTCCCATATGTGGTAATTCAAATGATACTTGTGATATTTTAAATCCACATGCTGAAAGCGTCCCTTTTAAAATACCTATGGAAATTGTTGAACATTTTATGAATAACTATTATTTTGGAGATGGAACTGTCCATCCTGGTGATCATTTACTCTTTATACATGAATTATGCGGGTTGTTCAAGTGTGCAGGTATTTCAATGAACCAAGTTAAGAGGAAGCTATTCTCTTTATCACTTAAGGGCGAAGCAAGGGAGTGGTATGACCTACTAGACGATCCTCATCATTCGGAGTGGAAGGAACTTGAATCTCTCTTTTACTCTAAATTTTATCCTCCTCTTGAAGTTCATAAAGACAGGAATTACAATTATAATTTTCATCCTCATGATGGAGAAAGTATTTCCCAAGCATGGGGGAGACTAAAGTCACTAATGCTCAAATGTCCCATTCATGAGCTCCCCAGTAGTACTATTATTAATAATTTTTATGCAAGGCTTTCAGGACATTACAAGGACTATCTAGATACCTGTTCAAAGGGATACTTCACAAGTAAGGAGGTCAACGCTAAGTGGGATCTTCTTGAAACAATTCAAAGCAATACTGAAGATTGGCATAACGACAAAGGTAAATAACCAGGTATATACTATGTGTATGATTACATTAAGTCTTTCGCTGAAACTGCTGATTTTCAAGAGCTTAGTGCTAAATATGGTCTTGATCCTCAAATTCTTGTTGATTGTTGTAGAGCCTTTGGTTCTCATATTAATGCTCCTAAAGAAAAATGGGACATGTATCATGAGCCTTTTAAAGACACCTGCATGGAAAATGAAATTGTTATTAATGATAGAAATAAATATGCTCAAACCTCTAAAAGTACTATTTCTTATAAGCATGTTTATTTTTGTGGAATACATAGACCTTGTGAGGATAATCAAATTGAAGAAGAATATTGTATCACCCATAGGAATGCAAAAAACTAGAACGTGGTATAGGGCTCTAAATGATCTTGGTAAAAAAGTTTGTTCCCTCTATCCTTTTATTTGTGAACTTTGCTTTGAAGTGCGTTATTTCAATTTTCAATGCTCAGGCCATAATAATAGCCCTTCTAATCCAATGAGTACTACAAGTTTGTATTGTGATGATGTGATCACTCCTAATCAGCATGGTGAACTTACATTATTTTTGGGGTGTGAAGAGTTATCAAGAAAAACCTCTTTGGTAGATATGAGTGCTTTTGATATGGTTTTCATCTTTATTGTGTTGACAATTTCCACACAAATACTTACATACAAAATATTATAAAAGATGAGATCTTACCAAAATATGACATGACTAATATGTGTTTTGATCTTATTAATGAAAAGAAGGACTCCTCTAAAGTGTCTTCTATTGTCTCTAACAATAAACTAGGGTATATGGAGAAGCTTCCTTTCAAGCCTCTCCTTCCTAATGAGAAGAAGGAAAAGAAGAAAAGGAGGAGCAAAAGGAGAGAGGAACCGGTATTTTCCCCTAAGCATGTTGCTCCTATTATAGTTTTTGATGAGTCTGAACTCGATGATGTTACTATGCCTATTACCTACAGTAGTGATCATGATTGAGAAAAGCACACTACTTTTGATATTGAAAATCACTTCAGTACTAATGCTGAAAATGATAATATTAATAATTTTTGTACTATTAGTACTATCCATGTTCCTTCCAATGATGATATGTTCACAAATGAACACACTTGGGAAGATAACTATTCTATTTCTTATGATGATACTATACCTCCAATATATGATGATTACAATAATGAATATGATATTTTCAGTCCACCTACTATTGAGGAGAAAATTAATTATGATTACAATATGCCTCCTATATTTGATGATTATGGTGATAAGAATAATAATGATAGCCATTTTGTTGAATTTTCTCCCACTATAATTAATAAGAATGACTATGTTTATGTGGGGAGTATTAATTCTTTTATGCATGTGGCTCATGATAAGAATGTTTTATGTGATAGTTATATTGTTAATTGTATTCTTTATGCTACTGAAAGTTATTATGAGAGAGGGAAACATGGTTTTATGTGTCTCAACAATATTAAGTTTCCCCTCTTTATGTTAATTTTTTTGAAGTTGCACTTGTTTTGCTTTCCAATGCTTGTTGCTTTGTGCTTTCATGACTTGTTTCTTTACAAGATTTTTTTCATAGGAAGTGGGTTAGACTTAAATTTGTTCCATATTTTCTTCTTGATGCTCTCTTTTACTTCAACTCATATTTCTTATGTTAGCATCATCGAAATTATCATGCATATCTTAATGGCTATAAAGAAAGAGCTTTTGGGAGACAACCCATTATATTTTTTACTTTCAGTTTATTTTTGTTTTGTTGAGTCTTGGAAGTTAATGCCTCTGAAACAACCTCTCCTAATCCTTTTTGTGTGGTTTTTGTGCCAAAAATAACCTCTAATAAGAGAGAGATAATGCTTGGGAAAGTTGCTACCCCAAAACAGATTTTTGTGCTTTGCTGTAAAAATTCGTGAAAAATCCCTGTACGTCGGATTGAGCTGTAATTTTTTGTGCTTCTGCCCCAGGTTGTTATCTAACTTCCTTTCTTTTAACACTTTTCTATTTGAGAAACAGAAAGTCTTCGAAAAAATCGGTTTTTACCTGCTGGTCTGTTTTGACGGATTTCTGCCATTATTTGCATTTGCCTCTTAATCTCTTTCTCTTTGAGTTCTCCTTGATCACTTGAAATTTTAAAAGAAATTGCTATAGTAGCTTGTGTTCTAATGAAAGTTTTACTTGTGTTGAAACTGTACCTAAAGACATATTATCTTGAATACACTAATGTTGCTAATGAAGATTGTGTGAAGTTTTGTATGAAGGAAATTTTGAAGTGTATGGACAAAAGCTCAAGCTTGGGGATGCCACCCGTGTCACCCCAAGAAATATTCAAGAAGTACAAGCGTCAAAGCTTGGGGATGCCCAAGGCATCCCATTCTTCATCAATAATCTTAGGTCCTCTTTCAAGACACTTTATTTTTATTACCTTATGCACTATGTGTTTTTCTTGGAGCGTCTTTGTTTTCTTTTAGTTTTCTTTTATTTCGTTTGCTTAAAAAAGTTGGTTGGATCCCAACACACTTCTTTTGGAGAGAGAAACACCCCGTTATTCATTGCCTAGAACACTCTAGTTTCACTCTTATTGTTCTGTGAGTGTTCTCCTTTGCTAGCACTGCGTTTAGCTTTAGTTTTTGATTGGTGTTGGAAAAGAGTAGGAAAGTTCATGCTTATAAGTGGTATAAAAGGAGCTTGTTTTTTACTATGGCCTATACTTTATCATGTCATGCTTGATATTTGCTTTGACTTTATGCTTAATGATTATTGTTGTAGCATGACTTGTTATAAACAATTAAGATTGCTTAATGTGCCTTGAAAGAATCATGCGTTGTTTTAGCATATAAAATCTTATTATTGTGGTATTCACCTTTAATGCTTTATTTGGGTTGACTTGGCGCATGCTCGCACCATGTTAAGACTATACTAAGTCACAATAGCCTCCATGATCATTTAGTTTTCGACTTGTAATATCACTTTATGCTTTAATTAATTATGTTTTGTCGCTTTGCATGATTATGGCCATTATTGCTCTCTTAGTTGGTCGCTCCCAGTCTTTTGCTAGCCTCCACATGTACCAAGTATGAGTTCGACTCGTGCATCCAACTCTAAATAAAACCAAGTTATTCCAAAGAGTCCACCATACCTACCTATTAGCATTATTGTTATTCCAAGTATATTCATGTTTTTATCTACCTTCCGAATTAAAGTTGTTATGTGAAAATTAGTGATTAAAGCTCTCACGAACTTGATGGCACACTTTACTTTTCTTGCACTTAATAAACCTGAACCATTGTGCCCATCTATGTTGCGTATATGCTTGCACTTTGTAAGTTGTGAATTAGCAGAACCATGTTACCATGGGGAAAGCTTTCAACATTGCACTTTATTTAGTTGATATCATGTTCTTTTGCTTATGGATCCCAATAGTGTGAAATTAAAGGGGAGCTTGTAAGGCTCATGGAGTTCGTATATGTGTTAGAGAAACGCTTGGGTCGCAGGTCTAAGCCATGCCTAATCATGGTGGAAACCTGCATCTTAACCATAGTGCGCAAGAGTTATTCGAAGCATCCCTTTTTCCGGCTTAATGCCAAAATCAGGATTATATAGAGAATCATTCTTAGCCCTAGTAGACATTAATTCCAAGAATTCTTTAATAGTTAAGGTATTTATTGATCCTCCTGCTGAGAAGTCAAGCAGTTCTCTACATAGAGTATTGAGACCATGGTAAAATAAATAACAAATTATTAGTTTAGAATAGCCATGATTAGGAATACTATTGATCATTCCAAAGAATCTTTCCCAGGATTGTGGGTAGTTTTCTCCCACTTTCTGACTAAAGTTGCCTATGTTCTTTCTTAGTTCAGTTACCTTTCTAAATGGAAGAAAAATGTTTATGAATTAGTAATGCAGTTTTCCCAACATTTAATGTAATGGCGAGGGAGAGAATATAACCAGTCTAGAGTTTTACCTTTAAGAGACCATCAAAATAATTTAAGACGAGAGAAGTCTCTTGGCAAACCTTTTTGTCAAAGCAATTTTATCACATCGTCGAACTCTCTTATATGCCTTCCTAGATCTTTATCTTCCCTTCCACTGAAAGCTTTTTGCTGCAAAATTTTAATAATTCCACCATGAAATTGATAATCTCTAACTCCGGGATTAGGGAACTATATTGGTTGTTTAAGAAATTCAGAACATGGAGCACTGTATTCCCTGAGAGTTTTCACAGGTTTTAGAGGAGTTGTCCTGTAAATAGACATGATTTCTATAATATCAGTCAGGTTTTCAACTTCAACTTTATTTGATCTTAAAAGTTTTTCAGTAATTTCCTCGTGCCTCTGAGCAGGCATGCGCTCAATATAATCCGGTAGGTAGGTCCTACCTGAACGTGTAGACCCTTTGTCTCCTAAGGAGAACATTTTGTAATAGCAACACCTGAAATGTCAAAAGACAAACACTTAGCGCTTAGCTCCCCGGCAACGGCGCCAAAAAATAGCTTGATGTCTGCTAGTGCACTGATCGTTTGTAGCTAGTTTCTAAGTTCAGATATTGATCCCACAGGGAGCCGAAAGGTAAGTGTTTATTGGTGAAGTCTCTGTCACACCCGAAGTTGTGACGGGTCTTCGAGTGAATTGACTGCAAGCTTTGAACTAAGAATGGAGTTTCGATTAAATGCGATAGATTTAAATAAAACTAAAATGTAAACTTCAGAAATAAAATGCATAAAAGTAAAGAACGACTTTGTTTGGTTATTGGTTTCTGCAAATGGTGAAAGAAGGTGCGGGGAAATTCAGTTCATGGTGATAGTGAATGTGCCAGGTGGATGAATACGAATGTAAAAATTATAATCTTATAGATATATTTATAGGCGAGCAACCCATAATTAGCCGGAACTCCTCTTGGTAGGTTACATCCCAACTTCAATAATCCTACTAGCATGCTACCAAAACCATGGTCAAACACTAGACGATTAAAACCCTTCAGGTCGCTTAGCGATTAAGCTCCTTGGATCAGACTAATGCAATAAGCACAGTGGTTACTTGTTATCCTCGAGTCAACTAGGTTTCCATTGATAACCTTGTGTCACCCAGGGGTCGCCGGTCCACTAGCGAGCAAGATCTTATCTGCGTAGAACAAGGTACCATGTTGTATGGGCCCTTAGTTGGGCAACAAGCATTAAGAATCCCACAGATAGTCAAGCACACATAATATAGTAATTAGAATCAATCACAATACTAATGGAAAATAAATGAAGGCACATCACATCTCACCAAGCCCCTACATCTCCCACGCCCAAGGGAATTACTCACACATCAGAGAAGAATGGATCATCAATATAATCAAATAAAGGGAATTTGTCTTGGTATTACTGTGGAGATCCATAATAAGAATAGAAAAATATCCAACACAATTCAAGATGGGAAGAAACAATCTCAAACCCTAGTCTTGCAAGGTGGAGATCCCTCACTCTCAAGTACAAGTAGTGGTTATGGAGGTGTATTGGCTAGGAAGTCAAAGATCGTGGAGCGAGATGAAAAACATCTTCTCCTTCTTCTCCGGATCCCTTCTTTCTCCCTTCTGGATGGTGTGGCGGCTGCCGCGTTGTGTTTTCGTCCCCCGTCCCTTCACGGAAGTTGTCTCTTTTGACAAGACAGAGGCGGTGGCAGCTATACGGCAGGAACCATACGGTCATTCCCCCTGTATAGTTGGTCGTTAAACCGTCTGTGAGCTTCCCTCGCGTGCTTCCAAATTGGGACTTGCTTGTTTTCTCCAGAATATTGTATTTCTCTAGTTAAATCCTTCTGTTGACGTCCAAAACCAGAAACACATTAAAATCCAAGTTTTCTTTGCTACCGAAGTATTAGCGTTAGGTAAAGCCAGAAAACGATCAAATCCAGGAGAAAACCATCAATAAAAGCCATAAAAGATGTGTCGAATCTCACATCTATCAGTAGTGTCCCATCAGCCTCGTCTCGTCTTCATCGGTAACATTAATTGCAATGGTTCCACTCATCTTTCCCATTAATCAAGGATCTATACTTCCTATTTATCCTCTTCCCTTCCTCACAATCCCAACGCACCACACCATATCCAATCCTCCCCTCCTACAAAAGCATTTCCGTGCCTCCACTCCACGATGTCTGAGAAAAGACACAATACCCTGCACATATGGGCCTTTAGTGCAAACAGGACGCAGTGGCTGCTCTTGGAGATATGCCCAAGAGGCAATAATAAAGTGGTTATTATTATATCTTTATGTTTATGATAAATGTTTACATCCCATGCTATAATTGTATTATTAGGAAACACTAATACATGTGTGTTTTGTAAATATAAGAGAGTCCCTAGTAAGCCTCTTGTTGCACTAGCTTGTTGATTAATTGATGATCATGGTTTCCTGATCATGGACATTAGGATGTGATTAATAACAAGGTTACATCATTAGGAGAATGATATGATGGACACACACCCATAGTAAGCATAGCATAAGATCAAGTCATTAAGTTCGTATTGCTGTAAGCTTTCAAATACATAGTAACCTAATCCTTCGACCATGAGGTTATGTTAATCACCATCACCGGATGGATACTTTGATGACATCAAACGCCGCTTCGTAACTGGGTGGTTATAAAAGTGTCATTGGGTATTCTGAAAGTATGTGTTGAAGCGCATGAACCAAGATTGGGATTTGTCCATCCATATGACGGATAGATATGCTCTGGGCCCTCTCGGTGGAATGTCATCTAGTTAGCTTGCAAGCATGTGACTAGGTCACAAGGGATGATATATCACGGAATGAGTAAAGAGTACTTATCAGTAACGAGGTGGAACTAGGTATGGAGATACCGACGATCAAACCTCGGATAAGTATAGTATCACGAGATAAAGTGAATTAGTTTCATATGTAAGTGGTTCAATCGATCGCGAAGTCATCGTTGAGTATGTGGGAGCCATTATGGATCTCCAGGTCCCGCTGATGGTTATTGATAGGAGATGTGTCTCTATCATGTCTGCATATTCACGAACCGTAGGGTGACACACTTAAGGTTCGAAGTTGTTTTAAGTAGATATGGAATATGCGTTGGAGACCGAATGTTGTTCGGAGTCTCGGATTGGATTCGGGACATCACGAGGAGATCCGGAATGGTCCGGAGAATAAGATTCATATATTGGGGATCATTTTCTGAGTTAGGAAATGTTCCGGAGTGTTTGTATGGAGATTCTAGAAGGTTTCGGAATGTTCTGGAAGGTTCTAGAGGATTTCTTGGAGTTTTCTTGAAAACCAAGAAAGCGTCAAAGGAAACCTAGTGGGGCAAGACACGGATTTGTGGGGGAGGAGGACTCCTCCCTCCTTCCCACCGCCGGCCATAGGAGGGGAGTCCTACTAGGACTCCCCCTCCCAAGGCGCGCCTCCCCCCCTTAAATAGAAGGGCAGGGGCGCCCCCTCCTAGCCCTCTCCTACAACTCCCAATCTCTGCCGCCTCTCTCCTCCACCTTTCTTCTGCACAGGCATAGGCGAAGCCCTGCAGAATTCTCTACTCCACCACCACCACCACGCCGTCGTGCTGCTGGGATTCCGTGGAGAAGATCTACTACCTCCGCTGCTCGCTGGAACGGGGAGAGGAAGGTCTGCTTCGATTCCGCACGTGTGACCGACTGCGGAAGCGCTGCCAAAACGCGGCGCCGGAAGGATCGTCCACACGATCTTGAGATCGGCAAGTGATCGACTACATCAACCACGATATCTAATCTCGTTAGCGCTTTCGGATCTACGAGGGTTAGTTCCTATCTATCTCGTTGCTCATGTCTAATAGATTAGATCTTGGCTTTTATCTAGATTAGATCTGGGTTTTGTTCGTTCTTGCGGTAGAAATTTTTTGTTTTCCATGCTACGAACCCATCAGTGGTATCAGAGCCGTATCTATGCGTAGATCTGTTGCACGAGTAGAACACAATATTTTGTGGACGTTGATGTTTTTGTTGTCGGTGTCTTAGCGTGTACTTTGCATCTTGCGGCATGGTAGGATGAAGCGGCTCGGGCTAACATTACATGTCATCGCACATGAGACTTGCTCCACGCTCGACGTGGAACTTGCTTTGCACAAGTGGATTTGCAGGTGTCTGTCTCTCCCACCATATTTAAGATTCAATTTACAATGAGCATCTTGACAACACTCGTATCAATGTTGTGGTTCTTGTTCGTAGGTAAGATCGGTCTTATGCGAAAGCCCCAAACCACGTAAAACTTGCAAAGAAAATTAGAGGCATCTAACTCGTTTTTGCAGGGGTTTTGTGATGTGATATGGCCATTATGTGATTGTGATTATATTTGATGTATGCAATGATCCTTATTGTAATATGGCAACCGGCAGGAGCCTAATGGTTGTCTTTAAATTTTATTTAAGACCTGCGTGTCTATTCATCATGTAATAGCTTTATTCCAAGTAGTTGTAATAGTTACTGTTGGTGATGGACAACCATGAAGCGGCGCCACGGACCTTGACGCAATGCTGGTGATGATGGAGATCGTGTCCGTGCTTTGGAGATGGATATCAAAGGCGCAAGAAGAAAGGGCCATATCATATCACACTAATTATGAATTGCCTGTGATGTTAATCCTTTATGCATCTTGTATTGCTTAGATCACGACGGTAGCATTATAAGATGATCCCTCTCACTAAATATCAAGTAATAAAGTGTTCGTCCTTAGTTGGCACCGTTGCTAAGACTCGTCGTTTCGAAGCATCTCGTGATGATCGGGTGTGATAGACTCTACGTGTGGATACAACGGGTGCAAGCCAGATTTGCACATGCAGAAACTAAGGTTAACCTTGACGAGCCTAGCATGTACAGACATGGTCTCGGAACACAGAATACCGAAAGGTAAAGCATGAGTCATATGGATGATATGATGAACATGTTGATTGTTCGCCTTTAAAGCTACATCATCTCACGTGATGATCGGACTTGGTGTAATGGATTTGGTTCATGTAATCACTAAAACAACTTGAGGGATGTTGTTTTGAGCGGGAGTTCATTTGTAATTTGGATTAGTCGAACTCAATTTATCATAAACACAATCAAAGTGAATTTGCATAGTTTGTTGTAGTCATTGGCATCCGTTCACCACCTTACGCTTAGTTATAGTTGAGATAGTGGAACTATAGAAATTCTGGATATTTGCTTTACGAACTGGTATCGTATTGTTTTGAGTGTAAATTTAAAGTTTAAAAGTCCTATTGCAAACTTTCAGCAAACTCCGTTTACTCTGTGAAGTTTAATAAATAGTATTAAATCAAGAGTAACAATTCCAGTGTTAGTATCTAATGTATCATGTTTGCCTCCATGATTCTTGATACTCAAAAGATTGTTTTTAATAACAAGTTTATCTAAGAGCTGAAAGCAATGTTTCAGAAACCATCATATGTGAAAGGTATTGCGATATCTAAAATAATGTGTTGGTTACAACATGATAGAGTATACGTCCTCATATTTGATGAGAATTTGTGAAGGTTGGAGACGCTAGTCGTCCTAATCCTCCAAAAGGTTTTGAAAAAGAAACATTATACTCGCAATTCACCTTTATAAGCTATAGCAGCTTGATCATGAAAGTTGTCATGATAAGGATGAATAGAAGATGTAAGTAAAATATTTACTACACTAATAGATTACTAAAGAATGGATTTTTGAAAGAATGCCAAACATTTGATGATGGTGATCCACTTCAAAGTGCAAGTCCAAAGGTATTAGTATTTGACTATATATGCTTTGTACTACGTGTCATGTGAATGACACCACTATTGATGTTGATAGATTCTTTTAAAAGAAAAAAAGGAAATGCTGAAAGAGAATCTATAAAATATTTGGCAGAAATTATAAGGTTGGAGATGTCCAACTTGGGTATGTAGAAGATATACATGTTATGGTTGTATTCCTTGCTTGTTAAACAATGTGGCTCTTAGGTATTGGATACCGAATAGGTTGGTATGAAGTGTCATACAGGACAACGCAATTCATGAACTACAATGGCCTAAGTAACTAGCAAATGAATGAGTGATGATGTTCATCGAAAACAAATAAAGTGTTATTGTGTTTTTCGTTCTCATCAAACCTAGCCTTCAAGATTTTTTTTAATAATTTTTATTTTGTTCTGGTATTACGAGAACAATGGTTGTTCAAATAATAACCGTATTCCATAAAGGATGGATGAACTTTTACAAATCTAGTGGGAGAAATCACATCCATAAACACTATTGCTAAAATGTCGCAAGACAAATGATTGAAAGATCACTTATGAAGTGACATCGCTGTTTAAATTATATTTGAAAGAAAACATGAAGAAACTCCATGTTGATGGAATTTTGGAGTCTTTGATTTTGATCAATTGACGCATGTGAGACTTTCCTCAAGATAATTGAAACTCTGTCCATAGGCCAGATAGGAACGGTTGACTAGCTTATTGGAAATTGTGCATGCTGATGTGCATATTCCATTATGTGTAGCCATATGCGATGGAACTTTTTGCTTCATATGCTTTCTCCGAAAATTTGAGTGAATATATCTGTATATTTACTTAATAAGGAGGAAGTATGAAACATTTGAAAGTTGTTCAAAGACTTTCAAGATGAAGTTGAAAATCATTGTAACAAGAAAATAAAGAGTTTATGATTCAATTATAAAGGAAGATATTTGAGTTACATGTTTAGCAAAAACACCTAATGACTTGAGGAATTGTTCTATGATTTGTGTTTCCCGATAAACCATAGGAGTATGGCAGATTCGAGAGATGAAATCAAACCATGTTTGAGATGGTAAGATCAAGGGTGTCGTTTATAAAACTGCCATTATGTTTTAAGGATTGAAGCTTTAGAGACTACCGCTTTTACACTGAAAAGAGCACCATCGTGATCCATTGAAATGACACCATATGAGTTATGGCTTGGGATAAAACCCGAATTGTCTTTTCTTAAATTTTGGCATGTTATGCATAAGTAATATGTTTACAACCAAAGTCGGATAAGCACGTCTTTGTAGGTTATCCCAAAGAATTTGTTGGGAATTTCTCCATAACACCGAGGACAAAAGAGTTTGTCACTTAGAACGTCAAGTTTCTTAAGAAGGAATTTTTCGTGAAAAGTTAAGTGGGAGGACAATAGAACTTTGATAAGGTTGTTGAACCTTAGCTATATGTGCTAAGTAGCGCAGCGCCGGAAAGTGTCCCGGTGACGGCCACAATGCTCATGGCTCTCGTGATTACAAAAGGTGTGATCTCGGAGATTAGAGTTCCTATAGAACCGTGTGGGTCGGTAAGAATCAAATAGTAAGATTTGATAAGAAATTCGTTATTGTTTTGACAATGATGAACCGACTACATGCAAAGAAGCGATGATGGGCCCTAACTCCATAAAATGACTAGAAGTCATAGAATCCGTGATAGTATCCATACACGAGAAATCAAGTTTCTGAACTTGGAAGACCCTACGGAAAGGCGTGAAGCCTATCGGTCGTGTTTGGATTTATAAAGAAATAAGACATGGATGTTTAACATCTATGAAATAGTCGACATGTCAGAAAGAAGTTTACGACAATGTTCAAGGAATTGACTATGATAAGATTTGATCTTTCATAGCGATATTTAGTCTGGACGGCTTAATGTAGCAACCACTACATATATTTTGGTATATGGTAGTTGAACAAACAAAACAAGTTCTTCTAATAGAATGGTTACCTAGGACGTGTACATGACACGATCCAAAGGGTTTTGTTAATTCAAAGGATGCTAAAAGAGTATGCAAAACTTCAATGGTTGAAGTAAGCATAGGGGAGTTGGAATCTTCACCATGATGAAACTGTTGAAAGAGTTTAAATTCATCGGAGATGATGAAGATGCTTGCATTTGCAAGAAATTAAGTGGGAGCGCTGAGACATATTTCTAATACATTATGTAGAGGACATATTTTTTATTAGAAATAATGTATCTTTTATTGACACAGGTTAAGAATTTCATTTCGATAAAAGACTTAGGCATAACTCGAGAATTAGGCATCAATGTCTATATGAATAGATTGAGGCGCTAATATAGTTTTGCCAAATGTACATATATATGATGTTGAATGAGTTCAATATGGAAACAACAAGAAAGGTTCTTGACGCACGGAAAGGACTGAATCAAGATTCAAGTGTGTTGACACGAGATTCAAGTGTTTTGACACTTGGTGAAATCACAAGAATATTTTGATCAATCATTCTTTGAGATGTACACATCCAGATATGTCCTATGCTCTAAATGTTATGAGCATATACCAGAATGATTCATAAAATGATCATTGGACAATAGTAAAGATATTCTTATGAGCTTTGGAAGAACTAAGAATATACCATGTATAAGTGACAAATAGTTAAAGCTAGTTCATTGTAAAGCGTTACATTGATACTAATTTTGTCACAAGATACAAATTAAATTTATCTCAATTTAAACTATGGATGGCACAATGTAATGGAAAGGAAGTTCCATAACGGATTTGGTTGAGTACCAAAGTTAAAACATTGTAACAGATACTACAACAAAAGGCTAAGTATATAACTACTATTGTAGCAGTAAATGAGGGCATTTGCGTCAAGTAGTTTGTTATCAAACTAGGTGTGGTTCAAAGTGGGCTAATACTATGAAGATATATTGTGTGACAATAATATCAACATATTTTGAGCCGAAGGAACTAAAGGTCTCACCAAAGGACCAAATTTATAAAATGCCATCTCATTGGAGAATGAGTAATGCGTAGAGACGCAAGGACATGCAAATACACACGGACCTGGAAGTGTCAGAGCCGAAGATTATGTTTACCACTAGCAATAGTGTCTATACAACACCAGAAAGCCATACGTGTTGAATGCACAAGTTCTTAACTAGATTATTGACTCTACTGCAAGTGGGAGACTGTTGGAGATATGCCCAAGAGGCAATAATAAAGTGGTTATTATTATATCTTTATGTTTATGATAAATGTTTACATCCCATGCTATAATTGTATTATTAGGAAACACTAATACATGTGTGTTTTGTAAATATAAGAGAGTCCCTAGTAAGCCTCTTGTTGAACTAGCTTGTTGATTAATTGATGATCATGGTTTCCTGATCATGGACATTAGGATGTGATTAATAACAAGGTTATATCATTAGGAGAATGATATGATGGACACACACCCATAGTAAGCGTAGCATAAGATCAAGTCATTAAGTTCGTATTGCTGTAAGCTTTCAAATACATAGTAACCTAATCCTTCGACCATGAGGTTATGTTAATCACCATCACCGGATGGATACTTTGATGACATCAAACGCCGCTTCGTAACTGGGTAGTTATAAAAGTGTCATTGGGTATTCTGAAAGTATGTGTTGAAGCACATGAACCAAGATTGGGATTTGTCCATCCATATGACGGATAGATATGCTCCGGGCCCTCTCGGTGGAATGTCATCTAGTTAGCTTGCAAGCATGTGACTAGGTCACAAGGGATGATATATCACGGAACGAGTAAAGAGTACTTATCAGTAACGAGGTGGAACTAGGTATGGAGATACCGACGATCAAACCTCGGATAAGTATAGTATCGCGAGACAAAGGGAATTAGTTTCGTATGTAAGTGGTTCAATCGACCGCGAAGTCATCGTTGAGTATGTGGGAGCCATTATGGATCTCCAGGTCCCGCTGATGGTTATTGATAGGAGATGTGTCTCTATCATGTCTGCATATTCACGAACCGTAGGGTGACACACTTAAGGTTCGAAGTTGTTTTAAGTAGATATGGAATATGCGTTGGAGACCGAATGTTGTTCGGAGTCTCGGATTGGATTCGGGACATCACGAGGAGATCCGGAATGGTCCGGAGAATAAGATTCATATATTGGGGATCATTTTCTGAGTTAGGAAATGTTCCGGAGTGTTTGTATGGAGATTCTAGAAGGTTTCGGAATGTTCTGGAAGGTTCTAGAGGATTTCTTGGAGTTTTCTTGAAAACCAAGAAAGCGTCAAAGGAAACCTAGTGGGGCAAGACACGGATTTGTGGGGGAGGAGGACTCCTCCCTCCTTCCCACCGCCGGCCATAGGAGGGGAGTCCTACTAGGACTCCCCCTCCCCAGGCGCGCCTCCCCCCCCTTAAATAGAAGGGCAGGGGCGCCCCCTCCTAGCCCTCTCCCACAACTCCCAATCTCTGCCGCCTCTCTCCTCCACCTTTCTTCTGCACAGGCATAGGCGAAGCCCTGCAGAATTCTCTACTCCACCACCACCACCACGCCGTCGTGCTGCTGGGATTCTGTGGAGAAGATCTACTACCTCCGCTGATCGCTGGAACGGGGAGAGGAAGGTCTGCTTCGACTCCGCATGTGTGACCGACTGCGGAAGCGCTGCCAAAATGCGGCGCCGGAAGGATCGTCCACACGATCTTGAGATCGGCAAGTGATCGACTACATCAACCACGAGATCTAATCTCGTTAACGCTTTTGGATCTACGAGGGTTAGTTCCTATCTATCTCGTTGCTCATGTCTAATAGATTAGATCTTGGCTTTTATCTAGATTAGATCTAGGTTTTGTTCGTTCTTGCGGTAGAAATTTTTTGTTTTCCATGCTACGAACCCATCAGCTGCTAGAATGCGCTATCCTTGATGCTGGCTACCGCCACAGCCATCTCGGGCGCCACATGTATGGCCTTGAACTTAATGTGTACGGAACACTGACGGTCCACTTCTTCAATCCCGAGGATGCTTGTTTGGACTACTATCACGCCTACATCTGCATATGCAAGATGGTTGTGTTCACCCGTGCAAACATATACACCAACTAGTGGGACCGGTTCCCTAATGTTAGCCTCTTCAGCCACATCATCTATCCAGAGCTGCGGATAGCTGCGGATAGCTACGGAAGAGGAGTTGGCAGTGGCTCCGCGGGATATGGAGGAGCTGGTGCTGGTGCCGATGGCTTAGGAGTAGGTGCGAGGGAGTGCCAGACCAGCAAGAGCGCAAGAGGCGAGGAGCAGCAACATAGTAGGGTGGTACCTCAGTCAGAGATGTCATGTAAACTCCCGTTGTTAATGAAATAATTAAGGTTTATTATCTCGTTCTTCAGTATGGAGAGAACTCTTTCTATTCAATCTTTCTGCAGTAACTTTGGTCAAACACACCTCGACTTGGTCTCTAGTAATCGAACACACCACAAATTGGTCCCTAATCAACAAACGCGCACATCAACTTGGACTTTGTCATGAAATTATTCAAATAGTTGGATATTATTCGAACACTAACATCATTGATGCCCGCACTAGTCATACTCACAAACCCTTGTTAAAAATCGGGGAACTGCAAAAAAATAGGCGTTGAGATTGCCATTGCCTTCGATGCTTCTCCATGACTAGTATTTTTATGAATTTGAACCAGAAACATGCCATTGACACCCAATCTGTCACATTCTCAACCTGCACAAAACGAATCATCCACACTCTCCAAGTCCATTCCATGGACGGAGTCAAGCGAAGGCTATGCAAGCTATGCTTGGCCTTCCTATGGAAGCCATGTCGCTAAACCAGATCATCGACATCTTTGGAGGGGAGGTGCTAGAGATGTTGCGCTAGGAGGGTGAGTCCTTCCATGTGAAGGCATGGTTTAAGGACCTAGCAAGCGTCCCAAAGAACTACAATCTTGAGATCGTCCACGTCTACCTTGGATCGTGAATCACCTACAATCATCGTGTCACCATGCTTGTAGTCGATGGAACCGACAGGCCACCACGCGTTCCTCGAGGACCTATCCCCATGCCATCAACCAGTATCAGGGAGATACAGAAAAATATTTAAATGAGTTTCTACCGCCACACCATGAGAGCACAAGCGGGCGCCTTGCAGATTGTGATCTAATCACTGTATTTTGTCTATGCTCATTAATAAATGGTGAAATCTAATATTAATTTGAATAGATCCCATCTAGTTATTTGACAAACACCTAACAAGCAATAATCACATTAGACGCATGGTTCCAAATGAGTAAGGTCAATCGTATCGTGGTGTAGGGATCAGCAGAACGCGATCGACATGGCTGTGTGGCCGTTTAGCATGTCTAAAGCAGCCACGTCGTGACTAGGAAGGCTTCGGAGATAGACTATGTGAACCATTTTCTAACGCTACTGACGGGGTAAGTGATGAGCCCTGCATATCGGAAGGCACGAAAGCTGAAGGCTTGTGTGCTAGGTTGCACATGTCGGATGAAGCTGAAGGTGCGCTAGATTCCACACGTCGGATGACGGACAAGCTGGATGGTTGTTCGCTAGGTCCCACATGATGGAAGCGCGAAAAATATATTTGTTTTCGCCACTGCTGACCGGCTAAAAGGAAGATCAGACATGTAACGAAACAAGTCAAACAGATAACAAGTTAGTCAGATCAAATGACAGCCAACATCACATGCATATAGAAATAAGGAGTTCGCTGAACCTAATAGCATTTTTCTAATTACCCGAATTATTATGACATAGTCATAATTTAGTCATAGTTTTTTTGGAAACCTCTTTCTATACCGCGTGCATATGCACCCGGTATGAAAAAAATATTTTTCAAAAAGTTGAAAATTTTAAAACAAATATGATCATGTGTAGCTTCATGTTTGAAGTGCACATGAAGTCATTCCACCGAAAACCGATATGTTTTGTGTGCTGTGTAAAAAGGTCAAATTTTTACGTCATGGAGCACGTTATTTTAGCACCAATTTTTTCCTTTTTTGCACAAGCCACCCAAAATATTCATTTTTCGTGAAACGACTTTACGTGCACCTAAAACTTAAAGTTCTACGTGCACATATTTTTTAATTTTTTTTGGTATTTCAAATTTTGACAAAAATCAAATTCAAATAATAAGTGCATATGCACCCGGGAGAGCCACGTCCTAGTTTTTCACATGGACTAGTGAGACCGATATCTACATATCGGGTAAAGAAAAACTGGAATTGTAAGCTGGAGATCGAGAGATATAATTAAGGAAAGCACTGGGCGTCTCCGGGGATCAAACCCCCGATCCCGGGGTCCAGAGCGTGACACGTGTCCAGTTAGTCTTATTTAATGCCGCTTTTGCATAAAGCACAGTAAAGCAAAAAAAACGTTTTGTTTGTTTTGTTTGGAGCAAAACCCGGTTCCCACATAAATCCCGCTTTTGCTTCCATAAAAGGACAAATGAAGAAAAAATGTTTCATTTGCATTGTTTGCAGCAAAAAAAAAGGTTTCCACATAAAACCCACTTTTGCTTCCACAAAAAAAAAGGTTTCCACATAAAACCCACGTTTTGTTTGCAGAACTAACGGTGATTGAAGCAGAAAGGGTTCCCCACGAAGCAAAAAGGGCTAGTCCCAGCAGTGGCGCCCGCCGTCATAACAAAGTTGTACACTCATTATAGCAACGTTGTTCGTCGTTGGTAGCAAAAGTTTTAGGCTATTGTAGCAAAACTGACCTCGTCGGAGATATTGTAGCAAAACATATTGTGCTATTGTAGCAAAACAGACCTCGCCGGATACTCTCGCCAGAGACGTTGTAGCAATTTTTTTGAACTATTTGTAGCAAGGCCACAAAATGATTGTAGGAAAAAAATTGTGACTTTGTAGCATCATAGCAAAAAAATCCAGATGAGATCCTCTTGAATGAAACTTATGATGCAAAATTGAAGGTGGTTTCACCGAAGACCTTATAGCAAAAATGTTATAGTATAGTAGCAAAACCGCAAAACAAATGCAGCAAAAATATTATATTACAGTAGCAAAATCATAAAAATAATTGTAGCAGAAGACTTAATCATACATAGCAAATCGACATTACAATTGTAGCAAAAATAAAAAATCCTGGAGCACAGCGGCAGGGACATCTTGCCATGGGCGTGGTGGAGAACCTCCATGTCGACAGTGGCTCCGAGGTGCAGGGAGGCCTTGCAGCATGCTCATGGCGAGTGGGGCAGTTAAGGGGGCGACCATGGATGCAGGCTTCTTGAGGGCGGTGTGGCGGGGAGGAGCATAGGAGGCATGGCCGACGCGAAGCTATGCAGCCGTGGCTGGTGGCGGAGGCCACCGGCGTCGACGCGTGCAGTGGCATACGCGTGGCGGTGGCACATCAGGGGAGGACGGGATCGCCGATGAGGAGCACGCGGGCATCCATGGACAGGCGAGCGCATGGGGAAGGCAACAAGTACGGTGCAGGGATCAACGGCTGGCGGTAGAGAGAGGTGCTCTGGCTACAGCGGGGAGGGGGGGTGTTCTTCGGCTGCGGCGTGGGGATGTGCTCCGGCTGCGATGGGCACTGCTGGGATTTTTTTCCTGGTCAAGCGATTGAGATCGAGAAGGATGCGCATCGTGGAGATGGTCCACCTAGGCCGACACGGGGACACTCGTCGTGTCCAGGTTCCGGAGGAAGCTATCCTCCGGCTGATTCCAATCGTTTTCCTATAAGGGAAACGCTAGGCATCCCACGGGGGATCAAACCCCCCGATTCCCAGGGTCCAGAGTGTGACACGTGTCCAGTTAGCCTCCTTCAATCCAACTTTTGCTTCCATAAAGCACAATGAAGCCAAAAAAAGTTTCGTTTGCTTCGTTTGGAGCAAAACCGGGTTGCCACATAAATCCCGTTTTTGCTTCCATAAAAGCACAAAGAAGAAAAAAAATGTTTCGTTTGCATTGTTTGCAGCAAAAAAGTTTTCCACATGAAACCCACTTTTGCTTCCATACAAGGCGAATGTAGCAGAACTAACGGTGATTGAAGCAAAAAAGGTTTCGCCCACGAAGCAAAAAGGGCCAGTCCCAGCAGTGCCGTCCGCCGTCATAGCAAAGTTGTACACTCATTGTAGCAACGTTGTCTGTCGTCGGTAGCAAAAGTTTTAGGCTATTGTAGAAAAACTGACCTCGTCCGAGATATTGTAGCAAAAACTATTGTGCTATTGTAGCAAAACAAATTTCGCTAGATACTCTCGCCAGAGACGTTGTAGCAATTATTTGAACTATTTGTAGCAAGGCCACAAAATGATTGTAGCAAAAAATTGTGACTTTGTAGCATCATAGCAAAAAAAATCAGATGAGATCCTCTTGAATGAGACTTATGATGCAAAATTGCAGGTAGTTTCACCGAAGACCTTATAGCAAAAATGTTCTATTATAGTAGCAAAATCACAAAACCAATGCAGCAAAAAAATTATATTACAGTAGCAAAATCATAAAAATAATTGTAGCGGAAGACTTAATCATACATAGCAAATCCACATGACAATTGTAGCAAAAAGAAAAAATCATGGAGCACAGCGGCGGGGACATCTTGCCATGGGCGCGGTGGAGAAACTCCAGGTCAACGGTGGCTCCGAGGTGCAGGGAGGCCTTGTAGTACGCTCGCGACGACTGGGGCAGTTCAAGGGGCGACCGCGGATGCAGGCTGCTTGAGGGCGACGTGGAGGGGAGGAGCATAGGAGGCATGGCCGGCGCGAAGCTATGCATCTATGGCTGGTGGAAGAGGCTGCCGGCGTCGACGCGTGCGGTGGCATACGCGCGGCGGTGGCACATCAGGGGAGGACGGGATCGCCGATGAGGAGCTCGCCGACGTCCATGGACAGGCGAGCGCATGGGGAGGCAGCAGGTACGGTTGTAGGGATCAACGGCTGGTGATAGAGGGAGGTGCTCCGGCTACGGCGGGGAGGGGGTGTTCTCCGGCCACAGCGTGGGGAGGTGCTCCGGCCGTGACATGCACTGCTGGGATTTTTTCCCCGGTCAAGCGATTGAGATCGAGAAGGATGCGCATCGTGGAGATGGTCCACTTGGGCCCACGCGGGGACACGCGTCGCGTCTAGGTTCCGGCGGAAGCTATCCTCCGGCTGATTCCAAGCGTTTTCCTATAAAGGAAGCGCTGGGTGTCCCCCGGGGGATCAAACCTCCCAATCCCTTGGGTCCAGAGTGCGACACATATCCAGTTAGCCTTCTTCAATCCAACTTTTGCTTCCATAAAGCACAATGAAGCAAAAAAAGTTTTGTTTGTTTCGTTTGGAGCAAAACCCGGTTCGAACATAAATCCCGCTTTTGCTTCCATAAAAGCACAAATGAAGCAAAAATAAAGTTTCATTTGCATTGTTTGCAGCAAAAAAAGGTTTCCACATAAAACTTACTTTTGCTTCCATACAAGGCGAATCTAGCAGAGCTAACAGTGATTGAAGAAAAAAGGGTTCGTCCACGAAACAAAAAGGGCCAGTCCCAGCAGCGCTGCCCGCCGTCATGGCAAAGTTGTACACTCATTGTAGCAATGTTGTCCATCGTCGGTAGCAAAAGTTTTAGGCTATTGCAGCAAAACTGACCTCATCGGAGATATTGTAGCAAAAAATATTATGTTATTGTAGCAAAACAGACCTCGCCGGATACTCTTGTCAGAGACGTTGTAGCAATTGTTTTTGAACTATTTGTAGCAAGGCCACAAAATGATTGTAGCAAAAAATGTGACTTTGTAGCGTCATAGCAAAAAAAATCAGATGATATCCTCTCGAATGAGACTTATGATGCAAAATTGCAGGAGGTTTCATCGAAGACCTTATAGCAAAAATGTTCTAGTATAGTAGCAAAACCGCGAAACAAATGTAGCAAGAAAATTATATTACAGTAGCGAAATCATAAAAATAATTGTAGCAGAAGACTTAATCATACATAGCAAATCCACATGACAATTGTAGCAAAAATACAAAATCATGGAGCACAGCGGCGGGGACATCTTTCCATGGGCGCGGTGGAGAACCTCCAGGTCGACGGTGGCTCCGAGGCATAGGGAGGCCTTGGAGCTCGCTCGCGGCGACCGGGGCAGTTCAAGGGGCGGCCATGGATGCAGGCTGCTTGAGGGTGACGTGGAGGGGAGGAGCATAGGAGGCATGGCCGGCGCAAAGCTCTGCAAACATGGCTGGTGGCGGAGGCCGCCGGCGTCGACACATGCGGTGGCATACGCGCGGTGGCACATCAGGGGAGGACGGGATCGCCGATGAGGAGCTCGCCGACTTTCATGGACAGGCGAGCGCACGGGGAAGGTAGCAGGTACGGTGGCAGGGTTCAACGGCTGGCGGTAGAGGGAGGCGTTCCGGCCGCGGCGGGGAGGGGGTGTGTTCTCCAGCCGCGGCGTGGGGAGGTGCTCCTGCCGCGATGGGCCCTGCTAGGTTTTGTTTACCGGTCAAGGGATTGAGATCGAGAAGGATGCGCATCGTGGAGATGGTCCATTGGAGCCCACACGGGAATACGCGTCGCGTCCAGGTTCCGGAGGAAGCTATCCTCCGGCTGATTCCAAGCATTTTCCTATAATTAAATACTCCAACCTGTGCGAGATGGAATGGAGCAAGTGTATGCAAACGTACGGTCGCACGGGACTAAGTACGTTGGACATACGTACGTGCGTACAGCTAGGAGCAATCCAAATTTCTCTATGGTATCGCCTAAAATTAACTTCCGTATTCATTTTATGATAAGTACAGTGTCGGAATTATATTAGTTTGTACCACGTAGAATGTTAAGTTAGTCCGCTGTACCTTTTGTACAAGTGTAACGTTCTGTACGGCAAAAATTTAGTAGCCACCCATTTGCACTTGATGATTTTGATGACTTTTATCAGTGCGTACAATCCAGTTTTTATATAAGTTCTCTTTTACTGATAGGAGCATCCCAGTTGTGTCCCTCGATGGGCGACCCAAAGGGCTATTGGACGTGCCTCTGTTCGCTTATGTAAAGCTTCATTTTTTAGGTTCCGCCTCTCTCGCCGTCGTTCGATTGATTCAACACTTCGTTGTTTTATTTATAGACCATGGATAATGATGGCGAGATGATGATCGTGCAATTCATGGAAGATGAAGGCTAGGAGATAAAGACTGCCACCGATGAAAACTAGCACTTGACTATCCTCGCTTGTCTTGTACAATTACAAGCTGAAGAGCTGAAGATACCACTCCCAAAGGTGGAGGTTTGAAAGCTGGGAGAAAGAAAAACAAGCCAAGGCAGAGGATGGAGGACCAGGCAACGTTATATGCCAACTATTTTGCCAACGAATCTACATATATACCCTTACGGCGGTGCTATAGGATGAAAAAGGAGTTACTTATGACATTGGTGCATGCTGTTGTAGAGTATGGAGAATACTTTATACTAAATAAAGACTGCACTGGAATAGGTGGTATCTCATCAATTCAGAAATGCACTGCAGCACCGAGAATGTTTGCACGTGAAGCTCCTGGAGATGTAAAATATGAGTACCTATGCACCTCCGAGTCCACATCCATGTACAGATTTTTCTGGGCGGTGGTGGGAAATTTTGGGCCAGACTATTAGAGAGGACCAAATGAAGCCGACGCAAATAATATCACGGCACAAAATGAAGTGCGGGTATTACTTTGGATTCTTGGAAAAATGGATTGCATGCACTGGTCATGGAAAAATTATCCATTCTTGGCAAGGTTTGTACAAAAGTCATCATGGATATTCTAGTGTGGTGCTTGAAGTTGTGGTAGATTATGATTTGTGGATTTGACACACTTTTTTTGGCATGGTGGATTCTTATAACTAGATGATACCCCGCGCGTTGCTGCGAAAATTTTAGCTGAATTGAGAAGAAACGAAAAGAATGCCAAGATAGAGAATTCCCTAGGGGAGTAAATTTTCCACGGGCAGTAGAGTAGGTTTGCTGAACTTACAGACAAAGTATATTGCAACATTTAAGCCCAACAGTATATCTTGACTATCTAAAAATGTGAACTTTAATTATCTGATGTTGCTACTATATAATAGGTTAGAGCACGGAGAAATAGAAATGTTGAGAGCTCTGCATCGAAGCCTGGAACAATCTCTGGGTCATACTATGCACTATGCAAGTAGGCATTAGTATATAACATTTACAAAGCTAAAAACTAAGAAAGATATATTCCTGTTCGAGGGAAGGCAAGAGACTTGCAGTTGTGATTCATTAAGAAGCTCAGCGCCTAGGTTTATGTTTTCATGATACGAATTAGAGGAAGCAATGAACTTCTTATCTGAATCAATGAACATATGGACGCGATCATGCTAGAGGATGGCCTCAAATGGCGATTAGAAGGTGAAATCATGGGTGACCGTAAAATTCTGAAGACATTTGACGAAACTAAAATTTAGATCACATCTTCAGTATGCCAGGTTGTGCCCATTCATGCCAATCAAGTATAGTGGTCTTTTTACCCTGAGAAAGTAAAATGGCTATTCGAATGAGAACCGCTAAATATTACCCTGATTGAAAACATAAATAAGACAAACTACATGTTAAATAGTGCACTTGTTTATTGGATTGTAAAGCCCACCGTGCAAAGGTATACATAAGATTAATTTAGGTAGACCTAATATCACGATTAGATTGCATGTAAATACATAAATTATTCTATGGGCATAAATCAAAAATCGTGATGTAGGGATATATAGGTTGTAACTAAAACAGATGAATCAGTATTGCCATAAGCTAGGTCCAGCTACCACCATGGTAGTACATAATCCATTAGAAATGTTGAAAACATACCTGATACTTCCATTCTATTAACAATACTTGTAAGTGATGCATGTCTATAATCAACTCAATATGTGTCATACCAGTCACATGATCAGATGAATGGAAATCGGTAATGCTATGCTGCAGAACCATAGTAGAATTCTACAGAAATATATTTATCCGGATATACATCCAACACGGCTGAGTAAAATAATTAGAGATGGCAGATCAAGATGAGTGAGAGGACTGATGATAGAAACTCTTACCATCATCCACTATCCAGTTTGTACTTTGGAAGAACATGAACATCCGCATATCCTGCAGCAAAAAATTCAGTAATCTAGAGTCAAATAGTCAATTAGGTGCAGACGGAAAAAGGATCCCTTCCTTCGAATTAAATTCGAGCACCTCGAATTCGGTACGTGAACAAATTGACGGCGCCATTGCCGACACTCCCGCAGAAGATGCTCGTAGACGATGCCATGATGCTACCAGTACGGTCTACACCAGCAGGAGATCAGTGTCGACCGAGTCAGCCCTAGGAGAAATCCACTTAATCTAGAGCAGGATATCAGGTCTGCGCAATCTTGAGGTTTCACGAAGATGGGAAGAGAGCAGCTCTCGAGCAGGGGCAGGAGCACCAGATGTGGTGGGGACGGGGACGCAGAAGCCGCGCTATTTAAATTGGATAGGAACTCTCCATGGTTATTCCTAGAGTGCTTCCAACAGTTTCGTTTGGAAATTAGTAGTGGGCACGGATGAATGGTGTGTGAGTGGAATCCGTTATTGGGGGAGTAATTGAGGAGTTAGCTAATGAGGTTGATGTACGGCCGTCGAGAAGAAATGGTTCTATGGAGAAGATAATACGAACACAATGTCTAGTAGGAAAAGGAAATGGAAATACAAATGGATGAAAATTGCTGATGTGGCAAATGAGGTGGATAGGTTGCATGTCATGAGAAATAGGTTAGTGGGGATCACCTATTTAGTTATTATAGATGACATTCGTATTGTAGGGTCACCAGTGTTTGCAAGACTAGTTGAAGGTTATGCTCCACCTTGTAACTATGAGATTAATTGCAATCCACACACCAAAGGTTACTACCTAGCCGATAACGTCTAACCAAGATGGTCGACATTTATGAAGACAATTACCAAGCCTCTAGGTCAGAAGAATTCCCACTTTGCTTCGCACCAGGAGAGTTGCAGGAAGGATGTCGAGGAGACATTTGGTGTGCTACAATCTCGATTTGTAATTGTTCGGTGTTATGCTCTTACATGGTCTCAAGAACATATGTGGGGTGTGATTAATGTTTGCATGATCATGCACAACGTGATCATCAAGAGTGAGCGCACTACTCAAAAAATTGATTATCATCGGTATCAGTGCCATGTTCCTCTTGCCACTATTGATCACCAGATTCAGGCGGATTTTACTGATTTTCTCGCTATGTGTGTGGAAATCTATGATCTAGATACTCATCATGACGAACTGCAAAATGATCTTGTAGACCATCTGTGTAGGCTCAAAGGAGAGGCCGCTTAATGAAATTGAACGTCATTTTAATGAATTGAATGCGTTACTATATTTCTATTTTTAATGATTGTAAAATTAGTTAATTTACGTGTTGAAACTTCACTAAGTTATTTAAAATATGGTTGAATTTGCAAAAAAGGAACATGCTATTGCAAAGAACGACTGGGGGCCACGACTAGGGAGAGGCGACCTCCAAATGCAGCAACGTGGGCTGGCGCCCCCAATTGGGCCAATCCGGCGCGTTTGCTAAATGTCGTTGGGGGTACACAGCTGAAAATGCTCTAATTGTCGTCTTTAATGATTCTAAATTAGTGTAATTTATGCTTAAAATAAATAGATCAAATCACCTGGAAGGAAGCTAATCAATTTTCTCTCAAAGGGTGGTTGCAATGATCATACACAATGCCAGGCTGCTCCTCTTTTCGCCCTTTCCCTCTAGCTTTGATCACGTAGGTAACAAATTTTTGCCGGCTCGACCTCTTGTTTGGCGAGAATGCATTTTAGAGGTTCATGGCTTCTATGATTTGGAGGATTCTCTGGAATAGGCAAAACGAGGGATTGGAACGACATGTCCTTTTCAATCCTAGTAGTATACAAGATAACGAAACTACGGGGTTCTGGATACATGACAGTTTGGTTCCACGGGAAAACCAAATAAATCATAAAATGATGTTGGGTTGGAGGAATGAATTAAGATCAATCATTTATTTTGAATAAAATAGCACATCGACACGGGGTAAACCCTGGCCGCTGCCGGTAAGGGATCCCTCCCCCACCTGTCCCCGATGACCCATCGCTTGAGGGGTCGCTAGCGAAGCCGTGCTCAACCCTAGGAAAGTGGCGGCGGGGCAGCTTTTACTTAGATAATGCAAACAAAATAAATACCGAAAGAGACCATAGAACTAAGAGAATCTCCACCAGCATCCCAAACCCGGCCCAAACCGAGTGGGGGATGGAGGCCAAAATTCGGCCCGCACCGGCGGCCCCAACCGGTGCGGGCAGTTTGGGCTGCCCACTAAACCATCTGACACCCCCTTACTGCCCCCGACAACTAGGGGCTTGGCTAGGGCTGCCATCAACCCACGCCATGTCGGACGACTATTCGCGTTGGCCCAGTTGGCAGCCACTCAACGAGGGCGGTCAAAGTTATTTATGACGTTCTCGTAAACGTCCACATGGTTCTTCATCGGGTTAAGACGCCATCGCGCATGACAGCTCGGCTCCCGACGAGTTGGAGTAAATTACGCAGTGGATGTTGGGCCTACCCGCGACACCCGTAAAAGGGCCCTTCCTCACCGTCGCACACCCATCCATTCCCCACCCTCTCCCCCTCATCCACTCTCCACCATCGACGAAATTGATGCCCACAACGACCATGAAGCTGAAAACAGTAGGAGCAACGCACAACCTGAGCATCGACGAGCCGATGGTGCTCTATAAGGCCAACCTCCGCATGCTACCAGAGTGGTGCCTACCTGGCGGGTGAAATATCGCCCATGACGGCAACGTCATGCTGCCCTCCCAAAGACAAGGACCTGCGGGAGGTCATCGCCTACCACCGGCCACTGTTGACGGCGATCAACCAGTAGGTCCCGACAGGCTGGAATCATCCACCAGGAGCGCGAGGACGGTGCACCACCAGGTCGTGCCCTACGACGGGCCTTATAACAGGGATGGCCGCCACACCTACTAGGACAGGCTCGACGTCGACGAGGTCCTCGGCTAGCGTGACTACCTTCCTCGTCACGTCCGCAACCAGCCACGCCGGCACCCCTTCTTCGGCAGGCCACGGGTGACGATGCCACCGCCACCGCCATCTGCCCCTCGTCATCATGGTGCGACACCGATGCAGACGTCATGTAGGGCTCGCGGCATCTCCTTCCACCCCATGATGCCCCCCCTCCCCCCCGGATTAGACCGTGCCCCTCATGCTACCAGACTTCCGGAGGACAAGGAGCTCGAGCTAGACATTCCCGAGTGGTAGGCGCAACAGGTGCTGGATGAGGAGGCGTGCTGGGTCAACACATTCTAGGTGCCGCAAGCCTCCTTGGCAACATTAGCGGACTTTTTTATGCAAGAGCTGTCAGATCTGATACGGTTTCTCGTTCCATTGGAATTTTCTATTTACGTAATAAAATAAAATGTTTAATACCGTCAAATTAATAGGATAATTATGCACCGCAAAACGATCAGTTTAATACTTTTGCTTCGGTGTCTCCTATCTTTTTAAACTTGGATAAAAAAACTCGATACTGATTCGTTTGGAAACTGTATAAACCCACCTAAAGCCCGTATGATCCTCTTAGACGTATACTGACCATACACGTATACTCACGTGTCCACGGGAGACGGAAATCAGGAGGTAGATACCAGTATCACCAAAATTTCAAAACATGTCATGTAAAGACGTAGAGCACGATAACAGGAGGTGGGATCAGTAAGACTATTGAGTATAACGAACTCGACTGAGTACACATATAGAATGTATACATAGCCTATATAGATTTCGATCAATCAAAATAAAACTGACTCATATAAGCTTAAGTTTTAGGGACACCGAAGCACACTCTCGGTTTAATAGCAGTTTAATAGCAAGCAGGCGCTGATCATGGAATGATATTAAGAAAAAGGCGCTGAGATGCAGGTTGCTGTCCGTGCTCGGTACGGGTGCTGTTATAAAAATACGCAAGTTGGTACAACGAATAATACGATGCAAGTACGAAGTTCCGTACACTGAGTTGTTTGTACCTGACACACAGCAAGGCGTTGCCCGTAGTTTGCCGTATCGAGCCCCTCACAGGCTTTCCTAATATGGACCGTACACTCTGTGTCTCTGTTTCTGCTTCTATTTCTATCCGGGGTATCCCATGCACTCCATGCATGCATGTCTATTTTAGGTGACAAATGGAGGATTGTAGCGATTTTTTTTAAATAATACTTCTTTTAATTAATTTGAGAAGTGTAGCACGATTTTGGGATATTACACATCTAGCATTTTATCGGCGACGGTCAGGCCGATTCGAATCCATTCGGCAACACCCTGACCGACTGGCCTATTCGGCGTGGGCCTAGCCGAATCATCGGTACTCGGCAACGCTCTGACCAAGTGCATGTGGTGGCGGGGCCCGCTTTGCTCGATTCCCCCACTCGGCGACAGCCTGGCCGAAAGCCCCATTCGGCCACACACTGGACGAAAGCATCGTACGAGGACCACGCCGCGCGAGCCCGTCCCGCACAACTCGCCTTCTTCCTCGCGTTGCGCTGCCTCCTCTCTCTCCAGCCGACAAACCTCACCCATTTCGCACCAAATTTCTCCGATTCAGCCCAGGTTAGCCACCAAATCTTCTGTCTAACCACTATAGAGATAGGAGAACCCCGATCTACTGATGGGTTAGCTCAGAACTCGATTTGGTGGTGGTTTTCTGGAGGAATGGTGGTGGTGCTGCGGTAGAGCAATGGCAATGGTGGTGTTGTAGTGGAGCTTGGAGTAGGAGTGTTTATGAGATGCACCGTGTTGCTTCTTTGGTGAACCGAGGCTGCTGTATCGAGTGGCTTCTCACGCTTTAAGGATAAACTCTAATCCCCCATTAATCACAGTTATTGTATATGGTTATACGGCTACTCGGGCCGTGGTTAGGAGTCTATTAGAATAATTTGGAGGGTTTTATTATATTATTTAGAATATATGCGGATAGTTGTACATAGTTTTATTTAGAATAGGTGGATTTGTAGAAAGATTGGGCAGGTCGATTTGTAGGAGTATTAGTCAGGCTATTAGTATATTATTTAGAATATTTGCGGATAGTTGTATATGTATTTACACACTATCGATAATTAATTATTTAGAATGATTTTTTTATGTCAGCAGAGATGTCGAATATAGTGAAGTTCGTGCTATACTACGGTCCTGGTAATATCCAATACTATGAACATGAAACAGATTTGCGTGAGTTTCATTTTACGGAGTTGGATTTGACTGCCCCTCAAACCTGAAGTGTTAGTTAGTTGAAGGAATGGTTGACGGATTGTTTAGGATATAATCTCGAAACATACACCATCAGTGTCCAAGCATTGTGGACAAAGTCGACCAAGAATATTTTCTGGATTTTGAAGGATGTAGATCATAACAGAGATTGGTTTAAAGTGTTAAAAGGTTGCCAGGATAGGCATATACATCCTGTTGCACTAGTGCTTCTTGTCTTGAAGGAGATCAATCCGCAAGCATCGGAAGGTGGACACGGTCCTGACCATAGTGTTGAATCTAGTGCCGGGACGTACTCTATGTCTAATGCTAGAGGTGGTAGTTATGAATCAGAGCAGAGCAATCAGATAGGAGGAGGAGGTGGTGGTTACGAACCAGGGCAGAGCAGTCAGGATGTTGGTGGAGGATACGATAGTGGAGAGGTAGATGCGGACGAGGAAGTTCGGCACATGCAGGACTTGATGGAGGATGAGGATTACATGGATGGTGAAAGTGGTGATTCTGATGATTCAGATAGTTCCGATGAAGAAGGCAACAGAGAGGACGTGCCGATTCCTGTATCCTAGAGTCAAGACATCTCCGATGTCATGACTGTTAACGACTGTCATGATTCTGCGTGGGAATATCACAAGAATAAAATTGCGCAGGGCATCAGATATCTAGACAACAAATATTTGCAAGATGCAATCATTGCTTGGGCATTGTCTACATAGAGGGTTATCATTACAACCTTGTCAAATAAAAAAATACTTGACAATGGAATGCATGGAT
The DNA here is from genome assembly GCA_910589775.1 of Avena eriantha. Lineage (NCBI taxonomy): Eukaryota > Viridiplantae > Streptophyta > Magnoliopsida > Poales > Poaceae > Avena > Avena eriantha. Next base: position 171,196,382 of record OU342746.1, read on the forward strand.
ATAAATTGTCCAGCTAGAGTGCATGGATATCTTCCAAAATATGACATAAATTTGTTGGTGAGTGACATAGTGACGCAGACGTGTCAGCTTTCATCTATCCCTACAGATCATCGTAATCTCTCATCCACGCTTCTAGCTCGGTTGTTTTACCTGGAGATAGTGGAGAGCAAAGCGGTAGAAGTGAAGGCTATAATAAATAAAATAAGGGTCAGGTTTAAATACAACATTTCTTACGACAAGGCTTGGAGAAAGGGCTCTTGAGGACAGGTTTGGTTCGTTCAGAGACGCATATGACTCTATACTCAGACAACTCCTTACACTGCAGGCTAGGAACCCAGGCACCCATGTCAACATCCAACACTATGTGATACCAGAGGATCCATCCGTAAAGGTGCTTCATCGAGTGTTCTTCTCTTTGTCTGTGTGCATCCAAGCTTTCACTTATTGCCGACCAGTTATATGTGTAGACTGCACATTTCTCACTAGCAAGTATAAGGGTCAGATCCTTACCGCCATTGGTCAATACGGTAACAATCGAATTGGCCCACTCGCATTTGCTTTTGTTGAGGGAGAAAACACTGAAAGCTGGGCATGGTTCTTCAGGCAGCTCAAGATAGCAGTTGTGAAAGATAAGCCCAATGTGTGCATCATTCATGATAGGCATGCAGGTATACTAAATGCGGTTAAGCGTTTGACATAGCCTGGGCCTGAAGAACAAACACCTTGGCTCTACATGCAGAGTTGTTGGTGCATGCGCTATTTCAGAGCTAATTTTTTCTCACAGTTCAGGAACAAGAATCTGATGAATCTTTTCAAAAAACTGTGCAAGCAGAACCAAGAATGGAAGTATGATTTCATATGTGCACATCTCAATGACTTCACTCAGAAACATGTCAGGGCGAGGAAAGCGGCCCAACAGCTATAACTGCACATCAAGCAGAAGTTGTTGCCCAGGCTGCTACTGGAGAAGCCCATCTAGAAGAAGATCTTGTAGGGCTTTGTGACTTCCCAGGATTTGATCCGCCTAGTACTAGGAGAAGGCTCGGGAGACAGATTAAAAAATTTCAACAGTGGATAGAGCATGAGCCTTTCGAGAGGTGGTCTTTGCTACACGACACCCATGGAGCTAGGTATGGTGTCATGACTACAAACCTAGCTGAGTCATATAACTTTTTCCTTAGAGGTAATAGGGTTGTGCCACTTACAGCCATTGTCGAGGGTATTTTGTATGACATGATCAAATATTTCAGAGACAGATGACAAAGAGCTCAGTTGCATATATTGAACAATCCGAACACACGCTTCTGTGAAAATATTATGGACTACAAGGATAAAAAGATGGCAAAACCTCAGACATACACTGTCGTGGCCATCATAATGCACAAAGAAGGTTTGAGGTGCGGTTACCCGCCGATAAGTTTGGGTGTGGTAATGAGCTAAGGACGCATGAGGTGAAGATTGGAAATGAGCAATGGCCAACTTGTGAGTGCACATGCAACAAACCAAAATTGCTTCATCTGCCTTGCTCGCATGTGCTTGCTGCGTGTGGGCAGCTGGGATTGGACGCAATCTCGTTCGTGTCTCCGTACTACCTAAAATAATCTATGGTCAGTACCTAGACCAGTGAGATGTCAAGATTTCGAGTAGTGGGCAATTTCAACACGGTAAACCCTATGTAATATGTTACGAACCATGTTTTAATTTGTAATATGTGACGAACTATGTTTTAATTTGTAATATGTGGTGAACTATGTTTTAATTTGTAATATGTGATGAACTATGTTTTAATTTGTACTATGTGATGAACTATGTTTCCATTTGTGATACGTGATGAACTATGTTTTAATATGTGATGAACTATGTTTTAATTTGTAATATGTGCAGAAATGGCGAGAAGATATAGTTTGCTCAGTGCAGATATTGAAAAGAAACCTCATGCTAGAACTTTGGAGGATGAGCATAAATCCCTCGAGCCCTTGGTCACTCACACTCCCAATGTAAACTAGAGGATACACCCGACTTGGGTTTTTAGGTACGATTTATTGTAATCAAGCATTACAATAATTATGATTGGACGCACAAAGTCCATTTGTCATGCTATTTGGATATGCATGTTGATGTGGGTCGGATACCTTTCGCTCGTCTGGTTGAGGACACTAGAGACTCTACACATTTGTTATATGACCAGTCATTGCTCAGCTGCTTGGTTGACCGCTGGAGGCCCGAGACACACACTTTTCACTTTCGTTGGGGAGAAATGACTCCTACTCTCCAGGATGTGTCATATCTGTTGGGACTTCCTTTGGCAGGCCAGCCCATTGGGCCGCTGGATGCACTAACCAGTTGGCAAGGCAATATGGCCCAACGTTTCGAGGGTATTAGTGCCTTATCTGGTCCATTTGAGCATGATGATCATGGGCCTTAGTTCGACTGGTTACTAGGATTTCAGGTGTGTTCGCTAACTTGTTAGTCCACTTGTCTTTATGCATCGTACCATTGTTTTTTGGTACTAAACTATCTTTGCATTAATACAGATCCAAAGATTAGGCTATCGAGAGACCCAGTTGACTGAGCCACAGATCACTCGGTGCTTGGAGGCATACTTACTTTGGCTTCTCGGGAAGGTGATGTTCACCGAGAATCATGTCACCAATCACCGTTCGCTACATCCCTATTGCATTGGAGATTGCTAACCATTTCTTCCATCTTATCTGGTTTATTGACTTATCGCAGTCACTCTCCAATTGTAGGTTGTCAAAGAACGGAAGTAACAAGACCATCACAGGCTGGCTCCATAGAGTTGGGACATACGTTGAGGAGTGGGACAACGCAATAACACGAGTCTGGGACTCGAATGCCCAGTTTGACATGGAAGAGTTCAACCACTATTTGCGAAGCTACATGAGCGCTACACGTCTATGCATCGCGCAGCATAGTGACCAAGAGGCGATGTCGAGCACAGCTACTTGGGATAGTTATCCGAGCCAGTCTACTACGGGCAGCAGACGGCACACGGTAACACGTTTTCTTCATCTAATCACCTACTTGTTACATAGTTTCTATTCCATTTTTCACTCTAGTGGTTCAATTTGCAGGCGTAGTTGCTAGTCGATATTGAGACGAAGAGTGCTGATTACAGACGGTCCCTTTCGTCCGGACCTCTGCTTATACCACGTCAGGAGCAGCAGACCTCGCTGAGTCTCCTAGAGGAGAAGCTCCGGTGTATCCACGGGGTTATCACGTGCACCCGCTCTTTGGACGTTTCTCACTAGCCGGGACCACATCAGCCTCCGCATCACTCGATGCAGCCACGTCCACCCTCGCCCGTACGACAGTCTCCACGTCAATGATTTACACCACAGGAAATGCTGAGGCCACCCCCTCCAGACCAGGCTGGAGGTTCGTCGTGGCAGCAGCAGAGTTCTTTCGACTGGTGGCAGCAGCAACAGCCACCTTTTTAGGGTGGAGGTTCATCGTGGCAGCCTCAGCAGCAACAGCAGCAGCCACATTTTGGCCACTCTCCCGCGCCAAACTATGGCTTTCGTCCACAGCCGCAGCCACAGGGTACGCGTCTTACACAATATCGAGGCTAGCTTCATATCAATTTCCTATACACTTCGGTATTCATATGTAGGAGCCTTTGGAGTTCATGGGTCTATGCCTGACTATCAGGCATCTTTTTCCGGATGCGCGTGGACGAGTGATCATGAGATGGAGCACAACACTCAGGACTTCTTGACACAGAGCAGTTGGATGAACATTTTTCAGACTCCTGCCCCAGACCCCATACAGGAAACTCAGTACGACGTGCATGGCTCAGTGATTCCTCCTCAAAACATTCAGGTGACCATTAGGTACGGCCGGATGCCACCAGAGCAACCAGAGAAACCACGTGAGCGTCAAGGTAGAGGACGACACTAATACCTCTCTTAGCCAGATATGTACTAGTTCTCTATCTATCTATCTATCTATGTATAAGACATATGTCTATCTATGTGTGAGACATGAACATATCTATATGTGAGACATGCACCTATCTATGTGTGAGACATTTCGCAATGTTATTCATTTCTCGGTCCAGAATGCTAACAAACGACTACAACAGATAATTACGATACAAACAAGATAATTAAGATACACACACGAGCTACAAGGGAGAATTGTTCTAGTTCTTCTTGGCATGCGCCTTTCTCTTACCCTTCAATGATGCCTCGACCGATGATTCCTTTCTCTTACCCTTCAATGATGCCTCGCTCTTATCCTTCAACGATGCCTCACCCTTACCCTTTGACAATGCCTTCTTCTTGGCTAGCCTTTTGTCCCACTCCTCTATCCATTTAGTCCCAACGGCAGGCGGCATGAATATATCATCTTCATCTTCACTCTCTTCTAGCTTGTCATTGATCTTCTTGTCCTGCACCTTCTTCAAGGCTTGCGCCTTGTCACACTCTACTCTATCCCTAGTACCACAGACCAGCGGCATGAAGAGATCATCGGAGTCTTCACTCTCTTCTCTCCAGAGCCAAGGGTTCTTGGCTTCCCTCTGCCTTGCCTCTTCGTTGAAGAATCTGATCTTGCCCCACCTAACATTGATCCGAAGAATCTCTTGCTGTATCTCCTTGGATGTCCTCTTCGGCCACCCTTCTATACGTAATCGCTCATCCAGCTCAGTGAGAAGACAATCACTAGCAATGAGTTCCTCCAATGGGGCTGGATTGTTGTCTATCCTAAAGTTCCTAGCCAAATGAAAAAGGTCGACGGACATATGTGTCTCGATACTGCGGTCGTAGGAAAAATCGGGAAACATACTGGCTAAAAATGTGATGCCTTTGCTTACACAACATTGTGAGGAGGGTGTTTTATAGGGTAAAAGAACAAAAAAATGGCGGGAAACATTCGGGCGGGAAGCATTTTGGCGGGAAACACTTTGGTGGGAAACATTCTAGCGGGAAGAATTTTAGCAGGAATCATTTATGCGGGAAACACTTTGGCAGGAAGAACTAAGATACATTGTCTTTAAAATTAACTGAAAAGTATAAACTAATGTCGCGCTTAAGATACATCACAACACTATAACTGAAATGAAGATACAACATGACACTTCCACTGAAATGAAGATACATCGAGACACTACAACTTAAATTAAGATACATCAGGACACTACAACAAAAGTAAAGATACATCGGTACGGATACATATATCTACCTTCCCTAAGTCCATTGTGGGTACTTACCGGTCTTGTCCCCATGTTCCTCTGCATCCCGCGCCTCGGCAGCCCTTTCTCTTAATCTCTTGCTTTCCGCCTCACGGGCCTCCTTGTGCACCTGTTCCTGCCGCTCGTCTTCCTCCCTTCTCTTCCTGTTTAGCTCGCGGTTTCGAGCTTGTTCTGCTCTGAAGTCTTTTATTTCTCTCTCTCGAGCCTTCTTCTCGTTCGCGGCTATCCTTTCAGCATGTTGCTCATCAAAAAACTCACCCTTGCACGTCGGCTCCTGTCTGCAATCTCCTACATGGCCCAGGCTAGTTGCTCTGTGTCAATATAATCCAATGGTACCACTTGCAAAGTGGAGGAGGAGACTGCAAGAAAATCAATGAAATGAATAAAAGAACACATGATAAGATGAATGGTTCATATTAACCTTGCTCTGGGAACATACCGGAGGCCTCTCGTACGACGAACTTTCTTGTCGGGGGGAAGGGACTTGTGCCGTAGTTGGGACACATGAAAAACTTCATGCCCATGCAGGTGGAGAGATCGATCTGACTCATTGACGTTGGCGAGATGGCCACACCAACAGCGCTCGTGTGTTACCCCTTGTGGAAACCTAGCATCTTTCATCTTCCTAGGCCTATACTCTGGTCCGAACAAGGCACACTCATGATGGAGAGGAGAAGAAATGTGAGAGAAAGAGGAGGAACAACTGAACTGGGTGAAGAGAGAACATCTCGGTGCCCGAATTTATAGAGGCAATGAGACAAATAGGCAGGAAAAAACGGCGGGAAATCATGGCAGGAATCGGCTAGCGGGAGATAAACAACGGGAACCGAAAACTAATTTAGACGTCGCATTTAGCGGAGATGCTACGGTTTAGGGCTTGCATTGATCGTGCATGATTTGGTTAGGGGTAAGCCGACTTGTCCACTCGGTCTGGGCCTGGCCGATTAATCCACTCGGCCTAGGCCTGACCAAAAGGTGCAGTCGACTTTGGCCTGGCCGATTGGGCCAGCCCCAGTCGGCTATGCCCTGACCGAATGATCCAATCGGCCACGGCCTGACCGATTGCAGGTTGCATGTCAGCCAAGAGCTCACTCGGCACGGCCTAGGCTGAATGGCTCCACTCGGCGACGCCCTGGCCGACAAAGCACTAGATATGTAAAATACTGAAATCGTGCAACACTTCTCAAATTAATTAAAAAATGTATTATTTAAAAAAATCGCAGAATTGTATGGATCCTACTTTAGTTTACAAAAATACGAGAACGGCGGATGTAAGGGCAACTCCACCGTACCGACCCAAACGCATAACTGAAAGCGGTGTGTTTCTATCCGTTTTGGGTCGGCTCGCGGTCACTTTGGGGTTGCGGTCCGGCCTGTCCAGCCAACCGCGCTCAGCGGCACGACCCAAATGTCCAGCGCAAAGCATACAATTTAGTGTATGAACAAGAACATCATCGGTAGACAAATTTTAGACGGCATTGAACGATAAGGTTTTGAATCGAAGAAATTACACATAGCGGCAGACTAAATGAAACCCTAATTGACGATCTCGCTTTCGCTTTCCTCTTCATCGCCATCTACCTCGGCCCGGCGCCACCGGCCGCGTCCGCGTCGTCTTCCTCGGCCGTGGCTGCACCGTCCGGCCCTGCCCCGTCTTCCTCGGCCGCGTCCTCGCTGGCGTTGTCAGAAATCTCGATGATTTCGACGCAGTTACCCTCCATCTAGAAGTCTTCGCGGAGCGCATCGTTGATGGCGGAGGTGATGGTGCGTCCCGGAACCGCCCAGAATTGCACCCTCCCTTTGCGGTTGCGGTCGTCCAGGGTGGACCTCATGGAGCTGTTCGTGGCAGATAGCAAGCACCGCCCGACGCTTCAGTTTGAATAACCTCGGCCAATAGGAGCTCGAAGGCGCATACCGGGGCATGGCCCTCTTCCACTCCGGGAGTTTGACGCGACACTCCTCGATTTGACGTCCCAACTCGGCATCGTGCGGAACTGGCGCCACCGGGGTGGCTGAGCTCTAAGCCTTCCAGGATCGTTGGGCATGGCGGAGCGAGGATGCCATGGTGGGCGAACATCGATGCCTCGTAGTAGTTCAGGGTGGGTCTCGCCATGGCTGCGCTGAGGAGGGTGAGTGTGATGGGAGTGGAGTGTGGCACCGATGATTGCTAGGGACTGTTTAATAAGTAGAGCGCGCGTGTGCACGTTCTCGTGCCTTCGCCCATCAATTTCGAAGCAGGAACTCAGGGGGCGTCCCGTCAGTCATAGGCTGACGCGCCCGTCGGCGAGGCTGCCACCTCTGCGTCTGAATCGTTGCCGCCGGTTGCCTCTAAATTGGCACCGCTATTGTGTCTCTCACTTGCGGGTGGGCCACTAGCGTGGGGGGAGGGGGACACGCCCTCAACCAGCCCCGACCCAGTGGTCACGCAAATTAGATGCATGGATAGGTCGAGCCGGACGCGTCGGGACGGATGGGTCGTGCCGCTGCGACGCCGCACACGTCGCGCGTACGGGTGGACGGGTTCGAACGGACGGGACGGGTTGGGTCGAACCGGTGGAGATGCCCTAAGGGCATGTAAAATGGTAGAGAAGACATGCCATCCCTTGGTCCTCTAGATCATATAGAGCAGACAATATAATATATAGTACAATGCATTATTTCTTAGTGTCATCTCTATTAATTAATGAGAATCGACTATTTTTAATAAAAAATGATTTGCTGAGGGAATGCATATGATACAACCAAGAAAATATGCTTATCTTATTTTTAAGAAACCATCCCTTAGAGAAAGACAACATTATCTTTATTATTCTCTCTCCTCTAACTAAAAGCAAATATTCAACATGGCAGTCATAAGGGAAGACAACTTATCTGCTAAAGATGCTTCTACTATATCAATGATTGGGAAGACTCTTGCCTAGTTTAAAAAAATAAACAGTTGCACGTTCCGTAGTGAGAGAAATATGACCGCCTACTTGCATTCAGAGTTATAGATTGATGAATACACCCATAAATCTCTTATGATGTACTCCCTCCATTTCAAAATATAAGATGTATTAGCTTTGTGAAAAAAGTGTATCTAAACTCTTTTTGGTGTGTAGTTTCATCTAGGTTTGGAGTGAACCTACACACTAAAGAGGATCTAGATACACTATTTTCACAAAGCTAAACCATATTATATTTTAAAACAGAGGGGTACAACGGAATTCAAGACAAAGATCTGCAGGTCTGGCTAACCAGATACTAGTAGAAAGAGGGCCTTTGGTCCAGCGCCCAAATTCCATTAGTCCCGGTTCGTTTCCGTAATTTGGACCAATGCCAGGCACCGGTCCCGGTTCATGCCACCAGGGCATTGCTCCCGGTTCATCTGTAAGCATTGGTCCCGATTTGTGGCACGAACCGGGACCAATGACCCCGCGACGCATACGTGGCTCTCTGCGAGGCATTGGTCCCGGTTCATGCCAAGAACCGGGACCAAAAACCCCGCGACGGTCAGCAGTCCAGGATTTAATGTAATTTTTTTTGCGGGTAAGGAATTAATATAAATTAATTCGGCGCAAAAATTAATTCGAGGTAGAAATTGAATTGATCACTATTTTTGAACAAATCTTTCACGAATTAATCGAGACAAAGTTCTAAATTGAGACATTTTATTATTCGACCACAAATTTTTCCATACAAATAAAGATGCGATTTTATAAATTTCTAGTCGACAACACTTTCGCTGCCACTGTCCTCCGAACCTTTGTCCTCCGTGCCGCCGGTTTCCTCATCATCGTCGGATGAAATCTCCACGATTTCGGCGTTGTTCGGGAGACAGAGCTCGTCTGCGCGCATAGCGGTGTCGATGGCGGTGTAGATGGTCCGTCTAGGGACGGACCAGAACAACTCCCGCCCTTCTTGGTTGCGGCGATCCGGGTGCACCAGGCGCCCGTCCACGAAACGGTTGCCAAGCTTGGCCTTCCGCTCCTTCTTGAACAGCCGGGGCTAATACTCGCTGCCCACCACGTACCGGGGCAACGCCCTAATACACGCGGGCAGTTGGCGGCGACGCTCCGCGATGACGTACTCCATCTCGTATCCGCGGGGGTTGAGGAGCGGAGCCACCGGCACACCCCCCTCGCTGATGCAAAATCCGGCGGGAAGGGTCGCGCGCGGCGGCGCGAGGATGCCGTAGATCGCAAACTGCGCCGCCTCATAGTGGTTGAGCGTGGCCACCTCCATGACGACGCGGTGGAGATTGGAGAGGGAGGGGAGGCGAAATGATGGCGTGGTGGAGAGGCAAAGTGGTGGGGTGGAGAGGGACTGCAGAGAGGCAGAAGCGATGGAGAAAGCGAGCGTTGTGGCCTCATATTTATGCGCGGAAGACGACGAAGCGACGAAGGCATTGCTCCCGGTTATTGCCACGACCCGGGACCAAAGCCCCTCCCGAGAGACATGTGGCGGCACAGCAGCGCGCCCCCCACTGAAGTCATTGGTCCCGGGTCGTACCATCAACCGGGACCAATGACCTGGGTGGGGTGCGAGCTACTGGGCCGCCACGTGTCACGCGGGAGGTGTTTTGGTCCCGGGTCGTGGCAATAACCGGGACCAAAAACCCTCCCCTGGCTATATATAAGCCCAGCCCTTTGCCCACCAAATTTTGCTGGATTGTGTGTGAGGAGTGGGTGCTAGCTTTTTTTTCTTTGATTGCACACAAGGTGTTTGACGAAATGTCCGAGCCACACTTTAGTTCGCACAACACGGTATCCTCGGCTGAGGTTAGCAACCTTATCTTCTTTATCTATAACTCATACAAAAATATTGCATCTGTCCATGTAGGGTGGTCATTTTACTATTCACGATGTTATTGTAATGGTTAATTATTATGACGCAGATCGATGCACGGATGCGATGGGTGTATGGCGACCGACGCCATTCCGATTTTATTATAGGCCTTCATAAATTTATCGATTTGGCTAAGGCAAACAAAGTGGATAATTTTATCCCTTGTCCCTGCGTCGACTGTCGGAACGTGGTGGAGCACTCTGCCCCGAGAATCCTTCAAAGCCATCTGTTTCGGAGAGGTTTCATGCCCGGATATTATTGTTGGGCCATGCACGGAGAAAGAGGGGTTAGGCTGGAAGAAAATGAAGAAGAGGAGGATGATGACAGCTATCCTATGTCCCCTGAAGAATACGGTAATACTGCAATGGAAGACAATGAAGAAGAGGGAGGCGGCTATGAAGAAGAACAATGGGCATTAGATGAGCCCGCTGATGGTCTTCGTCGGGTCATTCTGATGCAAAGCAACAATGTGATACAGAAAGGGAGAAGCTTAAGTTGGAGGCCATGCAAAAGGATCACAAAAAGTTGTTGTACCCAAATTGCGAAGATGGCAGCAGAAAGCTCGGTACCACACTTGAACTTCTGAAATGGAAGGCAGAGACTGGCTTATCTGACAAGGGATTTGAGAAGTTACTGAAAATAATAAAGCCGAAGCTTCCAAAGGATAACGAGTTGCCCGAGACAACGTACGAAGCAAAGAAGACTATCTGCCCTGTAGGATTAGATGTGGAGAAGATACATGCATGCATTAATGACTGCATCATGTACCGCGGTGAGAAGTACGAGAATATGGATAAATGCCCGGTATGCAATGCATGTCGATACAAGATCAGACAACATGACCCTGGTGATGTTGAGGGCGATGACGAGCCTTCCAGGAAGAGGGTTCCTGCTAAGGTTATGTGGTATGCTCCTATAATACCACGTCTGAAACGTCTATTCAGAAATAAAGAGCATGCTAGGTTGTTGCGATGGCACAAAGAAGAGCATAAGAAAGACGGGAAACTGAGACACCCTGCCGATGGGTCGCCGTGGAGAAACATCGAGAGAAAGTACTCGAACTTTGCAGGTGACGTGAGGAACTTATGGTTTGGTCTAAGTACAGACGACATGAATCCTTTTGGGGAGCAGAGCTGTAGTCACAGCACCTAGCCAGTGACTCTATGTATCTACAACCTTCCTCCTTGGTTGTGCATGAAGCGGAAGTTCATTATGATGCCAGTGCTCATCCAAGGACCGAAGCAACCCGGCAACGACATTGATGTGTACCTATGGCCATTAGTCGATGAACTTTTGCAGTTGTGGGCAGAACCAGATGTAAAGGTGTGGGATGAGCACAAACAGGAGCCATTTGACCTATGAGCGTTGTTGTTCATAACCATCAATGATTGGCCTGCTATTAGTAACATTTCAGGACAGTCAAACAAGGGATACAATACATGCATGCACTATTTAGATAATACTAAAGGTACATATTTGGATGAATGTAAGAAGGTTGTGTACCTAGGGTGTTGTAAATTTCTTCCGACCAATCATCAAGTAAGAAAGAAAGGCAAGAATTTCAACGGTGAGGCAGATTACCGGAAGAAGCCTAAGCTCCCTAAAGGTGCTGATGTATTTGGTATGGTGAAGGACCTAGAAGTAATCTTTGGAAAGGGTCCTGACGGTCAATCTGTTCCGAAAGACCCCATTACCGGACACACGGCCATGTGGAAAAAGAAATCTATATTTTGGGAGCTTGAGTATTGGAAAGACCTAGAGGTCCGTTCTTCAATCGACGTGATGCACATGACGAAGAATCTTTGTGTGAACCTGCTAGGCTTCCTGGGCGTGTATGGGAAGACAAAAGATACACCAAAAGCACAGGAGGACCAGCAATGTATCAAAGACCCACACAACAAGCATACTGATAAAGGACGTAAATACTTAAGTAGCTACGCTCTTACCAAAGCAGAGAAGGAAATCTTTTTTGAAGTCCTTTACAGTATCAAGGTCCTGGCTGGCTTCTCGTCAAATATAAAGGGAATAATAAATATGGCAGAGAAAAAATTTCAGAACCTGAAGTCTCATGATTGCCACGTGATTATGACATAGTTGCTTCCGGTTGCATTGAGAGGGCTTCTACCGGAAAATGTTCGATTAGCCATTGTGAAGCTATGTGCATTCCTCAATGCATTATCTTAGAAGGTAATCGATCGAGAAAGTCTGGAAAGGCTATAGAAGGATCTGGTCCAATGTCTTGTCAGTTTTGAGTTGGTGTTCCCCCCCGTCCTTCTTCAATATTATGACGCATCTCTTAGTTCAGCTAGTCGATGAGATTTACATTCTCGGTCCTGTATTTCTGCACAATATGTTCCCCTTCGAGAGGTTCATGGGAGTCTTAAAGAAATATGTTCGTAACCGTGCTAGGCCAGAAAGAAGCATCTCCAAGGGCTATGGAACATAGGAGGTCATTGGGTTCTGTGTAGACTTTCTTCCTGACCTTAAGCCAATTGGTGTTCCTGAATCACGGTATGAGGGGAGACTGAGTGGAAAAGGCACGCTAGGAAAGAAAGCAATGATATTTAGGGACGGACATTCTTTGAATCAAGCACACTACATAGTTCTCCAAAGTTCTACCTTCGTGGCTCCGTATATCGAGGAACACATGAATGTTGTACGCTCCAAGTTCCCGGGGAAGGATGACTACTAGATTAAAAAAAATCACATGGAGACTTTCGGCACTTGGTTGCAATTACATCTCATGAATGACACCACTATTGGAGATCAGCTCTACTTGTTGGCCCCGACACCATCTACGACTGTATTGACTTTCCAAGGGTACGAGATAAATGGGAATACATTTTACACGATTGCCCAAGATAAAAAGAGCACCAACCAAAACAGTGGTGTCCGCTTTGATGTAACATGCGAGAATGGGAAAAAGGACACATACTATGGTTACATAGAGGAGATATGGGAACTTGACTATGGACCTACTTTTAAGGTCCCATTGTTTCGGTGCAGTTGGGTCAACATGAATGGAGAAGGGGTAGAGGTAGACCAGCTGTACGGAATGACAACAGTGGATCTCAAGAATCTTGGTTACAGAGACAAACCATTCGTCCTAGCCAATGATGTGGCTCAGGTTTTTTATGTGAAGGACATGTCCTCTAGACCGCAAAAAAGAAAAAATAAGGAAAAAAATACATCAGACGATGAGCCCCGGCGTCACATAGTTCTTTCAGGGAAAAGAAACATCGCGGGAGTCAAGGACAAGACAGACATGTCAGCAGATTATGATAAGTTTGATGAATATCCGCCCTTCACCATGAAAACTAACCCAAGCATCCCATTAAGCAAAGAAGATGCTCCATGGTTACGGCCTAAGAAGCGATCATAGGCAAGGGATCGACATACGCAACGAAGGATTCATATCCTAAACCCTAAACCCTATGTAAATCTATGTAATGTATGGAAACTTTATGTGATGTATAGAAACTTTATGTAATGGAGTATTTCACGGGCTTGCAGGGAAATTTTTCCGAGGCGGAGCTTCCAAAGATGCCGTAGGGCGTGTGCACCAACGACATCTTCGAGAAGCTCCGCCATGGGGGATTTCTCAACCCTTTCCCCAACACTGTTAGAGGAGATGGAGTTTTTCACGGGCTTGCAGGGAAATTTTTCCGAGGCGGAGCTTCCGAAGATGCCGTAGGGCGTGTGCACCAACGACATCTTCGAGAAGCTCCGCCATGGGAGATTTCCTAACCCTTTCCCCAACACTGTTAGATGAGATGGAGTCTTTCACGGGCTTGCAGGGAAATTTTCCGAGGCGGAGCTTCCGAAGATGCCGTAGGGCGTGTGCACCAACGACATCTTCGAGAAGCTCCGCCACGGGAGATTTCCCAACCCTTTCCCCAACACTGTTAGAGCAGATGGAGTCTTTCACGGGCTTGCAGGGAAATTTTACCGAGGCGGAGCTTCCGAAGATGCCATAGGGTATGTGCACCAACGATATCTTCGAGAAGCTCCGCCACGGGAGATATCCCAACCCTCCATCCATGGGGATGAAACTCTCTCTACCTATGCTGGCTTGTTGAGCTGCTTGCCATGGCGTATCGATGGTCCTTTTATAGGCACGACGCCGCTTCTACTTTGTCTTGTTCCTCCGACAGGGCTTCGTGCGCTACATGCTTTATCTCATCGAGTAGTGCGTCCACCCACACGTCCTTATCCCGCCGACAGCTTTAGTCTCGGTTGCACCCACCAGCCGGGACTAAAGGTTACCCACGCGTCCTTATCCCACCGACATATTTAGTCTCGGTTGCACCCACCAGCCGGGACTAAAGGTTACATTGTTTGGATCATTTTTGAATTTCTTCTGCCCGTTTCAAACTATATTCAAAACGGCGGGCATGACGCTTCTTAGCCCGGGGCTGAGCCTCGCTGAACTTGAAGTGGATCTCTGATGAAATAGTATGTTGTGAACCTATAAATGATTTTTTTAAAAATTCACAAGCATTATATCATGTACTTGTAGTTCAAATCTTGGCAACCTCCTACCAGTTCGGTAGGAATTTGTCTTTTTCATGAGGGATGGACAGAAAGGTTCCAGATACACCGGTTGGGAAATTTTCCATATAAGGTGGTATAGTATTTTTGAAAATGGTTTGGTACCAATGCCAAACTTTAATTTGGTGGTTACTTCACAGAACACCCCGATTTCGGCACCTCAAAAATGGAAATTGGCTTTTTCGTGTGTCGAAAGGGAAAACTTCCTCCTACAACATCATAAGCCATCCTAAGATGCACGTGTGTGCACAGTATGGGCACATTATCACAAACTATGCCCTGATTCTAGCCATAACATTGGTGGTTTGACCTAAATGCCATGAAACCTCAAACATGATAGGTCATTTTGTGAAGGATTTTTTATGATGTTTGCAATTTTTTCAAGTTCAATATTTTTCCTTGCAACTGTGACACATAATATGACACCACGCGAAGGTTTCACATTGTTTGGATTATTTTTGAATTTCTTATGCCCGTTTCAAACTATATTCAAAACGGCAGGCATGAAGCTTCTTAGCCCGGGGCTGAGCCTCGCTGAACTTGAAGTGGATCTCTGATGAAATAGCATGTTGTGAACCTATAAATGATTTTTTTAAAAATCCACAAGCATTATATCATGTACTTGTAGTTCAAATCTTGGCAACCTCCTACCGATTCGGCAGGAATTTGTCTTTTTCATGAGGGATGGACAAAAAGGTTCTAGATACACCGGTTGGGAAATTGTCCATATAAGGTGGTATAGTATTTTTGAAAAATGGTTTGGTACCAATGCCAAACTTTAATTTGATGGTTGCTTCACACAACACCCCGATTTCGGCACCTCAAAAATGGAAATTGGCTTTTTCGTGTGTCGAAAGGGAAAACTTCCTCCTGCAACATCGTAAGCCATCCCAAGATGCACATGTGTGCACAGTATGGGCACATTATCACAAACTATGCCCTGATTCTAGCCATAACATTGGTGGTTTGACCTAAATGCCATGAAACCTCGAACATGATAGGTCATTTTGTGAAGGATTTTTTATGATGTTTGCATTTTTTCAAGTTCAATATTTTTCCTTGCAACCGTGACACATAATATGACACCACGCGAAGGTTTCACATTGTTTGGATCATTTAAGAATTTCTTATGCCCGTTTCAAACTATATTCAAAACGGCGGGCATGACGCTTCTTAGCCCGGGGCTGAGCATCGCTGAACTTGAAGTGGATCTCTGATGAAATAGTATGTTGTGAACCTATAAATGATTTTTTTAAAAATCCACAAGCATTATATCATGTACTTGTAGTTCAAATCTTGGCAACCTCCTACCGATTCGGCAGGAATTTGTCTTTTTCATGAGGGATGGACAAAAAGGTTCTAGATACACCGGTTGGGAAATTGTCCATATAAGGTGATATAGTATTTTTGAAAAATGGTTTGGTACCAATGCCAAACTTTAATTTGGTGGTTGCTTCACACAACACCCCAATTTCGGCACCTCAAAAATGGAAATTGGCTTTTTCGTGTGTCGAAAGGGAAAACTTCCTCCTGCAACATCGTAAGCCATCCCAAGATGCACATGTGTGCACAGTATGGGCACATTATCACAAACTATGCCCTGATTCTAGCCATAACATTGGTGGTTTGACCTAAATGCCATGAAACCTCGAACATGATAGGTCATTTTGTGAAGGATTTTTTATGATGTTTGCAATTTTTCAAGTTCAATATTTTTTCTTGCAACCGTGACACATAATATGACACCACGCGAAGGTTTCACATTGTTTGGATCATTTAAGAATTTCTTATGCCCGTTTCAAACTATATTCAAAACGGCGGGCATGAAGCTTCTTAGCCCGGGGCTGAGCCTTGTTGAACTTGAAGTGGATCTCTGATGAAATAGCATGTTGTGAACCTAGAAATGATTTTTTAAAAAATTCACAAGCATTATATCATGTACTTGTAGTTCAAATCTTGGCAACCTCCTACCGATTCGGCAGGAATTTGTCTTTTTCATGAGGGATGGACAGAAAGGTTCCAGATACACCGGTAGGGAAATTGTCCATATAAGGTGGTATAGTATTTTTGAAAAATGGTTTGGTACCAATGCCAAACTTTAATTTGGTGGTTGCTTCACAGAACACCCGATTTCGGCACCTCAAAAATGGAAATTGGCTTTTTCGTGTGTCGAAAGGGAAAACTTCCTCCTGCAACATCGTAAGCTATCCCAAGATGCACATGTGTGCACAGTATGGGCACATTATCACAAACTATGCCCTGATTCTAGCCATAACATTGGTGGTTTGACCTAAATGCCATGAAACCTCGAACATGATAGGTCATTTTGTGAAGGATTTTTTATGATGTTTGCAATTTTTCAAGTTCAGTATTTTTCTTTGCAACTGTGACACATAATATGACACCACGCGAAGGTTTCACATTGTTTGGATCATTTTTGAATTTCTTATGCCCGTTTCAAACTATATTCAAAACGGCGGGCATGAAGCTTCTTAGCCCGGGGCTGAGCCTCGCTGAACTTGAAGTGGATCTCTGATGAAATAGCATGTTGTGAACCTATAAATGATTTTTTTAAAAATTCACAAGTATTATATCATGTACTTGTAGTTCAAATCTTGGCAACCTCCTACCGATTCAGCAGGAATTTGTCTTTTTCATGAGGGATGGACAGAAAGGTTCTAGATACACCGGTTGGAAAATTGTCCATATAAGGTGGTATAGTATTTTTGAAAAATGGTTTTGTACCAATGCCAAACTTTAATTTGGTGGTTGCTTCATAGAACACCCCGATTTCGGCACCTCAAAAATGGAAATTGGCTTTTTCGTGTGTCGAAAGGGAAAACTTCCTCCTGCAACATCGTCAGCCATCCCAAGATGCACATGTGTGCACAGTATGGGCACATTATCACAAACTATGCCCTGATTCTAGCCATAACATTGGTGGTTTGACCTAAATGCCATGAAACCTCGAACATGATAGGTCATTTTGTGAAGGATTTTTTTATGATGTTTGCAATTTTTCAAGTTCAATATTTTTCCTTGCAACCGTGACACATAATATGAGACCAGGAGAAGGTTTCACATTGTTTGGATCATTTTTGAATTTCTTATACCCGTTTCAAACTATATTCAAAACGGCGGGCATGAAGCTTCTTAGCCCGGGGCTGAGCCTCGCTGAACTTGAAGTGGATATCTGATGAAATAGCATGTTGTGAACCTATAAATGATTTTTAAAAAAATTCACAAGCATTATATCATGTACTTGTAGTTCAAATCTTGGCAACCTCTTACCGATTCGGCAGGAATTTGTCTTTTTCATGAGGGATGGACAGAAAGGTTCTAGATACACCGGTTGGGAAATTGTCCATATAAGGTGGTATAGTATTTTGAAAAATGGTTTGGTACCAATGCCAAACTTTAATTTGGTGGTTGCTTCACAGAACACCCCGATTTCGGCACCTCAAAAATGGAAATTGGCTTTTTCGTTTGTCGAAAGGGAAAACTTCCTCCTCCAACATCGTAAGCCATCCCAAGATGCACATGTGTGCACAGTATGGGCACATTATCACAAACTATGCCCTGATTCTAGCCATACATTGGAGATTTTACCTAAATGCCATGAAACCTCTAACATGATAGGTCATTTTGTGAAGGATTTTTTATGATGTTTGCAATTTTTCAAGTCCACTATTTTTCCTTGCAACCGTGACACATAATAAGACACCACGCGAAGGTTTCACATTGTTTGGATCATTTTTGAATTTCTTATGCCCGTTTCAAACTATATTCAAAACGGCGGGCATGAAGCTTCTTAGCCCGGGGCTGAGCCTCGCTGAACTTGAAGTGGATCTCTGATGAAATAGCATGTTGTGAACCTATAAATGATTTTTAAAAAAATTCACAAGCATTATATCATGCACTTGTAGTTCAAATCTTGGCAACCTCCTGCCGATTCGGCAGGAATTTGTCTTTTTCATGAGGAATGGACAGAATGGTTCCAGATACACCGGTCGGGAAATTGTCCATATAAGTTGGTATAGTATTTTTGAAAAATGGTTTGGTACCAATGCCAAACTTTAATTTGGTGGTTGCTTCACAGAACACCCGATTTCGGCACCTCAAAAATGGAAATTAGCTTTTTCGTGTGTCGAAAGGGAAAACTTCCCCCTGCAACATTGTAAGCCATCCCAAGATGCACATGTGTGCACAGTATGGGCACATTATCACAAACTATGCCCTGATTCTAGGCATACATTGGAGATTTTACCTAAATGCCATGAAACCTCTAACATGATAGGTCATTTTGTGAAGGATTTTTTATGATGTTTGCAATTTTTCAAGTCCACTATTTTTCCTTGCAACCGTGACACATAATATGACACCACGCGAAGGTTTCACATTGTTTAGATCATTTTTGAATTTCTTATGCCCGTTTCAAACTATATTCAAAACGGCGGGCATGAAGCTTCTTAGCCCGGGGCTGAGCCTCGCTGAACTTGAAGTGGATCTCTGATAAAATAGCATGTTGTGAACCTATAAATGATTTTTTTAAAAATTCACAAGCATTATATCATGCACTTGTTGTTCAAATCTTGGCAATCTCCTGCCGATTCGGCAGGAATTTGTCTTTTTCATGAGGAATGGACAGAATGGTTCCAGATACACCGGTCGGGAAATTGTCCATATAAGTTGGTAGAGTATTTTTTGAAAAATGGTTTGGTACCAATGCCAAACTTTAATTTGGTGGTTGCTTCACAGAACACCCGATTTCGGCACCTCAAAAATGGAAATTAGCTTTTTCGTGTGTCGAAAGGGAAAACTTCCTCCTGCAACATCGTAAGCCATCCCAAGATGCACATGTGTGCACAGTATGGGCACATTATCATAAACTATGCCCTGATTCTAGCCATAACATTGGTGGTTTGACCTAAATGCCATGAAACCTCGAACATGATAGGTCATTTTGTGAAGGATTTTTTATGATGTTTGCAATTTTTCAAGTTCAATATTTTTCCTTGCAACTGTGACACATAATATGACACCACGCGAAGGTTTCACATTGTTTGGATCATTTAAGAATTTCTTATGCCCGTTTCAAACTATATTTAAAACGGCGAGCATGAAGCTTCTTAGCCCGGGGCTGAGCCTCGCTGAACTTGAAGTGGATCTCTGATGAAATAGCATGTTGTGAACCTATAAATGATTTTTTTTAAATTCACAAGCATTATATCATGTACTTGTAGTTCAAATCTTGGCAACCTCCTACCGATTCGGCAGGAATTTGTCTTTTTCATGAGGGATGGACAGAAAGGTTCCAGATACACCGGTTGGGAAATTGTCCATATAAGGTGGTATAGTATTTTTCTGTTTGGAATAACTTGGTTTAGGGAGTTGGATGCATGAGTGGAACTCATACTTGGTTACAGAGGCTAGCAAAAGACTGGAAGTGACTAACTAAGAGAGCAATAATGGCCATAATCAAGCAGAGCGACAAAACATCATTGATCAAAGCATAAAGTGATACTACAAGTTGAAAATAAAAGGATCATAAAGGCTATGGTGACTTTGGATAGTCATAACATGGTGTGAGCATGCGCCAAGTCAACCCAAATAAAGCATCAAAGGAGAATACCACAATACTATGCTTTAATATGCTAAAACAACACATGATTCATCCAACGGACATTAAGCAATCTCAATTGTTTATAACATGTCATGCTACAGCAAATAATACTAAGCATAAAGCCAAAACAATATCAAGCATGGCATGACAAAGCATAGGCCATAGTCAAAAACAAGCTCTCTTTACCACATAAGTATGAACTTTCCTACTCTTTTCCAAACCCAACCAAACTATTTGAAAACCAATGTATGAAAGAGGGGGTCGAACCAATTTATTCAGAAAACTAAGCAAACCAAGAAAACAAAAAGAAAAAGAAGACGCTCCAAGAACAACACAACTGTGCATGAAAGAATAAAAATGAAGTGTTTGGAACAAACCTGAGATTTTTATTGATGAATAGGGGATGCCTTGGGCATCCCCAAGCTTTGACGCTTGTACTTCTTGGATATTTCTTGGGGTGACACGCGTGGCATCCCCAAGCTTGAGCTTTATTCCAAACTTCATCTCATTACTCATTCCTTTCATATACCTGAAATTTTTTCCTTCATACAAAACTTCACACAATCTTTATTAGCAACATTAGCGCACTCAAGATAACAAGTCTTTAGGTTCAGTTTCAACACCAATAAAACTTCCATTAAAACACAATCTACTGTATCACTTCCCTCAAAAAGCTCAATTCCCCAAAGAGAACCCAAAAAGGAACCAACAAGAAGCAAATGCAAATAAAGGCAGAAATCTGACAAAACAGACCAGCAGATAAAGACGAATTTTTTCGAAGACCTTGTGTTGATCAAATCGAAAAGTGTTAAACTAAAGAAACTTAGATAACAACCTGGAACAGAAGCACAAAAATTCACGCCTCAAAAGGACATATAGAGATTTTACATGAATTTTTACGGTGAAGCACAGAAATCTGTTTCGGGACAGCAACTTTCCCAATCATTACGTCTCTCTCATTAGAGGTTACTGTTGGCACAAAAAGCAAAATAAAAAGGATAAGGAGCGGTTATTACATTAGTAATAACTTCCAAGACTCATCTAAAACTTTTGTATTATCTCCCAATAAGTACTTTTCTTTAACGCCTTTAAGTTAGGCATGATAGTTTGAGAAGATGCTCACATAAAAATATGAATTGAAGCAAAAAAAGAGCATCAAGAAGCAAATTCAAAACACATTTAAGTCTAACCCACTTTCTATGCATAGGAATCTTGTAAATAAACAAGTGATGAAAGCACAAAGCAACAAGCATAGGAAAGCAAAACAAGTGCAACTTCAAGACTTTCATCATAAAGAGGGGAAACTTAATATTATTGAGATGCATAAAACCATGTTTCCCTCTCTCATAATAACTTTTAGGTGCATCATGAATAAAATTAACAGTGTAACTATCGCATAAAATATTCTTATCATGAGCCACATGCATAAAAGAATTAATACTCTCCAAATAAGAATAGTCATTCTTATTAACTGTAGTGGGAGCAAATTCAACAAAATAGCTATAATTATTATTCTCATCACCATAATCATCAAATATAGGAGGCATATTGTAATCATAATTAATTTTCTCCTGAATATTAGATGGAGTGAAAATAACATATTCACCATTGTAATCATCATATATCGGAGGCATAGTAGCATCAAAGTAAATTTTCTCCTCCGTGCTTGGGGGCCTAAAAAGATCATCTTCATAAAAACTAGCTTCCCCAAGCTTAGACTTTTCCATAGCATTAGCAATAATGGTGTTCAAAGAATTCATACTAATAATATTGATATTAGCATGCAAATAAAGTTCCATAGGTTTTTTAATTTTCTCTTTAAACACTTCATGTCCTAACTCAAGATAAATACTATAAAGCTCTCTAATTTTTTTGTTGTTTTCCATTAAGCCTAACTAGTGAAAACAAGAAACAAAAAGACAAAATTGCAGAATCTAAAGGAAATAACTTCGAGCACTCACACCGCAGGATGTGAGTACCTTTTACCTTACCTCCCTGGCAACGGCGCCAGAAAATAGGCGTTTGCCGTGGGAGGTTCTTCTTCTTTAATCCTCCGGTGTGAATACCTTTTACCTTATTTCCCCGACAACGGTGCTAGAAAATAGCTTGATGTCTACGCACTTCTATTCTTGTAGACAGTTATTGGGCCTCCAAGTGCAGAGGTTTGTAGAACAGCAGCAAGTTTTCCCTTAAGTGGATCACCCAAGGTTTATCGAACTCAGGGAGGAAGTGGTCAAAGGTATCCCCTCTCAAGCAACCCTGCAATCAAGATACAAGAAGTCTCTTGTGTTCCCAACACACCCAATACACTTGTCAGGTGTATAGGTGCACTAGTTCGGCGAAGAGATAGTGAAATACAAGTGGTATGGATAATTATAAGTGGTAACGGTGATAGAAAATAGCTTGATGGCGTGGAAAAGACTAAAGTAACACTGAAATAAACGTGGAAGCATGCAAACATGTAACAGATCTTGTTGCAAACGGTGTATGAATGCTTAGAAACAAGGCCTAGGGATCATACTTTCACTAGTGAACACTCTCATATAAATATCTTCTCTTTATGATACTACTCTTAACTACTCTCCGGTTGGACACTCTAATCGATGGTAGGGCTATAATAGCACACCTCAAAGTATGCCTTTTCCATCTAGATAACCCCACACTGTTACCTTGAGTACTAGATGGTTCCAACAAACACCACAATTTTATAGAGACATCCAACTCCAAATAGAACTCATAACAAGTAATTATAATCTCTAGCCTAAGTGTCACCATGGTGTGCACACTGTCAACTTCACACATGGGGAGAGCAGAGATCTAATAAAGCACTTGAGTAGTAAGGTAGATCTACTTGATTACAAAGCTCATGATCACAATATGATCATGCATAGATAGAGATATGAACACATAGCTACCGGTAGAACCCTTAGCCTCGAGAGAGAACTACTCCCTCCTCATCATGGGAATCAGTAATGGTGATGGAGATGGTGGTGGAGATCGATGGAGATGGCTCTGGGGGCACTTCCCCGTCCCGGCAGGGTGCCAAAACAGAGACTTTCTGTCCCCCGAATCTCTCATTCGGTGGCGGCGGTGCTATGGAACTTTTCGTGGATTTCTGATTGACGATCTAGGGTTTTTGCATCGGGAGGCATCTTTTGGGCGAAGAGGCAAGGTCGGTGGAGGCCAGAGGGGCCCACACCACCTGGTGGCGTGGCCAGGGGTCACCCGCGCCACCATATGGTGTGACCAGGCCCTGGCCCTCCCCCGTATCGTATTATAGCTACGTGTCCCCCGCGGTGAAATAATGACTTTTTCTTTTGTCCCGTCCAATTCCGAGAATATTCATTTTCTGACTTTCTGGAACCAAAAATAGCAGAAAACATGCAACTGGCACTGTGGCATCTTGTTAATAGGTTAGTGCAAGAAAGTATATGAAAAGTACTCCAAAGTGTGGACAAACACAAGAAAGTAGATAAAAACAAGCATGGAACATCAAAAATTATAGATACATTTGCAATGTATCAAATGCCTCCTTCTTTTGGACACTATCAAGGCATAAGTAGGCATGCGGCTTGAACCAATTCTGTCGATGGCTGGTAGGAGGCTGCTTGTGTAATCTCTTCCTATCACAGAGCTTCTCAACATCAACTCTAGCCTTGACATTATCCTTTGACTTCCCAGGAATGTTGAGGACTGTGTGAAAAAGGGACTCCCCAACATTCTTTTCGGTGTGCATCACATCGATGTTATGTGGGAGTTCGAGGTCTTGTAATAACGAGGTTGGTTAAGGCTGCCACGTGAGTCCAGTTGTGAATTACACCATATCCCGCAAATTGATGGTCAGTTCCCAGCGCCGCAGGTACGAGAGCACGTAACTCGGCATCAACAGCTACACCATCAAACTTTGGTACCTCTTTTACTTCATGCACAACTTTGCCCTTCTTGAAGTTCTTTCTGTCTTCTTTGAACGGATGCTTGCTTTGTGAGGAACTGTCGATTCATGTCAAACGCAACATACTTGTGACCCAACTTTAGCCAAAGAAACTCAAATCAGTGCATGTACACCGGGCATGGCCACTTACTAGCTATACACCATCCGCACGTTAGGGCAAACTCGGGCATGACATGCATGGTATACTGCAACCAAATTTTCATCAAGAAGTTTCTCTTCGATGCTCGGTCGTATGTCAACGTCCCGTGTATCCAAGAGTGGTTCAAATCATCCACAATCGGCTGCATGTAGACACTCAAATTCTTCCCCGGGTACTCAGGCACTCGAATGATCAGCGACAGAAACATGGTCTTCCGTTGCATTAATACTTCAGAAGGGAGATTGAGCGGAATAAAAACACCGACCAGCAGCTATATGCGGCCGTCGACGTACCATATGGGTTGAAGCCATCTGTTTCTATCGCAATTCTGACATTCCGAGCCTCTTCTGCCCACCGAGGGTATTTTTCATCGAAGTTCTTCTATGCCTTACCATCATATGGATGTCCCATCTTCTTCCATCTGTGCTCGTCCTGGTATCTCTTCCCCTTCTTGTGCCACGTCATTTGTTTGGCAGTCTCCTCGCTCAAGTAAAGCCACTAGATTCTTTTCATGAAAGGAGGATACCAAAGAATCTTCATAGTGACCTTCAACTGCCTCATCTGACCATCCTTTCCCTTTACCTCTTCATACCTAGAGGCCCCACAAATTGAGCAGTACTTGTCATCCACAAACTTTTTCAAAACAAAAGGCAACCTTTTGGACATCAATCTATCTTTTCATAATCCATGTTGAGCTCCTTCATGAGTTTCTTTTTTCCGTGAAAGGTTTTAGGAAGACATTGCCCTTCGGGCAACATGTTACCACATGTTCTCAGATTAGCTTCAAAGTGAGCACGGGTGGCGGAGTACTGGCACTTGTCGACTAGACACTGAGAGATGGCATCGAGCTAAGAAATCTTTGCACCCTCGTATAGAGGCCTCTTAGCCGCTGGCATCATATCAAGGAAGGCCTTCACATTTGGCTCTGTTTCCTCCAGTTTTGGCGGTTCCTCCGGTTCTGGTGGTTCCTCCCATGGAGGTGGTGAATCTGGCTGGTCGGCATCGATGAGATCATCTAGCCATTTCCATTAAGCTGCTGCCGCATAACCTCACCTCTATCACGTTCGTACTGAGAAAAGTAGACATGCGTGTCATAGTGAGACATGTACCCAGCTTGCAGAAGGTGTCTATACATGTCATCCTTTCCCTGAGAATGACGATTATTGCAACGCGTGCATGGACAAAGTGCCCAATCCATTGCCTTTGAATCACCTGCTAACTCATTAACTAACAATTGAGTGTTTCGCGTCCACTCTTCTGTTTTATTAGTCGCACTAATACGGCCACTGTACATCCACCCACTATCATCCATTCTCTTCTGCTTTGTTAGGAGCCAAACAACAAATATAGCATTTTGTATCAAATAGGAGATTAAATGCTTCATATTTTCACGCATGCATCAACCTACATGTGTAATAGGAAAAGAGGGTCCTAACCAGCCACCTGATCCGTAGATTGGGTAAGTTCTCCTGGCTCTACCCCGATCTGAGCAGAATTTTGGCAGCACCTCCCCGCTGCTCTCCCGATACACGCCTCGACAAAAATCCAAGAGGATGTGCATTCGGAGAACAACGAGGAGGCGCCGCCAAAATCCTGTCTCGGATCGAGGTAGAGGTAGGGAGAACCGTACCCAACTATGAATCCGCCGACTGCCTGATAAAAACCGTAAGCGTTACGGTTCAAAATATGCGAGACCACTAATGCATATTAATTCGCGTAACGCTTACGATCGGAATGATGCCTAGGTGACGCGACAGACTTGTTGATCTAGACATGAAAATAAACCTAGGTACAAGAAAGGAAAACCGATTCTCACCCTCAAACCGTGATCAAATCGTCGAAGATGATCCGGGACCCCGCCATCGAAACACTCCGCCCGCTCACCCTCTGATAACTACAAAAACATAGTATCAACAATGTTTCTACAAGCAGAATAGTCAAATTAAAACACCTTCCACAGAGATGGAGGTATCTAGATAGTACATGTCTATATGAGTACTTTGATGTTTCGGCAGCTTAAATCTGAGCTTCTAGATCTGCAGTGGAACTCGTCATCACCCACAAAGGCCAGCCTCTCAAACCACTACCGCGGCAATCACCACTTAGCCAAATTGTTCAAGTTGAAGGATTTTCCCAAGATATAACACACACATACATATGGTGGAAAAGAACACACACGTATTTTTCTGGCAACGCACGTTCTGCCTTTTTCTCTTGTTCTCACTTCTCTTCTCATTCCATAGCTCACATTATATAGCCATTACAAGATAAGCACCGGCCACTAGTTAAACGGCCACTAACTACCACATCAGACTCTAAACTTAGCACTAATAATAAGATTAGCTCCAACACAAATACAATCAACTAATAACGAATAAAACAAGCTAACTAATCCTACGCGGGGTTTACTAACAATTAGCCCGATTGAGGCCATAGTAGGAAGGAGGGGAGGGTACAACTTACTTAAGGAGGGGCGAGCTCAGGGAGGAGGAGGGGTGGCTGCGACGACGCGCGGAGGACGGGAACTGCCGCGGGGTTACGGGTACTGCTGCGGCCGGCGGCAGGTACTGCACGGGGGCGGCGGCCGCGTGTACTGCTGCGCGGGGCGACGGCGGCCCCGGGCATGGGGACGAGTAGATGGTGGCAGCCTCGGCGGTGGGGTCGGGGGCTGGTTAGGGTTGGGTCGGGGGCGCGGGTTATGGTTGGGATGGATGAGTGGCCTGGGTGGGCCGCGTAGTCAATATTACGGATAGGGCTACGCCGACGGCTGCCGTCTACGTAGATAGGATTTTTTATTTTTTATTTTTTATTTTTTATTTTCTCGTCACGATACGCCGACGGCTGCCGTTGGTGTAGCTAGGGTCTTCTTTTTTCTCGCCACGATACGCCGACGGCGTAGATAGTTTTTTTTTCTCATATTTAAACCTATATTATTAGTAAATCATTTGGTGTCTACTAATAGATAAGAAACTATAATGTATTATTACAATATGTATTTTTATTTTCTCTCCAGCTCGTTTTTCAAGCAAACCCCAGACGTGGGCCCCACGAATCTACCCTCCGTAGACTTCTCCGTACGAGAGTTGACCAATGGACTTTACTGTTGGTTTAGGAACATTCAGGAGCTAGGTTTTCCATCTAGGAGCATTACACCACACACATGTTCTCGTGCCATTCCGGACGTCGGACCGTCCTTCTAGGGCGAAACCCTAATCCGAGGGCCCCGCTAGTCTAGCTCCTAGATTTCTCCATACGAGGATTGAGTAATGTACTTTACCATTGGTATAGTGTTGTTTAGGCCATATCTACATGGAAAACCAAGGTTGAGACCATGGTTCAACCGGTTTCCCTCCATTCTACCCGTCGCCGTAGACCGGGTGCCCCGGATCGTCAACCCCTATAGCCATCTCCGTATGAGGGTAGCCCAGTGAACCTTTCTATTTATTTTGGTTTGTTTAGGATATATGTACATAAAAAGTAAAGGTTGGACCAACTTTGCCATAAAATAGGCTCTCGTTGTCCCATGGCGAAAGTTTCCACGTACGTATACATGATTTTACTAAGTGTTAATGGATGTCCGAAAAGAGGTTCACATCGGGGACCTACACATGGCATCTACCAACCTTGCACCACTCTCACACGCATATGCTAGGGGCACGTGAAAATTTTCATGTGATTCCGACGCTCCGGTGGTCTTCCTCCGGTGAAACCCTAGACCGGATGCCCCGGATTGTCTATTCCTATAGCTATCTCTGTACGAGGGTAGCCCGGTGGATCTTTCTATTTATTTTGGTTTGTTTAGGACATATGTACATAAAAAGCAAAGGTTAGGCCAACTTTGCCATAAAATAGGCTCGGGTTGCCCCGCAGTGGGAGTTTTCACGTGCATATCCAGAATTTTACTAAGTGTTAACGCATGTCCGAGAAGGGGATCATACCTGGGACCTACACATGGCACCTACCAATATTGCACCACTCTCACACACATATTCTAGGGACACATGCAAGTTTTTATGTGATTTCAACGCTCCGGTGGTCTTCCCTCGGCGAAACCCTAGACTGGGGGCCCCGGATCGTCGAAATCACATGTGTATGCTGAATATGAAGATTCGCAACGTCATTTCATGTGGGCGTGGAGACTGCTTCGGAGGATACGAATCCGTCCAATTAATAAAAAATAGAGCAATTGTTAAATATTTGGTACTAATAAATATATAAGTACAAATATAATGCAAGTTAATAAGTAGGAAAAAAAGGAGCCACGACGAGGGTCACCATCGGCGTAGGGCAGCCGAAAAATGAGAAGTGGGAAAAAGAAAACGGTAGACGCTACACCAAGGGTCGTCGTCGGCGTATAGCTAACACCGTCACGGTCCGGTGTTCGTGGGCCACGCGTCCACCGCCTACGTCGACGACATTGGTACAGGGAGGGTGGCCGTCGGCGTAGCTGGTCCTACGCCGGCAGCTGCTATACACCGATGGCCACGCAGGGGGAGGGGCGAGCTGGCCTAGCCGATGTCTTACGCCGACGGCCCCGGCATTTGGCTACCGACGTAGCTCCCGGCCGTCGGCGCATCGGATCATTCCTGTAGTGATGTAACTATGTTGGACAATATTATGTACTTCCTCGCTCCTAAATTAGATGTCACAGATTTATCTAGATTCATATGTATTTAGATCCATTTGGTGTATAGATATATGAAAACCTAAACAAATTTGTGACATCTTTTTCGGGATAGAGGAAGTAGATATAGCATCCGATGCATGGTATGTAAGATAATTGGCTAATATGCTCCCAGCATGCATGCATTATATACCAACAAGCTATTCGATTTTTTTTTTGCGGGGGAACAAGCTATTCGATTTGATTGTGGATACAAGGAAAAGTGAGCCACATATTGTCTTGTTAGGCTGGTCATAGTGTTAGTATCATATTATTAGGATTATGTCTATGATATTAGTGTATGATATCATCTACATATTGCATGGTATCATATAGTAGTATCATATTAGTACTATATTTAATTATTTATAGAATCTTAATTCAAAATTGTATACAATATTTATTTGAATGGAAATTTTCTAATTTTACGTGATATGATACGGTATCTACCTATGATACTCTAACCATCTTTTTCTTCATTAACTATTGTAGCACATTAAATTTTTGTTAACATGACATGCATGGTACTAGCTATGATACTCGTACTAGGACCAGCCTTACCTTGCCTTTTGCACGACAACTAGGACACGGATACTAGTTTAAAAAACCAACCAAACTTCTAGAATGACGATTGGGATATACTGTAGGTATATGCATTTATGTCGACATTGAACCAAAAGATAAGGTTTCGAACGTGACAAGTTGTGACTTGTACAGCGTTTCACCGGGCACAGTCGCAACCCTAGCTAGCTCGTAGTATAGAAATCTAAAATTATTGCTAGCGATGCCATACCATATATCGAGCCAGCTATAGAGAGGTGCATATCATTGCTAATAACAATGTCATTCTTTATCATTGCTAATAACAACAGGAATGTTTTATCATTCCAGGCAGAGCAAGCTAGTGGCGACACATGGTGGGTGCGGACATGCCGCCACTATGTTACGCTGTGCGAACGATAGTTAGATATCTTTCAATACTTCATCCTTAGGAAGGAGTCATCTATAGCCGGTGTTTCGCTGGAGGACCGTGTGTCTATAAGCTGATCCGGCCTAATAGGAAATACCCTGATACCAAAGCCTACGAGTCTGTCAAATTTTTGGCAGGCTTCATTATTCTACAGGTTCGACGTTCCTCTGGTTGGACGAACGTGAAACTATCCCAACTTTGTTGATGGCGCTGCTGCTGAGCTTCCCAGTCGGAGAGACAAGGGCCTTCTGACCTCCAACTTAGAAGCCTCCCGCATCGTTAGAAGGATATAAAAGCCAATCGACATAGTCCTGAAGGGCCTTGACCAGGCCATGTATATTGATTCCGATGTATATTATATCTTTGGTCTTGATGCTGGACCTGACCAACTGATGTGATTAAGGCAATAGGGTGAGTGGTGTGGTTAGATGGAGTGAATCGAGGGAGTGTTATTAGCCTAGTGATATAAATGGTAAATACACTTGCTCGTATGATGGTACTTTTTCTTGGATAACCTCTCTAAGGTTAGAATAGATCTTTTCTTACTTTAGTATTGTTATGAGAAATAGATTAATGCTCAACATCATGCCACCAACCTTATTGTAATGATGGTTGATTTCAATGAACTGTGTGGGTGTACTGTCATGGTTTTTGGGTACTTGGGGATAACTAGCCGTATGATTTCTTGTATTAAGGTTGTATGGATTTATGGGTGTGTTATGCTTGGATAGATTTTCATTCATATACATTCAGCATAAAAATTCCATATGTTTGGATAGGGCATACACATATGTACGGCTGTTACCCATTACATCATGTTTATGATATATGCTACTAGTGAACCTATGAACCGAAATCTCAGTTTACATATAAGAAAACCCCCAAAATAAACTTCAAATATATTTTAATTTCCCTTTTTATCTGAAACTACAAAATACCTTTATTATCATCATATTTTAATATGTTGGGAATCTAAGGGGCCACTATAATTGACAATTATACTTAGTATTGGGGACACAAGTGTGCAATATTGTATATACTTCATGTTGGTATACATAGGAGAATCAGCCAAGAACCCGATAGAACATGAGTAGACACTTTTTTTTTTGAAAAGAGTATATATTAATATCACAGGGATACCAATTACATCCAGCCTCTGCAACAACGCATGCCCTAGCGGCCCTACGGATGCACACAGCCCAGAAAAAAAGAAATAAGAATTACAAAAAAGAAAAGTCCCGCTACAGAGAACTAATCCTCAAAGCCTTGACACTGACACCATCCGAACAACACCGGTAGTCGTCCACTCCAATAACAACGCCTTCAAGAAGGAAACAGTGCCAAAGCGCCGTCGTTGCCCGATCAAAGATCATAGGTTTTCACCATGGAGAAAGTCCTCGCTCACAAAACAATGCCTTCAACAAGGTCATTGCCAGGCACAACCAGTTAAGGTCAGACTTTGGATTTTCACGCTGCAAGGTAAGACTGGGAACTCCCCTGTGTTGTCTTCCCGCACCAGCAGTCGCTGCAACGAGTCCCAGATCATGCAGCCAGTTCTCCGTCGCCACAAGAACTAAAATCACCATTGCTACCCTCATATTTCTGCTCTCCTGATATTCTCCGCATCTGACTTTACCATGGCTCAAAGAATGGCACTTGGTGGGAACAAACAACAGAGCTTCGCAATGCTCCCGCTGAAACCAAACGGCCAGAAAAACAAGGTGTGCAGGACCGAATACCTTCCGATCCAGCAATCTCCAGGCATGATACGCCCATGGGAGTTTGCCGTCGGAGCCTTCCAAAACCCGCCTCTCTAGACCAGATCAACG
Organism: Avena eriantha; assembly: GCA_910589775.1. NCBI lineage: Eukaryota > Viridiplantae > Streptophyta > Magnoliopsida > Poales > Poaceae > Avena > Avena eriantha. The sequence goes on from OU342746.1 coordinate 171,228,151, forward strand.
AGGGCAGACATCAAGCAGATCTTCGTCTTCGTGCGAAAGAAACCAAAGGACCACCTCCTTTATTAGATCCGACGCAGCGATCCCCACACCGTCGGCCGGTTCCCGGAGAACGGATCGAGTAGGCAATTAGGGATAGAGAGCCGATCTCGGTCTTCCAGCGGAATCCCATCGCCGACACCTCCTCCACCGGATCGCCACCCGATCCACGCCGGTAGAGGCCGCCGCCTCCAGATCCAAGCTCCCACGAAGCCACCGCCGGCCGGAGCCGCGAAGACGTCGATGGTGAGGGGGCCCCGTCCAGCATCGGTGTTCTCCTCCCTACCGCCGGGGTGGGGCTGGGAGGCCAGATCCTAGCCACCCCCATCACCGGCGCCGCGCACTTAGGCCGGCGGACCTCCGGGGGCGACGAGGAGGGAGAAGGATGGAGGGGGAGGAGGTGGCGGCGGGGTTAGGGTTTGGCCCCCTCGGTCGCCAGGAGGAGGCGACACGAGGGGGGATTGTGAGGTTTCCACAAAGTGTTTTAGGATATAGTAACACCCATGAGTAGACGCTTGCGTGGCAACAACCAACCTAGAACCCCAAAAATCACTACTTGTCCCTCGTCGCCTACTCAACACTAGCATGAATTCACCTTCCCCTTTACTAAGCAGACCCGCATTGTACCACGCATCTCCCTCTAAAGCCACTCTACACAGGATAGCGGCCGCCGACGGCGACATCCTGTTGAAAAACCATGCTTTTCCTGTGCTTCCATGTTTCCCACGGGACTAGAGTGACTAGTGTGTGAAGGTCTCGTCCGCGTTTAGAGATGGTGAGAAGTAAGCACCACCAGTCCACCAGTTAGGTTTGCCTTTAAGAGTAAAAAATTTATCTTGCTTAAACCAACAATTCTCTCCTAAAACTTCTACCAATTGCTAAAACGTCTTATATTATGGTAAAGAAAGAAGATGCACTTAGGCAGGAACATTATTTTTTCTATAAGGATAAGAAAATCTCTTAATTACGATCTGAAACTTCGAACGGAAATGCTAAACCTACGGAAACATGGTTACGAAATAGACCTACGGACTGACTTGGAAGCAATCAATTGGTTCAAACTTTTCCACCTCCCGTGATTTTCGGTCCGTGATTAGGCCACACGTCTCCACGTAATTCAGTAAGAGCGATTCCGTAACAACCCGTCCGTACATGTAGCATTACTGATCTTCGAATGTGCACAGCCATGACATCCTCGTGTATGTGGTCAACAAGTTGTTACAGAGAAGGACTCGTCAACTTGTATTACAAGGTAACTTGACCACACTAAACAACACCAAACTGTCTAGACCAGGGCACAGTGTCTAGCCTCTTACCCATACCAGAAACAAATCTAACCAAGCAAACCAGATCCGTCTGAATTCGGTCATCGTTGTCGTTAAGTAGCATACAGCCATCATGGAAAAAGAAGATGGAGAGAGATCCCAAAGTCGTCTACGGTGATCTCCTGATGTTGTCGGCTGGGTCTCGCCTTCAGGTAACTGCCGGTCCTACGCTTACGCATACATACGTTTCCTGTAACTACGTGTTGCCGAATAGTACTATGAAAAGAAAGAGGAAGAAAACTGGAGAGGGATGGGTCGTGACTTTTAAGGTCGGAGGTCACTGGCCACGCGATCGGTGCTGCCCGGCGCGCCGCCGGCATGGTTCTAGATTGTCTATTAGCTGTCCTGGCGATCGACCGGCATGGCCTATATGTTCTCTGCTGCAACGGTTGGTGCTGCTGCGAGTCTGGTTCTGGTTCAGACACGGGACACCATCGCATGGAAATGAACAGTACCACGCTGCAAGAGGGAAAGGAACACCCTAGCTCAAATCGAGTAAATTTCACGTTTTGTTTCACATTTTTCTCAAGTGAAGGATTACCTTCATCTCAACTTTTACCTTATTCAATTGTTTAGTTTTCTCCGTCCATACACGTTGTACCCACATTTTTTTTCCACAAAGGAAAAATATTAATCAAGACGATACCAATATACTCAGCCTCTGCGATGTAACACCATGAACTAGTCAAGACATTATGGATGCACAACCATCAAAAAGAAAAAGAAAAAGAAAAAAAATAAGACCTTGCCACAATGATCGACCACTCGTTTTTTTTTTCTGATAAGGGGTCCTTTTATTACTCAAAAATTTAAGTATTACACCGGCATCTGCATAGCTATGATGCACACAGCCGACAAAGTGACCAAACGAGTCCAACCGAAAAAATAAAACTCGAGAGCGAGTTACAAAACAAAGTTTAAATGCAACTACGCCAAAGGAGCTGGAGGCGGACCGATCCGAAGATTATGCTGCCATCCATGCCTAGTAAATAGGTCTCGTGCTGTATCCTCCAGCCTCGTACACACCTCAAAAAAAGGTCTCGCAGCTCCACATGATGTAGCACCGACCAAGCCCGAAGGGTATGCGTCAACCTATAAATAACCTGCAGAAGGGAACAATTAACATCATTAAAAACCTTATCATTCCTACATAGCCACAGCGACCAAATTAATATCATCGCTCCAACCCGAAGAAGTGTCTTAAACTTGTTATCTATACCATGTAACCAATTCCCAAAAATGTTGGCAATACTACGAGGTGGATACAAGCCAAAAGCTGATTGGGTGACTGACCATATAGACCATGCAAAATTACATTGGAAAAACAGGTATTTAATTGTCTCATTGTGGGAGCAAAACACACAGTTCGAATTCCCATGCCAATTGCGCTTAATAAGGTTGTCTTTTGTTAGGATAATTCCATGACGAAGATACCAAGCAAAAATCTTGTTTTAAAGAGGTATCTTCATCTTCCATATCATCCTATTATCTAAAACTTATATTACTGGCTGAGTTAAAGCATTGGATAAAGAGCTAACCGAGAAAGAACCATTCTCAGTTAGATTCCGTCGGAATTCATCTGGCTCATCTATCAACTGGACCTGCGCAATCTATGTAGCACCATGATTCAAGAGTCAAGTCTGACACCAATTAAATCTCTTATGAACGTTATATTGGGTGGAAAAGATTCCAATACAGTAGCAATCGTCTCCCCCTTATAGCGAATAATGGAATACAACGCTGGATATTGTTCTCGGAGGGTAGTATGACCAAGCCATTTATCCTTCCAAAACCTTATCTGGGACCCATTATTAATAGAAAAAGTGCCATAGCGAAGAAAATGTTTCTTTGTCGCCATCATGCAAGCCCAAAAGTGAGAGTCTCCTGGTTTCCAAACCATTTGGGACAATGCTTTTGATCCAACATATTTTCTCTTAATAAGAGTTTGCCATATCCCTTCTTCAGTTAATAACTTGAAGAGCCATTTACTAAGGAGGGCCATATTCTTGATTTCCAAATCATGAATACCAAGCCCACCCTGTTTTTTGGGACGACACAACACACTCCATTTAGCCAGTCTATATTTCTTTTTCTCGTTATCTCCTTGCCAAAAGAATCTTGATCTGAAGTAATCTAACTTTTTCAAGACTCCTTTCGGAAGTTGGAAGAAAGATAGCATATAAAGTACCATGTTACCTAGTACTGAATTTATGAGTATCAATCTTCCTCCTATGGATAATAATTTACCTTTCCAACTACTCAAACGCAATTGTAGTCTTTCTTCGACAATTTTCCATTCAGCATTTGTAAGCCTACGGTAATGTGCCGGTATGCCCAAATATTTGATCGGAAAAACACCGTGGCTACAACCCAACAGTTCATTATAAAGACTAGTCGCTTCTTGAGCCTCACCAAAACAAAACAATTCACTCTTGTGGAAATTAATCTTTAATCCCGATAGTTGCTCAAAAGCTGAAAGTATAAGTTTCAGGTTTTTTGCCTTTTCGAGGTCATGTTCCATAAAGAGAATTGTATCATCCGCATATTAAAGTATAGATAAACCACCATCCACTAGATGAGGAATCACACCTTCAATATAGCCCTCTGATTTGGCGCGTTCAATCAAGATGGAGAGCATATCAGCCACTATATTGAATAGCATTGGTGATAATGGATCTCCTTGTCTTAGGCCCTTTTTAGTCTGGAAGTAGCTACCAATATCTTCATTGACTTTGATGGCAACACTACCTCCGACCACAGAGCTATTGATTAAAGCACGCCATTCAGCGGAGAAGCTTTTCATTCTAAGAACTTGCTGAAGGAAAGACCATTTGACATTATCGTAGGCTTTCTCAAAATCTATTTTAAGAATGACCCCGTTCAGTTTCTTCCTATGAAGTTCATGAACAGTTTCATGCAAAGTTACTACGCCATCAACAATGTTACGACCTTGCATAAAAGTAGTTTGTGAAGGTCTAACAACATCATCAGCCACAGAATTTAGCCTAATAGTAGCCACTTTGGTAAAAATCTTAAAACTAACATTAAGAAGACATATCGGTCTATATTGTTGTATCCGTTCTGCTTCATTAACCTTAGGTAATAATATAATTTCACCACAATTCAAACGAAACAGCTCAAGTTGTCCCAGGTGCAAAGCCCCGAACATAGCGAGGAGATCTGTTTTGATGACATCCCAGAAGGTTTGATAGAACTCTGCTAGGAATCCATCAGTACCAGGTGCCTTATTATGTTCCATTTGGAAAACAGCTAGTTTGACCTCCTCCTCAGAATAAGGAGAGGTCAGATAGTTATTTTCCTCATCGGAGACCTAGGGCACATCAGATATTTGAGATTCGTCCATAGTGAAAGAACCTTCATCCGGTTCCCCAAATAGAGTTTTATAATAACTTGTAATATAAGATTTCAACTGGTCGTGTTCTTCAATCGGTTCGTCATCATGCATTAAGGAATGAATACGTTTCTTCTTGTGTCTGCCATTGGCTACACTGTGGAAGTATCTAGTATTCAAATCCCCTTGCAAGATAAACTGCGATTTAGAACGTTGATACCATTTGAGTTCCTCTTCCCTCAGTAACCGAGCAATCTCCGCATTCGATTGGCCTTTGAGCTCAATTTCCTGCGGAGTTAGCAGTCATGTTTCTGCTAGGGCTTCAAGGTCATCAATAATAGAAGAAAGTCTCATTTTTTTATTTTTTGAGGATACCGGTTGTGTGCCTCGCCCAACCACCAAGGTGTTTACGTGTCATACGCACTTTATTATTCCACCTCTAGACTGGGATATCACCCTCAACCGGTCTTTCCCACACCGCTTTCACCATATCATGGAAACCATCTCGTGTTAGCCATCCCAGTTCGAATTTGAACGGGCAAGCCGAGCGAGTTGATGGTAACCCCATGGTAAGCAGAATGGGAGCATGATCTGACAGAGCCTCAATACGTTCGAGAGTGCGTACCGTGACTAGAGGGAAATGATCTTCCCAATCAAAGTCCATAAGTACACGATCATGTTTTTCGTATGTAGGTTCAGGCAAAGAATTGGCCCAAGTAAACTGTCTTCCAATCATCGACACTTCCTTTAAATCCAAACTGTCAATGACAGCGTTAAAAAGGAAAGGCCAATGATCATCAAAACGGCCTCTACTCTTCTCGTGTGGGAATCTAAGCAAATTAAAATCTCCCCTATCAGAATAGGGTATGGATTGTCTTTTGCTAAGTTCACCAATTCACGAAGAAAGTCAGCTTGAAAGCCTCTTGGGCAGCACCGTAAACTGCGACCAGACTCCATTTGAAACTATCAGCCTTGTTACGGATATGAAGTTTTACGTGGAACTCCCCTTCCGAAACAGCTAATATTCCATGGTATCCGCCTGCACACCAAGTAAAATACCCCCTGACCGTCCCCTAGGTGGATGAGAATGCCACACAAAGTCTAAACCACCCGATAGGCGGTCCAGCATACTCTGTGAGAATTCTCGTCTACCTGTTTCGGAGATAGCCACAAAATCTAAATTGTGTTCCCTAGAACAAAGTGCAATATGTAAATGTTTAGCCAAGTCTCGAAGACCTCTGCTGTTCAAAAACATGCCATTCATTGGAAAACAATGATAGATTTAGGAGCAAGATCTTGTTTACGAGATTTATTACATTTTCCCCTAGAAGTTGATTTACGACCAGAAGCAGTGAGCTCATAAATTGAGCTTAAACTGTCCTCATCCAAACCAACTTCGAGAACTTCACCTACTAGATGAGATAGGAGCTGACCATCCGTAGAATGGTCCGCATCCTCATCATCCGAGTAAGAGGGAATATAAGAGGTCGAAGCTTTAGGAACAACCATTAGCCGGTCAAATTCCATCCGCTTCAAGACCTTAGCAGAAATTGAAATATCACTTGCACTCTTCCCTAGACTAATACCAATAGAGTTTAACTTAGAAGAAATACTCGTAGATGGAAAATAAATAAAAGACTTGGAAGATGCGAAATTACCACTAGAGTCCAGGTTCTTCTCAGCCTTTCTGCGCATTGCCTTCTCCAAAGTATCCATGTCCGTCGCAGAAGCACCATCATGGCCCTCCGTGTGTCTTCCGCCCCTGCGAAGCATCGGGACCATTGATGACTTCTTCTTCCGAGCGCCAGCTATAGCGCCAGCTGCAGGTTCCCGCATAGCATACGCAGTCCCCCCCATAGCCGGCACCACCACCGACACGGTCACGTCCTCCATTGTCGGTGTCACAGTCCCAAGAAGAGGGATCTCGAGGATCCTAGACCCAAATCACCATCAAATACAACACCCTGACTACAGAAGAGGTTCTCCAAAAGCGAAGCCTCCAGACAGGGAACAATGCACCAACGTCATCGTCGCTCAATCAAAGACTGTAGGTTTTCACTTTGGAGGAAATCCGAACTTTTCAACCAATGCCTTCAACAAGGACCATTTGTAGGTACTACCCATGAAGGTCAGACCTTAGGTTTTCACCCTAGACATCGAGAATCGGTACTTGAAGAATACCACCAAAACTGAACTCCCCAAGTGCTACCACTCCCACACACCGAGGTCTCGGTGCAAAGCATTAATCACTAGGTTACACACACATGTAAGATCCGGACATGAACAACATCCTGAAGTCGTGCCCGCACAACTGCCTATGAAGCAATGTCTTCGTCATCTCGAGACTTTTCCTACACTAATACCTTCTGATCCTCCAATCATAGTCGTCTTAACATTCTCTGCCTCTGTTAACATCGTGGAAATTTCATACATTGACATGTCCCATGGTGTTAACCAGAAGTAGAGCATCGTGACACATCCACTTGAAACCACACATGCAAAAAGTTGCGGGTGTCTAGGATTGAGTCCCATCAAAAACTATCTAGGAGCACCATATATAATCCCCAAAAACTATAGGCGGAGTCATTTGTAAATCGTTGGCATCCAGGTATGGGATGATTAATAACAGGAAGATCGTAAGATTCAGTCAGATGAAGACCACTAGGATCACCATATAACTCCTTTATTCGAGCCACAAGAACGGAAGGATTTGTGCATTAAGCGCATGGATCTCGGTCGCTGGAATTCACCCGCACCTGCCTAGCGCCATCCACACAGCCGCCATAGTAGGCACTCCCATGAACGCCTAAGGCCACCGCTCGGATCCCTAAATCCGCTACCATCGTCATGCCACCATAGCCAAAGGGCTCCCTACACGACGCCACACAAGAAGACAGCCCCGCCAACTTCGTCGACGAGGCGATCTTTGCCTGACAGCGTCCTCCGGTGGCAATGGGAGAGAAGGTTGTGGACGCGGGCGGAAACTAGGGTTTCCACCCAAGCCGTCACCATCGAGAAGAACGAGGGGGTCACAACTCTCTTTTTATGTTGGACCCACTTGTTAGGCCCATATGGTAGAAAAATATGATGGGGTGACACCCCAGGATCATTGCTAGACAAATCCTAGACCTCAGCCTGACATAAGCATAACCTAGAGCTCAAGGATATCCAGTGAGAGAATCGGTAACACAACAGTGACCCTACGACACAAAAGTTATTATAGCAATCTCATAACTCAACAGAGAATCAAAATATTACAAGCAGAGGTCACAAACCACAAACATCAAACAATGGAAGGCAAATTATGCTATTAAGTATATCAAACTTAACAAATGGTCTAAGAGGCCTGAAGCATAATAATGACGTCCCAACCCATAGATCCTAGGCTGCCTGCCAGGAACCCGAAGCTACTCATCGGTTTTGATGTCGTACCAAACTCATCTTCCGTAGAACACTACTCTACTACAAAAGTATCAACAAAGCAAGGGTGAGTACAAGGTGTACTCAGCAGACTTATGGCCGGTGGAGCTATTTTGCATAAATCTATCTTTGTTTGTAAAACAAGAGGGAGATGAAACTCGTCTAGTTAGAATATTCTGAAAGGGGATAAGAGAGCAACATCTCCAAAGTATTGATCATCATCTTTTGATATCCACAAAATCATCACCACCGCTCAACTAGGATCACCCTCATACCCATGAGAAAGCATCCTTAAGCCCACATTGATCTTCCAAGTTTTACGATTAGATTATAGTTCTCTATGATCTTAGAATCTGGTCACCAAGCATTCATAACCGTGAACGCCGATTTTCAAATAGATTTAACCTTACAGGGGTGTACAACTTTATGGACACGTACCAACCGACTCTTAGTGGCACTATAGATTAGCCCTCTTCCTTGGAAGGCTAGCAGAGGGTGGTTGATCACGACCTTTACATTGCTTTCACCGAGACCATGAGTCATGCCCTAAGGAGGGTTCCGCCTTAACAGGTAAAATCTCGAAGCCGGTACCTAGAGATGTGAGGCGATGTTGGTATATCAGGGGATCTAGGGACCCCAAGCAACCTGGTCCACGCTTCCCTACCTGTTGTGATGCAACTCCTTCACCGTCTGCCAGAACAACCAAGATGCATATGTCGAATGGAACACCCAAACTATGTGACTCATGAAATCTATTAGGCAAGTTAGGTAGTCGAGGGGTTCCCAAGCCCCGTGTGATTGTATGCTCATCTCGGTTCCAAAGACAAGAACTCGGGTCCTAGTGGTGGCGAGCATGGGACTACAAAAACCACATCCCACCATGGCCTCCCATACAAGCCTAAGCATGTTTAACATCATATCACCTTCATACCTCGTTCTCCTATCATACTATATTCTCTACATTTGGTACATCATATGGATGAACTAGCACTAATAGTTAATCAAGGCTAAGAAGGACACACATATAATCTCTAGCAGTACACACAGACCAAACCTAGTTATGCTAGGAGTAGTGGATCATGTAATATAAGCTCAAAGGGAGTAAGGCAACATATAGGATACTCTATCTATCGATGAAACACAACAATAGAAACATATGATCATGGCAAGAATTGAAATGCTTCCAAAGCATGGGATTGTATAATGGTGGGGCTAGGCTTCCCTTTGCTTGTCGATAAACAATAAGCATATCTTCAGACATATTGTACTTGACTTGATTATAGTTGGCCAGGTGTTTATCTTCGATGGTGTTGATCTCAATCTCGGTATACCAGGAAGAACCAAACACCAGAAAGAAAGAGAAAAAATCAAAACAGGTCATAATTGCAATGCTCGAGCAATAATGATGATATGACAATTTAAATTGTATTGAAATTAAACCCTAAGGCATGCTTGGCAATTTTAACGGGATCCGAGGGGTGCAAACCCTAATTCAGGGAGAACCTTGAAATCACCTACATAGGTCCATTTTGTTCTCTATTAAACTTGTAACTAAAGTTTCTTAACAATGCATAATTATAGATTTAACAACTAGATCTAATTTTTCTAAACATTTTGATATATTATACATATTTTTCCGACTTATAAATAATAAGATATTGATTTTACAAGATTAAACTAATTTCTAAAATTGAAAACAAAAAGGGAAATACTTTTTACTCCAGGATACAACTAGCCACTACGATTGACAGAGGGCCCCGGTGCCAACTCAACAGCCACACAGCCATGTGAGACCCAGACTGGGGTTTGACTGGGTCAAACCCACGCGTGCTGACATCAGGACGACGTCATGGTGACGTCAACCGGTGAGGCTGACCCTAGGTCGATAACGGTGACGGTGTTTGGGGGTGAGCAGGGATGCGTGTGTGTGCGTGTTGGATACACGGGGCACTAGGGAGTCGTTTGCTAGTGGCGCCGCCCCTTCTGGGTAACCAGAGCGATCCCAGCGAGGTTGCCTGGTGGCGGAGCACAGCGACGCTCAGCGGGTGTGAGCTACGGGAAGGAAGGAGGTCGGGGAAGAGGTGAACAGGAAACAGAAGCTCACCATGAGGCTTTAAGGCACGACAGTGAGGCTGGACAAGGTCAGAGGATGGCGAATCGACACCTACCCAACTTCAGTAAGATGGAGCCGCCGAGCTCGATTCTGGTCATTATAGGGCATATCGGCTTGCATGCTTTGAAAAGAGGAAGAGGGAGATGCGGCGGTAGTCGAGGCATGATCAGCGGGGCATGGAGAGGAGCATCACAATGGGCGCCGATGACATCTGGGCTAGGGTTCTGGCCAGGAAAACCGAGAGAGAGGGCTAGCCTGGGGGAGAGAGGACCAAATGGAGAGGGAGACACGGCTCTAGGAAGACTTATCCTCCTCTCTAGGATGACGGCAGGCATCTTGACGCTACAGTGGCACATCAACAGCATCGGGCAGTGACGGAGATGATACCGAGTAGCTTGGCTCGACCAGGAAGAAGACATGAAAGAGGTAAGTGGGCTTGGGCCAGTCTAGGCTTCTGTGCGGTGATTGTGGGCTGCGCTGCGTGGCAGAGAAGGGAGGGAGAAGCTGGGCGGCAGCCTAGTTAGGTTTAGAAACTATTTTTTCCGCTCAGATGTTTTCCAATTTCTATCTTCTTTTTTATCTTTATAAAAACATTTGAATACCGTTTTAAACAATCATAATACCAGGATTTCGCAAATACGCTGAAAACTTTGTGGGGGGCATTGAAACTATTTGGGCTCCACTATTTTTGTAATTTTCAAATATTGAAAACCATTTTGAGTTGATTTCAAGAGAGAGAGAATTTAGGGTTAGGGTTTTATTTTCTTTCTTTCTTGCAAGCATTTTAAAATATGATGCTCATGAGATGCACACACAAACCCTAATCAGAGACTAACAAAACTAGGGGTGTTACATATATATCCCCCTTATGAGAATTCGACCCAAGATTCCTAAGGTAGGAAGAGAGAAGAAAACAGGGTTACTCTAAGGATAATAGAGGACACACTAAACAACACACTGAGTGTCTCATATTCAACTCAGGAGAGAGGTGTTAAGGAACAACTCTGAGATGACAAACATGAAACACACAAAGGTAACAGAGGAAAAAAGAGGAGAAGGTTTCAAGTTGATAGATAGATTGTTTTAATAAGGATTGATACCATGAAGTTTGCAGAAGAGGTTTAAACTTTTGAGGGAAGGAAGCTTCCAACATAAAGAACATGACCATATACTTCGAGATACAAAACTCTACTAGGAGAATTAAGTAGAGATTTCACATGTACGGAGATACATATAACCAAGCTATTGTACTACTTTTGAAACAGAAGGGTCACTCTTTCATTCAGCAGAAAGCCAAGACAAAATTTGTTCTGGTGGGGAGGACTCATAAGAGTCACAAGAAACATGTAGCAAGAGAAACTTTCGATTACCAAAATCATAGTCACTCTGTAAACATATTCAAGAAGCGAAAGAAATTCTTTATTCATCTAGGATTATCAAAATCTTTGTCAAAGATCGTGATATCATTTTACAGCACTAGATGAGTAAATAAAAAGATTTCTAGTAACACAAGAAGAAGAAACTTCATTCTCAGACTTCAGTTACTTTGCACAACAAGATGCTTGGCAACATAAAAGGGTCTAGAGGGTCGACTGAGAGACATTTAGCAACTCTACTATAAATGTTCTCCTTGATGTTCGAGGAAACAAATATCAAGTAAAGGTCAGACTTCGGAGAAAAAGGAAACCATGATTACAACTCTTATAACAAATCATAGAAGAAGTCTCATGAGGAATGGTTGTTATTGCTGAATCAACAGAATATGACATTAGGTCTTTCGGCTATTTGTGTCAACCATTACATCAATCTTGACGGATTTACAAAGAGACCAATGTCAAAACCTTGATGAACACCAACCATCGTTGCTGCATAGGATTCATCTCTGGTTACGTCGAATGATACTTTAGAGTCAGCATGTCTGAATAGAAAGTGTGCAACATTTACCACGAAGGTAAAGTCACTAGATTCTCAAGATATGGATTATAGTGTCAAGCTCCAAAAGATGAGCTAGGTTGCTAGACCCATGTATTCACAAATTGTTAGAGGGCAACTGCACCTACATGAAGTACTTGCAACGAACACACATGTGTCCTCGAGGAATAAAAATAACTCTACTCGAATCCGCAACGACATCTTTCTACAATTGCAAGTGGATTAGAGAAAGTCACCTTCTAACATTCATAACACATAATTCGAAATGACCCAAAGACAGTTCTCAAAAGTTTCCAACATTAATGTCAAATGTTCCATATGAATCTGATACAGCATGGAGAAGGTAAGGATGTTAGCGATGGGCTCAATAACAAACTTATTGAGATACTTCAAGAAGATGGACTCATATGTTACATGAGCACGACGAATGTATTGGTCACACCAAGAGACATGAAGATGTACTCAAGTGAAACATCACGAGTAGAAACATCAACAAGATAGTCCTTGGAACTGACTTTGATTTGATGATAGCCCAAACAAAATCAAAGGCGGGGTAAGATAACATATCTGCAAATGATATACTATCTTTCTTCAGCACGAACAAAACTAGACATACCTTTAAGAAGGAACTGAGTCAATTAGAACTTTTGTCTTACAACTCTCCAAGTTGTTGTTTAATCTCAACCAACTAGTTCAGGGATATCTAGTACGGATCCTTGGAGAAAAGAGCAGTTCAGAGAATTAGGTTGCCCAAGAACTTGACAACATGGTCATGTGGCATCATGGTGATACTTCTAGAAAGACGTCCAGAATATCACAAACCACCAATATGTCACTTAGTTCGAGGGGCAACTTGCTTGGTAAGGCAAGAAGACATAGTCTCAGAGCTTCGGCACAAGCCAAACTCTTTGACCGATGGGAGTGTACGAGAATAGCGGACTTGGTAGCACAATCATTTTTATCTTAGTGATAGGGTTAACGAACCACACTAAGAATGAAACAAATGTCCTTGGAGTTCAAAGCAATAATGATTGCTAAGAATATTAGATGGTCATGTCATTGCGCACACACATCATTCATGAGCATGAAATCTCGGAGGAAGGATGTATACAGATGTGTAAGAGCATCACTTCATTAAGAGTGTCATGAAACTCAACACGACCTCTTAGTATATAAGAGGGTTATACTTTAAGGTGGAACGGAATAGAAGCTAACAACGCCTCTTGATCTGTGGATTACAACACTTTGACCTGGTCCTGGATATGACAAGGTACTAGGGTTTGTTTCTCCTGACATCCTGAAATGGTTTTTCATGATGGACTACAAAAGTATCTTGCATTGGAAAACACAAATGTGCACTACTACTTGGCTATGAACTAATAGACAAAGTTCGGAAACAACAAGGGGAAGGAACATGCTCAGGATAGAATCCCAAGATGTGGGTGCATGGATTAATAATCTTCCGAAAACCAATGCATAGAAGGAAAAAAGGTGTGGCAGAGTCACGAGAACAGATACGAGAATCATAAGGAGTACTCTTATCGTGATCTATTTGGTTCCATTAAAGAACATTTGTATTAGCTAGTGGTAGGGAAGTCTTTAGTTGTCGCAATTTAATCACGGCAATAACCACAAGCTCGAAGGCTATACTTAAAGTTAGCCATCCTGAGGTAATGTTTGAACAATTGCAACAGGGGTCAGAGGAATGGATCTTGGGTTAAAGGCTAGCTTCATGAACTAAGATTCGTATCACTAGAATCCATCACAATCCGGGGGCTTCGGTTCAAGTCCAAGGGTTAAAAACCCGAGAAAAGAGTAACTACTACTTGAGTTACATTGTGTGAACTACAAGGTAGTAACCACAAGGTATCTTCGGAAAGAAGAAACGACTTCTGAAGCACCCAACCAACAAAAAGGAGGCACACGAGGAAAATGGAAACCTCAAAGCCTAGAAAACAACACTATGTCACCTACAATATTGTATTGTGGGTCCATAAGGTAGAGACATCGTGATGGAAAAGAATCTTTCAGCTAAAATAGAGGAAATGGAACAAGGAACACACAACACCCACAACTCTATAGAGCTTAACACTTGGTCAACTGGTTGAGAAACAACATGCCCAAAGTCACCTAAGCTTTGAAAGACTAGAAGAGATATCAAAACTTTTCAAAATCAAAACCAGATAAGACGACCCAGAGCTAGAGATATACCAGATAAAGATTAAAAGAAGCATACTAGATTTTTCGCAAATACTTTTCATCTTTGAAATAGTTTTCATAAGCACTAGACTCAACATCGACCAATAACAAGGTTTTCCTAGTACTGGTCCTGCTCTAATACCAAAACCTGTGACATCCCCGGGATCAGGGCTAGACAAATCCCAGACCTCAGTCTGACATAAGCCTAACCTAGAGCTCGAGGATATCCAGTGAGAGAATCTGTAACAGAACAGTGACCCTACGACACAAAATTATTACAATAAGCTCATAACTGAGTAGAGAACCAAAATGATACAAGCAGAGGGCACTGACCACAAATATCAACCAACGGAAGGAAAATTATGCTATTAAGTATAGAAAACTAAAAAAATGGCCTAAGAGGCCCGAAGCATAACGATGACGTCCTCGCCCATAGATTCCAGGCTGTCGGCCTAGACCCCAAGCTACTTGTCGGTGTCAATGTCGTACTGATGACCCACAAGTATAGGGGGTGTATTGCAGTATTTTCGATAAGTAAGAGTGTCGAAACCAACAAGGAGCAGAAGGTGCTGGCTAGTGGTATGGATTAGGAATTCTCTGCAAATACTTAGCAAACGGATTTTTAGGGGTTTTTGACAAAGCATGTAAATAAATTACGAGTAAATAAAAGACAGTAGGAATAAATGCAGCAAGTGGCCCAATCCTTTATGCATCAAAGGACAAGCCGGTTGTATTACTTAAGATGACCAAACGTTCTCGAGGAAATATGGGAAGACTGTCAAGTGCTTTCGCTTCATATAGTTGATTAATATTCTTTAGCTTGCTAAGTGTCGTGTGGGTGAACCTGTGCTAATGTACCGACCTTCCTAGACTAATACATAATTGTGATTATACCCCTTGCAAACATCCGTAAGTACAAGAAAGTAACTAAGGTAAAAACCTAACAACAACTTTAAACTCTAAGACCCTTACGTCCCTTATGCAATGGTTTCCTAACGGGGGTTCAGGTTTCTGTCACTCTGGCAACCCCTACGATTAGTAGCCAAATACACAATGCATTCCCCTAGGCCCATATAGGTGAAGTGTCATGTAGTTGACATTCACATGATACCACTAGAAGAAGTACACCACAACTTAAATATCAAACTGTTGAATCTTTCTCAACACAACTCCACTACTAACAACATGACTTGTCCCATGTCCTCAAGAAAAAAAACGAACTACTCACAAGACATCATATGGATCTTGATCAGAGATGGAATAATGATATATAACAATCTGAACATAAACAATAATTCAATGGTTCACTCAATAGCATCAACTACAAAGAGCAATCAACACCGGGAAAGTTTCCCCTAAGAACTAATGCAAGATTCAACTCAATTGTTACAACAATATGGAGATGGTGATGAGGGTGCTGCTGATGATGATGGTGGTGATGATGATGATGATCCCGATGAAGTCCAGCTTGATGGTGGTGTTGATGGCGACGATCTCCCCTCTCCGGGAAGGAATTCCCTCGGCAGAAATCTGTCTGTCGGAGAGATCTTTCTCTCTCGGTGTTTTCCGCCCTGCAGAGGCGGCGGAATCTTTCTGTGTTTGCTCCCCGAGTCTTAGGGTTTCGCGAGGAATATATACGCTAGAGGGGAGAGCCAGAGGTGGGCCAGGGCGGCCACACCACCTGGTGGCACGGCCTAGGGTGGCCCGCGCCAGGGGTGGTGTGGGCCCCTTGTGGCCCATCTCCACTCCTCCTTCTAGCATCCTTCATCTTCTGGAAAAAATAGGATTTTCCGTATATTTTCCTAGATTTTCTGATCTTCGTGAATTTTGCCTCCAAACAGCACCTTTTCCATCAGAATCCTGACTGCAGCGGTCCATGCTCCAAAAGTCATCAACCATGCAAAAACAGATGAAATAACATAAGTAACACCACTTAATATGAAATATATCAATGAATAATAGAGAATTATGACATATAATAGTGATGCAAAATAGACGTATCAACTCCCCCAAGCTTAGACTTCGCTTGTCCCCAAGCGAAACTAAGCTCAATAAACATGGCCTCAGGTTTATGGAGTGAAGAGTCGATAAAATAATACGGACAAGAAGCATCACATTGATCAATACATAGATCATAATAGAAGACAACTCACTATTATATAACTCAACTTGCAATAAGTAAAGGAAACACAATAAAGATACATAAAGTGAATCATAATTGATAATGGCAAACTTAGCTCTTGGTCGAAGAATAGTTGATAATTTGCTAGAGTTCACAAATACCTGGTTTTCAAAGATAGCTTTCAAAGTAGTAATCACCAAGATAAGAGCAATGTGCAAAACAAGGAACATAAGAAACATGATTGAATAAATCATCATATGAATGAATGGAACACAACAACTCAAAATACTTTTTAGCTTCCAGCTCTCATTGCCCCTATCATAGGCATATTTTGGTGATTAAGGTTAAAATGACACAACTAAGAGGATATGCTTGAAAAGTTATAAATTGAAGTCCCATGCCACTTACTTACGAAGACCGAACCTCATGCTACTCAACTTCAGTCACGAGTAAGATCTTGTCATTTTAAATACATGTGTATCATTGAGAACCGCCAACGGGGTACCCCTTGCACATGACACAGGAGCTATCCCATAATCAAAATGACAAGGCAAGAAGACAGTGAGCATCTCAGCAATCTTTTTATTTGCTATTTGCATAGGTTTTTATTGAGGATGCTTCATAGAATGCTCACTATGCTGCAAGTTTCCACCATGATTAGGCACGGCCCAGGCGTTTCTCTAACACACATATAAACTCCATGATCTTACAAGTTCCACTTTTATTTCACACCGCCAGGATCCATAAGCAAAGGAACATGATATCAACTAGGTACAAAGTACTAATGCAGTGTTGAAAGCGGTCCCCATGATACATGGTTCTACTAACTTCAACTCATAAAGCGCAAGCATATACGCAACAAAGAAGGACCCAATGGTTCAAGTTTATTAAGTGCAAGAAAATAAAGTGTGCCATCAAGTTCGTGAGAGTTTTAATTACTAATTTTCACATAACAAGTTTAATTTTGAAGGTAGATAAAAACAAGAATTTACTTGGAATAGCAATAGTGCTACTAGGTAGGTATGGTGGACACAAATGGCGTGGGTTTGGTTTAACGGAGGTGGATGCACGAGAAGCATTCCCTCTCAGTACATGTTTTTGGCTAGCAAGGCTGGGTAGCAAGTATAAGAGTTGAGGGAAACAAACAAACATACAAGTGATAAAGACAAACATGCAATCTTCCTTGGAAGCACAAAAGATCTTAACTAGAGAATACTAAACTTATGAGAAAATCAAGGAAGAAAGATGATGAAATTATTTTTCTTTAGAGTACTTTTATCTTTTTCATTCAACTCTCAAAACTAGTGTTGCTACTGACCGAGCCAGGTTTTCCAAAACCAACTAAATTAACTAAATGATCCCAAAATGCTACCAATACTAACAACAAGTTCAATCATATAACCATGAATTGAAAACTAATATAAGATATGCAAAAGAGTAAATGATAGAACTTCTCATTAATATTCCATAACGCCAACTCACACCAAGGGATACATATCTAACGAGAGAGGGGACACTTCCATAATGCAAACCATCCTAGATGATAACTTCTCTATTCATGATATGACTCTACTAAAAAGGTAAAAAGATAGAAGATAGTGATGTGATACTACAACACTCCCCCAAGCTTGGAACAAACCAAGGGGATGCCAAACCTGATGACGAATTACTCCTTCGGTGGTGGTGGTATCCTCTCGATGAGCTCTTTGATCAGTTTCCCCGAGTCCTCGATCTCTAAGGTGAGGGTACAGATCAACTCCGAGTTGTGCTCGATGTGGTGCATGATCATGTCAGATTGTGGATCCTAGCTCTTGTGATTCTTTTTCAGCTCTTCTTCCTTGCGGTCTTCTTTTCCTGCATGGTTTTGGATAAAGGTATGGAAAGGATTCTTGGTGCATGGAGGAAGTGACCGTGGAGCCAAGAAGTGACGAGGAGTTTCCCCCCCAGTCAACATCCGTGCAGTCCTTCTAACCCTGGCAGCTTTTGTCACCACTCGAATGCTTGCAATGGTAGTGCCGGTGTGTGGATGTTGGCCTTGCTCCTCTTTATCTTCACTCTTGATCTCCTCCTCCTGACCGGGGTCTTGGAGATCTTCCTCCATAGGCCCCTTCCCTTTATCCTTGGCGGACACCATTGTGCTTCTAAACTTTCAAAGAGTATGTCCTGGCAGAAACAGATCGAAACAAAAACACGATGAAAACATGATATATGAACCTCGGGGGCTCTGGGGGATTATATATTACGAAGTTTCACAACAAAAGGAAGGTACTAGGAGAAAACAAGTCAGAGGCGGAGTCCGGAGTGGCCACACCACCTGGTGGCGCGACCAGGGGTGGGCTCGTGCCACAGGGGGGTGTGAGCCACCCTGGCTCCATTTCTGTCCCTCTTTCGCTTCGTATCTTTCCTTATTGGATAAAAACTACAATAATATAATTGGATAGTATTTTCGCGGAACTTTTCTTACCAGAATTGTTACCTATTTGAAAACAGACTCTGTAGGTTTCTGAATTTTGTATCTAGTAGATTCTTCTTAGAGTCACCACTTGAATAACATCAATATCTTCATCTTCATACACTTATGGTGAGTCATAAACCTTTCACTTTCTCATTACACCATTATCTCCACTACCTGGAAATTTCTTTCACACAAAACTTCACAAAATTCTTATTAGCAACATTAGTATAAGTGAAGTGATAAAACCTTTTGAGTCCTCTTTCAACTGAAAACCATCAAAACATAAGCTACTATAGCAACTCCTTCTGAAAACCCAAAAACAATTAAAAAAGGAAATCGATTAAAGAAGCAAATGAAAGAGTGGCAAAATCTATCAAAACAGACCAGCGGGTAAAGATCAATTTTTTCGAAAATCTTCCGTTGCTCACATCAAAAAGTGCAAAACTAACGAAAGTTAAATAACAACCTGGGAAGAAGCACAAACAATTACATCTCAAACTGACATACAGAGATCTCTCATGAATTTTTACGGTGGAGCACAAAATTCTGTTTCGGGACAACAACTTCCCCAAATATTACTTCTCTCTCATTAGAGGTTGATCTTGGCACAAAAACCAAACAAAAAGGATAAGGATTGGTTATTACCAAAGTAATAACTTGCAAGACTCAAAGAAACAAAAACAAACTGAAAGCAAAAATAAATTGGGTTGTCTCTGATGTCTACGCACTTCTATTCTTGTAGACAGTTGTTGGGCCTCCAAGTGCAGAGGTTTGTAGAACAGCAGCAAGTTTTACCTTAAGTGGATCACCCAAGGTTTATCGAACTCAGGGAGGAAGTGGTCAAAGGTATCCCCTCTCAAGCAACCCTGCAATCAAGATACAAGAAGTCTCTTGTGTCCCCAACACACCCAATACACTTATCAGGTGTATAGGTGCTCTAGTTCGGCGAAGAGATAGTGAAATACAAGTGGTATAGATAATTATAAGTGGTAACGGTGATAGAAGATAACTTGATGGCATGGAAGAGACTAAAGGCAAACTGAAATAAAGATGGAAGCAAGCAAACATGTAACAGATCTAATTGCAAACAGTGTATCAATGCTTAGAAACAAGGCCTAGGGATCATACTTTCACTAGTGAACACTCTCATATAAATATCTTCTCTTTATGATACTACTCTTACCTACTCTCCGGTTGGACACTCTAATCGATGGTAGGGCTATAACAGCACACCTCAAAGTAAGCCTTTCCCATCTAGATAACCCCACACTGTCACCTTGAGTACTAGATGAGTCCAACAAACACCACAATTTCATAGAGAAATCCAACTCCAAATATAACTCATAACAAGTATTTGTAATCTCTAGCCTAAGTGCCACCATGGTGAGCACGCTGTCACTTTCACACACATGGGGAGAGCAGAGATTCATTAAAGCACTTGAGTAGCAAGGTAGATCTATAGATTACAAGCTCATGATCACAATATGATCATGCATAGAGAGAGAGATGAACACATAGCTACCGGTAGAACCCTTAGCCTCGAGAGAGAACTACTCCCTCCTCATCATGGAAATATGCAGTGGTGATGGAGATGGAGATGGTGGTGGAGATTGATGGAGATGGCTCCGGGGCACTTCCCCGTCCCGGCAGGGTGCCAGAACAGAGACTTTTTGTCCCTCGAATCTCCCCTTCGGTGGTGGCGGCACTGCGGAACTTTTCATGGATTTCTGATTGACGATCT
Organism: Avena eriantha; assembly: GCA_910589775.1. Classification (NCBI taxonomy): domain Eukaryota; kingdom Viridiplantae; phylum Streptophyta; class Magnoliopsida; order Poales; family Poaceae; genus Avena; species Avena eriantha. The sequence continues at coordinate 171,248,846 of OU342746.1, forward strand.
AGGGTTTATGCCTCGGGAGGCTTCTTATAGGCTAGAGGGAAAGGTCGGTGGGCGGCCAGGGGGACTACACCATGCCCTGGCGCAGCCTAGGTGGACCCGAGCATAGGGGTGGTGTGGCCACCCTATGGCCCCTCTCCGACTCTCCTTCTGGCTCCGTGAGTCTTTCGGGAAAATAGTAACCTTGGCTTTTGTCCCGTCCAATTCCGAGAATATTCATTTTCTGACTTCCTGGAACCAAAAACAGCAGAAAACAGGCAACTGGCATTGTGGCTCTTGTTAATAGGTTAGTCCAAGAAATCACAAGAAAAGTACTCCAAAGTTGGAAAAAACACAAGAAAGTGGATAAAACCAAGAATGGAACATCAAAAATTATAGATACATTTGCAATGTATCAACATCCCCAAGCTTAACTCCTGCTCGTCCTCGAGTAGGTAAGTGATAAAAAGAAAGAATAATTTTTTAGGTGACATGCACCATCAAAGACTTGATCAAAGTATTTGTAAAACATTCAAGGCTAGGATCATAGTACTTCAATCATAGCATGAAAGACAAGGTTCTAGCAATAAGCAAAGAAACTATGCTGCAACGTGAAAAGGCACAAACAAAAGATTCATGAATAACAATGCTTTGCAAGACATTTGTTTGTTGCACATAAAGAAAACATAGCATAAAAGTATTCAGCTTGTCCCTCAATAGAGTAGCAAATATAAATGCATAGGACACCTTCAAAGTTCATAAGAGTGACTAGATACAATAGTTTAAAACAAGCAATATCAAATTATGCATCAATCAACTAGTCTTGGCACAATGCACATAGAACTAAGAATGGCCAGTATGCTCTCAAAGTAGGTGCATAAAGATAGAAGGTGGAGACTCAATGTAATGGTGTAAGAAAAGCATTTTGTAAAAGGAAGTAGGGATTCAAGTCTCATAAAGAGCTTCCAAAAATTATGGTACTTATATTTTTCAGCTCTCATTGCCCCTATCATAAGCATCTTGAAGTGATTAAGGTTAAAGTGAACAAACTATGGTGTACATGCTTGACGAAGTATAAGTCAGAAATCTCATGTCCCTTGTATACGAGGGTCGCTCCTGATGCTACTCAAGTTTAGTCACCAGTAAGTTCTTGTCATTGTAAGTATATGTGTATCATAGAGAACCGCCAACGGGGTACCCCTTGCCCGATGATACGGAAGAATCCCCATATCAAAATGACAAGGAAAGCAGACAACGAGCATCTCAGCATTCTTCTTATTTACCATGGGAATATGGTGCTTTTTTCTCTCTTTCCTCTTTTCATAGTATCTCTTTTTTTTCTCTTTTCTCTTTTTTTCTCAATATAGGACTCTTTTTTATAAGAAGAATGCTTCATAGACAGCTCATTATGGATACGCTGCAGGTTTCCACCATGTCGGCATGGAGTAGACCAGCAGCCTAGGCGTTTCTCTAACACATATACATAACTCCATGGACTTACAAGCTCCCCTTTCATTTCACACCGACGACATCCAGATACAAAAGAGCATGATATCAACTAGGTACAAGTACCAAGTGCAATGTTGAAAGCGTTCCCCATGACAGCATGGTTCTGCTAATCCCCAACAAATAAGGGCAAGCATATACAACACAGACGACACAATGGTTCAAGTTTATTAAGGGCAAGAAAAACAAAGTGTGCCATCAAGTTCGTGAGAGCTTTAATCACTAGTTTTCTCATAACAAGTTTAATGTGGAAGGTTAACAAAAACATGAATATACTTGGAATAGCATATGCTAATAGGTAGGTATGGTGGACTCTTTGGAATAACTTGGTTTAAGGAGTTGGATGTATGAGTGGAACTCATACTTGGTTGTGGAGGCTAGCAAAAGACTGGGAGCGACAAACTAAGAGAGCAATAATGACTATAATCATGCAGAGCGACAAAACATCATTGATGAAAGCATAAAGTGATACTACAAGTTGAAAACTAATGGATCATAAAGGCTATGGTGACTTTGGATAGGCATAACATGGTGTGAGCATGCGCCAAGTCAACCCAAATAAAGCATCAAAGGAGAATACCACAATACTATGCTTTAATATGCTAAACAACGCATGATTCTTCAAAGGCACATTAATCAATCTAAATTGTTTATAACAAGTCATGCTACAATAAAGAATACTAAGCATAAACCCAAACCAATATCAAGCATGGCATGACAAAGCATAGGCCACAGTCAAAAACAAGATCTTTTTACCACATAAGTATGAACTTTCCTACTCTTTTCCAAACCAAACCAAACTATTTGCAAACCAATGTATGAAAGAGGGGGTCCAACCAATTTATTCAGAGAACTAAGCAAACCAAGGCAAACGAAAACCAAAACGAAAACGAAAAATAAGACGCTCCAAGAAAAACACAATTGTGCATGAAACAATAAAAATGAAGCGTTTGGAAGAAACCCAGGATTTTTATTGATGAAGAAGGGGGATGCCTTGGGCATCCCCAAGATTTGATGCTTGTACTTCTTGGATATTTCTTGGGGTGACACGTGTGGCATCCCCAAGCTTGAACTTTATTCCATCCTTGATCACATTACTCATTCCTTCCATACACCTGAAATTTTTCCTTCATACGAAACTTCACACAATCTCATTAGCAACATTAGTGCACTTAAGATAAATAAGTATCAAGGTTCAGTTCTAACACCAAATAAACTTCCATTAGAACACTAGCTACTGTAGAGCTTCCCTCAAAAATCTCAATTCCCCAAAAGAACTCAAGAAGGAACCAACAAGAAGCAAATGCAGAAAATGGCAGAAATCTGTCAAAACAGACCAGCAGGTAAGGACAAAATTTTTCGAAGACCTTATGTTGCTCAAATAAAAAAGTGTTGAACTAACGAAAGTTAGATAACAACCTGGGTCAGAAGCAAAAAATATTACAGCTCAATCCGACATACAGGGCTCTTTCACGAAGTTTTACGGTGAAGCAGAAAAATTTGTTTCGGGACAGCAACTTTCCCAATCATTACTTCTCTCTCATTAGAGGTTACTCTTGGCACAAAAAATAAATAAAAAGGATAAGGAGCGGTTATTACAGAAGTAATAACTTCCAAGACTCATCTAAAACTTTTGGGTTATCTCCCAATAAGTACTTTTCTTTAACGCCTTTAAGTTAGGCATGATAGTTTGTGAAGATGCTCACATAAGAAATATTAATTGAAGTAAAAGAGAGCATCAAGAAGCAAATTCAAAGCACATTTAAGTCTAACCCACTTCCTATGCATTGGAATATGATAAAGAAACAAGTCATGAAAGCACAAAGCAACACGCATAGTAAAGCAAAACAAGTGCAACTTCAAGACTTTCAACATAAAGAGGGGAAACTTAATATTATTGAGATGCATAAAACCATGCTTCCCTCTCTCATAATAACTTTAAGTAGCATCATGAATGAAATTAACAATATAAATATCACAAGAAACATTCTTATCATGAGACACATGCATAAAAGAATTAATACTCCCCACATAAGCATAGTCATTCTTATTAATTGTAGTGGGACCAAATTCAACAAAATAGCTATGATTATTATTCTCATCACCATAATCATCAAATATAGGAGGCATATTGTAATCATACTTAATTTTCTCCTCAATAGTAGGTGGACTGAAAATATCATATTCATCATTGTATTCATCATATATTGGAGGTTTTGTATCATCATAAGCAATAGAATAGCTATCTTCCAAAGTTGGGGGACTAAAAAGATCATTTTCATAAAAACTAGCTTCCCCAAGCTTAGACTTTTCCATAGCATTAGCAATAATGGTGTCCAAAGAATTCATACTAACAACATTGCTATTAGCATGCAAATAAAGTTCCATAGGTTTTTTAATTTTCTCTTCAAACACTTCATGTCCTAACTCAACATAAATACTATAAAGCTCTCTAATTTTGTTGTTGTTTTCCATCAAGCCTAACTAGTGAAAACAAGAAACAAAAAGACAAAATTGCAGAATCTAAAGGAAATAACTTCGAGCACTCACACCGGAGGATGTGAGTACCTTTTACCTTACCTCCCCGGCAACGGCGCCAGAAAATAGGCGTTTTCCATGGGAGGTTCTTCTTCTTTAATCCTCCGGTGTGAATACTTTTTACCTTACCTCCCCCGGCAACGGTGCTAGAAAATAGCTTGATGTCTACGGACTTCTATTCTTTTAGACATTTGTTGGGCCTCCAAGTGCAGAGGTTTGTAGAACAGCAACAAGTTTTCCCTTAAGTGGATCACCCAAGGTTTATCGAACTCAGGGAGGAACTGGTCAAAGGTATCCCATCTCAAGCAACCCTGTAATCAAGATACAATAAGTCTCTTGTGTCCCCAACACACCCAATAGACTTTCCAGGTGTATAGGTGCACTAGTTCGGCAAAGAGATAGTGAAATACAAGTGGTATAGATAATTATAAGTGGTAACAGTGATAGAACATAACTTGATGGCGTGGAAGAGACTAAAGGCAAACTGAAATAAAGATGGAAGCAAGCAAACATGTAACGGATCTAATTGCAAACAGTGTATCAATGCTTAGAAACAAGGCCTAGGGATCATACTTTCACTAGTGAACACTCTCATATAAATATCTTCTCTTTATGATACTACTCTTAACTACTCTCCGGTTGGACAGTCTAATCGATGGTAGGGCTATAACAGCACACCTCAAAGTAAGCCTTTCCCATCTAGATAACCCCACACTGTCACTTTGAGTACTAGACGAGTCCAACAAACACCACAATTTCATACAGAAATCCAACTCCAAATATAACTCATAACAAGTATTTGTAGTCTCTAGCCTAAGTTATACCATGGTGTGCACGCTGTCACTTTCACACACATGGGGAGAGCAGAGATTCATTAAAGCACTTGAGTAGCAAGGTAGATCTATAGATTACAAGCTCATGATCACAATATGATCATTCATAGAGAGATATGAACACATAGCTACCGGTAGAACCCTTAGCCTCGAGAGAGAACTACTCCCTCCTCATCATGGGATCAGCAATGGTGATGGAGATGGAGATGGTGGTGGAGATCGATGGAGATGGCTCCGGGGGCACTTCCCCGTCCCGGCAGGGTGCCAGAACAGAGACTTTCTATCCCCGAATCTCCCATTCGGTGGTGCGGCGCTGCGAAACTTTTCATGGATTTATGATTGACGATCTAGGGTTTATGCCTCGGAAGGCTTCTTATAGGCCAGAGGGCAAGGTCGGTAGGCGGCCAGGGGGCCAACACCATGCCCTGGCGCGGCCTAGGTGGACCCGTGCCTAGGGGTGGTGTGGCCACCCTATGGCCCTCTCCGACTCTCCTTCTGGATCCATGAGTCTTCCGGGAAAATAGTAACTTTGGATTTTGTCCCGTTCAATTACGAGAATATTCATTTTCTGACTTCCTGGAACCAAAAACAGCAGAAAACAGGCAACTGGCACTGTGCCTCTTGTTAATAGGTTAGTCCAAGAAATCACAAGAAAAGTACTCCAAAGTTGGAACAAAACACAAGAAAGTGGATAAAACCAAGCATGGAACATCGAAAATTATAGATACATTTGCAATGTATCAGTCTCCCAAAAAGCTCTTTCTTTATAGCCATTAAGATGGGCATGATAATTTTGATGATGCTCACATAGGAATATGAATTGAAGTGAAAGAGAGCATTAAGAAGCAAAAATACACACATTTAAGTCTAACCCACTTCCTATGCAAGGGAATTTTGTAAACAAACAAATTGTTGAAACCAGAGGCTACTTGCATAAGAAGGAAAACGAAGTGCAACATAAAAACTTTCAGCATAAATCGAGGAAACTTGAGATTATTGAGATGCATAAGAACACTTTTCCCTCTCTCATAATAACTTTCAGTATCATGCATAAACTTAACAATATAACTATCACAAGGACCATCGTAACAATGATCACTTATTCTAACAGAAAACACAGGAATACTAGCTCTCATAACACTACTTTGTGAAACAATATTAGAGGTATCCTTACAAAGGATAGTGTGTCCCTCTTCTTCATATTTAGCACCAGAGTCTTTCACATTTTCTATTATAGGTTCATCAACCATTTGTTTATCAGGTTCAACAGCTTTGCTTATACTTTCATCAACCATACTAGCTATCATAGAATGTTCCTTTATCTTAACTGGAAAAGGCATTTTCTCAATATAAGGTTTAGGTAAAACATGATTAGTAGTATAAAATTCAGTATTTCTTGCAGGAACACTCTAACCAACATCTTTATGAGGTTCATGATACTTATTCCACTTCTTTTTAGGCACTTCAATGTAGGAAGCAAAAGCCTTAAAATAAGAAGCAATAGCTCGAGAGTCTAGACCATAAGAATTTTTAATATTTGAAAGTCATCAGTTCCCATAAAAGATTCAATTCATTCATAATCATAATTTATACTTGACTTTCTTCCTTTGTCATTCTCCCAAGCTTCAACATTGTCTTGAATACGGTCTAGGAGATCCCATTTAGCTTCTTCTTCCATGCGAGTGAATGATCCAGCACAAGAAGCATCCAATAAATCCTTATCATGTAGAGGGAGCCTTGCATAAAAGTTACTGATAATAATATTGTTGGGGAGCTCATGAATGGGACATTTGAGCATTAGTAACTTCAATCTCCCCCAAGCTTGAGCTGTACTCTCTCCATCAAGAGGCCAAAAGTTGTATATTTGATTCCGATCTTTATGAATCTCACTAGGAGGATAAAATTTTGAATAAAAGAGAGGCACTATTTCCTCCCATTCAAGAGCTTGACCATTCTTCAGCAGCTTATACCATTCCTCAGCTCTTCCTTTTAGTGATAATGAAAATAACTTCTTCTTAACTTGATCTGTAGTAATACATGCACACTTGAACAACCCGCATAATTCGTGTATAAAAAGTAAATGATCACCGGGATGGACAGTTCCATCACCAACATAGTAGTTATCCATAACACGATCAATAATTCTTGTAGGTATTTTGAAAGTATCATTCTCAGCAGTTGGTGGTTCATCTACTACCTTAGCAGTGGTAGTAGCATTACCAAATAAGAAACTCAACGAATTATCCATAACGAAAATAAAGCAACTAACAGAAGTAAACAATACTCACAGTAGAAGTTTCATTTACCAATTCCACTCTCCAATAGCGCTTCACTCCCCGGCAACGGCGCCAGAAAATAGTCTTCATGACCCACAAGTATAGGGGGTGTATCAAAGTATTTTCGATAAGTAAGAGTGTCGAACCCAACGAGGAGCAGAAGGTGTTGGCTAGTGGTATGGATCAGAAATTCTCTGCAAATACTTAGAAAACGGATTTTTAGGGGTTTTTGATAAAGTGGGTGAATAAAGTACGAGTAAATAAAAGACAGTAGGAATAAATGCAGCAAGTGGCCCAATCCTTTATGCAGCAAAGGACAAGCCGGTTTTATTACTTAAGATGACCAAACGTTCTCGAGGACACATGGGAAGACTGTCAAGTGCTTTCGCTTCGTATAGTTGATTAATCTTCTTTAGCTTGCTAAGTGTTGTGTGGGTGAACCTGTGCTAATGTACCGACCTTCCTAGGACTAATACATACTTGTGATTATACCCCTTGCAAACATCCGTAAGTACAAGAAAGTAATTAAGGTAAAAACCTAACCATAGCTTTAATCTCTAAGACCCTTACGTCCCTTGTGCAATGGTTTCCTAACGGGGGTTCAAGGTTTTTGTCACTCCGGCAACCCCTACGATTAGTATCCAAATACACAATGCATTCCCCTAGGCCCATATAGGTGAAGTTTCATATAGTCGACATTCACATGACACCACTAGAAGAAGTACACCACAACTTAAATATCAAACTATTGAATCTTTCTCAACACAACTCCACTACTAACAACATGAGTTCTCCCATTTCCTCAGGAACAAAATGAACTACTCACAAGACATCATATGGATCATGATCAGCGATGGAATAATGATATATAACAATCTGAACATAAAAAATAATTCAATGGTTCACTCAATAGCATCAACTACAAAGAGTAATCAACACCGGGAAAGTTTCCCTAAGAACTAATGCAAGATTTAACTCAATTGTTACAGCAATATGGAGATGGTGATGAGGGTGCTGATGATGGTGGTGGTGGTGATGATGATGATGATCTCGATGAAGTCTAGCTTGATGGTGGTGTTGATGGCGACGATCTCCCCTCTCCAGGAAGGAATTCCCCCGGTAGAAATCTGTCTGCCGGAGAGATCTTTCTCTGTTGGTGTTTTCCACCCTGCAGAGGCGGCGGAATCTTTCTGTGGTTGCTCCCCGAGTCTTAGGGTTTCAGGAGGAATATATACGCTAGAGGGGAGAGCTAGAGGTGGGCCAGGGCGGCCACACCACTTGGTGGCGTGACCTAGGGTGGCCCGCGCCAGGGGGTGGTGTGGGCCCCCTGTGGCCCATCTCCAGTCCTCCTTCTGGCATCCTTCGTCTTTTGGAAAAATAGGATTTTCTGTATATTTTCCCGGATTTTCTGATCTTTGCGAATTTTGCCTCCAAACAACACCTTTTCCATCAGAATCCTAACTACAGCGGTCCATGCTCCAAAAGTCATCAACCATGCAAAAACAGATGAAATAACATAACTAACACCTCTTAATATGAAATATATCAATGAATTATGATATAGAATAGTGATGCAAAATGGACGTATCACGTACCATACTCATCTTCAAGAGAACACTACTCTGCTACAAAAGTATCAAAAAAGCAAGGGTGGGTACAAGGTGTACTCAGCAAGCCTTATGGGTAGTGGAGCTATTTTGCATAAAGCTATCTTTGTTTATAAAATGAGAGGGAGAAGAAGCTCGTCTATTCAGAATATTTTAAAAGGGGATAAGAGATCGACATCTCGAAAGTATTGATCATTATCTTTTGATATCCACCAAATCATCACCACCTCTTAACTAGGGTCACCCCTCATACCCGTGAGGAAACATCCTTAAGCCCACATTGATCTGCCAAGTTTTATGATTAGGTTATAGTTCTCTATGATCTTAGAATCAGGTCAACAAGCATTCATAACTGTGAAAACTGCTTTTTGAAAAGATTTAACCTTTGCAGGGGTGTAAAACTTTACCCACACGTATCCACTGACTCTTAATGCCACTATAGATTAACCCTCTTCCTTGGAAGGTTGGTAGAGGGTGGTTGGCCATGACCTTTACCTTGCTTTCACCGAGACCATGAGTCATGCCATATCTATAATTTTTGTTGTTCCATGCTTAATTAGTATCTACTTTCTTATGTTTTGTTCATACTTTGAGGTATTTTTATACATTTTCTGGAACTAACCTATTAACAAGATTCCATAGTGCCAGTTGCCTGTTTTCTGCTGTTTTTGGTTTTAGGAAATATTCTCGGAATTGGACCAGACAAAATCCCAAGTTAATATTTTACCAGAAGCAACACGGAGTCTAGAGGGGAGACGAAGTGGCACACAAGGGCGGCCACACCTGGTGGCGGCGTGGCCTGGGGGCGCGCCAGCAGGGGTGTGGGCCCCCTGGTGCTCCACGAACCTTGCCCTTCTGCCTATAAAAGCCTCCCGGGATGAAAACCCTAAGGACCCGATCAAAATCCCACAAAAATCCACGGAAGAGTTTGTAGCCACCGCCATCTCAATACCTAGATCGAGGGGATCAAAAGCTCTTCCTAGCACCCTACCGGAGGGGAGAGATCGTCCTGGAGTCCTTCTTCATCACCATGACTGCCACCGGTGTCATGCGTGAGTAGTTCATCCCTGGACTATGGGTCCACGTAGTAGTTAGATGGTTGGTTATTCTTCTTTGTTCTATCATGTTTAGATCTTGTGAGCTCCATTCATGATCAAGATCATCTATTTGTAATCTTACATGTTGTGTTTGCAAGGATCCGATGGATACTGAGATGCTATTTCAGATTGATTATTGATTCTATCATGTCTATGTTATTCGTAATCTTGCATGCTTTCCGTTGTTAGTAGCTATCTTGGCCAAGTAGATGCTAGCAACTCCAAGAGGGAGTATTTATGCTCGATAGTGGGTTCATGCCTCTAGTAATCTGAGGAAGTGACAGGAATCTCTAAGGTTGTAGATGTGCTGTTGCTACTAGGGAGAAAACAACAATCCTATATACATGGGACAATCATATTGTTTACATTACACACTTTTCTTAATGCAATCGGTTGTACTCTATTAGTAGGCGGTGCTAGAGTTTGACTTTCAACAAATTTTAAAATGTCAAAATATTTCAAAAGAAATACATACACGTACGTCTTCACACGTTAGGTGCGTATAATTAAACTATGGTCTAGTCGGCACCGCGGCGCCGAGGCCACTTCCTGCGAATTGTGCCGCTGCTCGTGGGACAGGGTCAGAACAGAGCAGAAGCAACCCCATAATAAACACGCGATGGATCAGAGGATTCCCCAATCCATGCTTCCTGCTTGTTCGTCAAAGCATAGGCTGTGCTCTGCATGTAGCCTCGATTCCCCCAAATTATTTGAGCTTCCTCTGAAGTAGTTATTCTTTGAGTTCTATTCGATTCAGTTTGTTTGTTTAGGAACCTCGAATGCGTTGACTTCTTGTTGATATCAAATCCTGACTTAAATTACGTTTGTCTTCTCTTCCGTGCCTTCGGCCCCCGATTTGGTAGCTAGGAGTAGGCTTCTGAGCTCCCCGGTGTTGCGAGCTCGTCGGAGTTGTCCTGAATTCTGGCGACATGTACACCAGCCCGTCGGGGGCCGTGTACTCCTCCAAGTTCGACCTAACCTCCCGCGGCTCGCCGCCATGCAGCACTGCATCATCGGCGACCACTTCCCACCGCCTGTCCGCCTTTGTCGGGGGCCTCTCTAGCCACTTCTCCTCCCCGCTGCGGCGGCCTCGCCGTCACGCGCCCCGGTGCACGACGAGCTGTGGCACGACGGATCCGACGACCTCAGCTTCAGCGACGGCGGCGACTACTCCCACTCGCCCTCGCCTCTCAAGTGGCGCGACCACCTTCACCACCACCACTCAGGGCCCTCGTGCTCTCTGGCGTACCAGATCCCGCCAGCATCTTTGCGCGACTGCCTCTTCTCCGGCTTTGGATGCAACGCTCTTGGCACCAGGATCGACTTTGTACCGGCCACCAGGTCATGTTCCAAGAGAACGGGACAATCAGCAATGTCCAGTGTCATGGATGGAGGAGTCTGCATCTAGCAGGCTCGCTCCCATCCTCCCCTATGACCCTACCAGCATGGATCCACAACACATTCACCATGGATTCAGGAATCCAACTCCTGCTCGACCCGGGAGTTGGTTCTTGGTTCCCCGATGACTCTTGAATCATGAGGAAGTGGCTACAAGTGAGGGCATTTTGTTTTTCAGTCTCCTTACTTTTGATAGAGATATTCAGAGCCCAAGGGAAGGAGTTACTTCCTCGAGACACATACCATATCGAGGATCATATGTCAAGATGCCATGGATGGAATTCATGGAGAAATATCAGTGCTGCTAGAGTATTATGTCCTTACACATTTGAATACAGACCCTAGGTGGAAAGACATCAAGGTTTGCACTTTGTCTTAACTCAGAGCAGCATAGTAAATGGAGTTCATGTTCATATGAATTGTTTAGAATGCATATTTTGTTTTTAAACCGACTACTATTTTAGATTTCTTTACATGAAAATCCCCACTTTAATTGCTATTTTTACACAATTATACCTCTATCACCCTACAACTGTGATTAAGACCGCACACACATACACTGTTCCCTCTTGATGGTACTAACATTTGTTGGATCACTATAAAGCATGTACCTTAGGGTTTAGATATTGTTGAATTTGTCCAGAGGTTGGTCATTGATACATTGCAAATGTATCTATAATTTTTTATGTTCCATGCTTGGTTTTATCTACTTTCTTGTGTTTTGTCCACACTTTGGAGTACTTTTTATATGATTTCTTGGACTAACCTATTAACAAGAGCCACAGTGCCAGCTGCCTGTTTTCTGCTGTTTTTGGTTCCAGGAAAGTAAGAAATGAATATTCTCGGAATTGGACGGGATAAAAGCCAAAGTAATTATTTAACCAAGGGACACCTGGAGCCAGAATACGAGACGGAGAGGGGCTGGGGCCCAGCCACACCACCTAGCCACGCCAGGGGGTGGTCTGGCCGCCCCAGGCACCCCCTCGGTCTCCCTCTTCGCCTACAAGATGCCTTCTAACCTAAAAACTCGGGGGGGGGGGGGGGGGGGGAGGGTCGACGTTTTTCCATAAGGAGTTCCGTTCCACCGCCACCACCAGATTCCACGAAACAATACCAGAAACTCTGTTTTGGCACCCTGCCGGGACGGGGAATTGGAGGAGATCATCGCCATCGCCATCATCATCACCATCGCTTCTCCATCAACCATCCATGTTTCCCCCATTTATGAGTGAGTAATCCCCCGCTGTAGGCTATGGGGATGGTACGTTTGGATAAGATCGTTCATGTAATAGCATCAGATTGTTAGGGCATGGTGCCTAGTATCTTCTATTAGTGCTTTATGACTTTATTGCGACTTGTTATGCTTAATGCTTGTCACTAGGGCCCGAGTGCCATGATTTCAGATCTGACCTTGTTATTTATTCATTATGATAGTATTTTTTATGGTCTTACGTACAAGTTGTATACACACATTGTTGTCCGGAACCAATGGCCCCGAAGTGACAGAAATCAGGATAACCGGAGGGAATGGCTTTGATCTGAGGATCACATGTGTTCATGGAGTGTTAATGCTTTGCTCCGTTGCTCTATTAAAAGGAGCACCTTAATTACCAGTAGTTCCCTTGAGGCCCCGCTGCAAACGGGCTGGCAGGACAAAAGATGTTGTGCAAGTTCTCATTGCGAGCACGTATGACTATATGTAGAACACATGCCTAGGATTATCTAGTACTTGGATGCTTTATCTTATTTATCTACAATTGCCCTATGTTCTGATTGCTATGTGAATTGTCTTGTCCATTAAACGCCTGTCCATCCATCCCTATGCCCACCGCACTCGAATCCTACTGTTTACTCCTATTGTCACTACTGTCTTTACTTTACTACTACTGTTACTTTACTACTCCTACTACAAAACTGTAGCTACTGATAATCTGCTGTGAGCAAGATTGTTTCCAGGTGCAGTTGAATTGACAACTCAGTTGTTAAGGCTTATAAATATTCTTTGGCTCCCCTTGTGTCGAATCAAGAAATTGGGTTTCACTTCCCTCGAAAATACTATGATACACCCCCTATACTTGTGGGTCATCAAGATTATTTTTTGGCACCGTTGCCGGGGAGCATAACTTTATTTATCAAGTTCACTTGAAATCACTATTGTTCAAGCTTAGTTTATTTCCACCTTGTTTTCTTGTTTCTTTATCAAAAATACAGAAAAATTTAGTTCCTACTCTAGTTGGTATTTTCATTGGTCTGTTATTGTCTTGCTTATCATGCTTTTTATCAATGGTTGGTTTCTTTGAAACTGAATCTTATTGGCAAGGTGGGTTCACGGAACAACAAAAATATTATTATAAGGAACACCGCTTGTCACAAAAGGGGAAACACTTATGGGAACAAATTGATAAATTGTATACCATTGCTAGAAACGTGTGCTCTACTTATAATTTTACTTATTGCTTTAACAAATCTTGTTGCTGTAAGAGGTATAAACACCTCCGTTTTCAATGTGAGTATAATGATAATGTTACCATATCTTCTTATGTTAAAGGAAATTATGACTTTTATGATGTGGAACAAATTGAGGAATTTATTGCTTGGAAGGGTGCATTTGAACTTGCTAGTTTGCTTGAAAATATTGATGATTCACCTTATAAATATGAGGTTTATGATATACTTAGATTTTTCTTTGATAATTACAAGGAAGAAAATGGCTATATTCTTGAATATATTAAGAGATGCTTTCCACAAATGGAAGAGACTAATGCCTTGCAGGATCTTATGGAAGAAGAAATTGATGAACCTAAAAGCTCATTAGATGAAAAAGCGGAGGAGAGTGATGAAAGGAGGAAGAATGGATTACCTACCCATGCCTACCTTCTAATGAGAGTAACTATTTATCCCTTACATTATTTGATTGTCTCCCATGCTTACCAAAGAAGGATGAATGTTATGCTCATGTTATCTGTGATAATCCTTTATTTGTGCCTAACTTCGATTTGCATGGTACTAAAGTGTTTTGCTTAGAAAATGTTTATGATAAAGCTCTAGACGATGGTCCTATATTGAATGATTAGCCATCTTATTATAGAATTGTTAAAAGTGGGTTTGAAGGTTTTAATCCCACTATTTTTGAGCTTGATAAAAATTATGTGTTTGTAGATCATGAAAAGCATGCTTTATGTGATAGTTATATTGTTGAGTTTATTCATGAGGCTATTGAAAATTATTATGAGAGAGGAAAATATGGTTGTAGAAGTTTTCATGGTATTGAAACACCACTCTATGTGCTGAAAGTTTTAAAGTTACTCTTGTTTTATCTTCCTATGCCTGTCAACTTGTTCTTTGCGAATTTATTTGCATAAAAGATTCCTATGCATAGGAAGTGGGTCATACTTAAATGTGTTTTAAATTTGCTTCTTGATGCTCTCTTTTACTTCAATTTATATTTCTTATGTGAGCATCCTCTCAAACTATCATGCCTAACTTAAAGGCGTTAAAGAAAAGTACTTATTGGGAGATAACCCAAAAGTTTTGGATGAGTCTTGGAAGTTATTACTTCAGTAATAACCGCCCCTTATCCTTTTTATTTGCTTTTTGTGCCAAGAGTAACCTCTAATGAGAGAGAAGTAATGGTTGGAAAAGTTACTGTCCCGAAACAGATTTCTGTGCTTCACCGTAAACATTCGTGTAAAATCTTTGTACGTCCTTTTGAGGCATGAATGTTTGTGCTTCTGCCCCAGGTTGTTATGTAACTTTTGTTAGTTCAACACTTTTCGATTTGAGCAACAGAAGGTCTTCTAAAAAATTCGTCTTTGCCTGCTGGTCTGTTTTGACAGATTTCTATCTTTATTTGCATTTGCTTTTTGTTGGTTCCTCTTTGGGTTCTTTTGGGGAATTGAGCTTTTTGAGGGAAGTGATACAGTAGCTTGTGTTTTATTGGAAGTTTTATTGGTGTTATAACTGAACCTAAAGACTTATTATCTTGAGTGCACTAATGTTACTAATAAAGATTTGTGAAGTTTTGTATGAAGGAAGAATTTCAGTTGTATGGAAGGAACGAGCAATGAGATAAAGGATGAACTAAAGCTCAAGCTTGGGGATGCCACACGTGTCACCCCAAGAAATATCCAAGAAGTACAAGAGTCAAAGCTTGGGGATGCCCAAGGCATCCCCCTCTTCATCAATAAAAATTTCAGGTTTCTTCCAAACGCTTCATTTTATTGTTTCATGCACAGTTGTTTTGTTCTTGGATTGTCTTCTTTTTCGTTTTCGTTTTGGTTTTTCGTTTGCTTGGTTTGCTTAGTTTGATGAATAAATTGGTTAGACCCCCTCTTTCATACATTGGTTTTCAAATAGTTTGGTTTGGATTGGAAAAGAGTAGGAAAGTTCATGCTTAAGTGGTAAACAGGGCTTGCTTTTGACCGTGCCTATGCTTTGTCATGCCATGCTTGATATTGATTTGGCTTTATGCTTAGTATTATTTTCTGTAGCATGAATTGTTATAAACAATTTAGATTGATTAATGTGCCTTTGAAGAATCATGCGTTGTTTAGCATATTAAAGCATAGTATTGTGGTATTCTCCTTTGATGCTTTATTTGGGTTGACTTGGCGCATGCTCACACCATGTTATGACTATCCAAAGTCACCATAGCCTTTATGATCCTTTAGTTTTCAACTTGTAGTATCACTTTATGCTTTCATCAATGATGTTTTGTCGCTCTGCATGATTATAGTCATTATTGCTCTCTTAGTTTGTCGCTCCCAGTCTTTTGCTAGCCTCCACAACCAAGTATGAGTTCCACTCATACATCCAACTCCTTAAACCAAGTTATTCCAAAGAGTCCACCATACCTACCTATTAGCATATGCTATTCCAAGTATATTCATGTTTTTGTTAACCTTCCAAATTAAACTTGTTATGAGAAAACTAGTGATTAAAGCTCTCACAAACTTGATGGCACACTTTGTTTTTCTTGCCCTTAATAAAATTGAACCATTGTGTCGTCTGTGTTGTATATGCTTGCCCTTATTTGTTGGGGATTAGCAGAACCATGCTGTCATGGGGAACGCTTTCAACATTGCACTGGTACTTTGTACCTAGTTGATATCATTATCTTTTGTCTGTGGATGTCGTCGGTGTGAAATGAAAGGTGAGCTTGTAAGTCCATGGAGTTATGTATATGTGTTAGAGAGACGCCTGGGCCGCTAGTCTAATCCATGCTGACATGGTGGAGCTGTCTATGAAGCATTCTTCTTATAAAAAAGAGTCAAATATTGAAAAAAAAGAGAAAAATAAAAAAAGGGATTACGAAAAGAGGAAAGAGAGAAAAAAGCACCATATTCCCATGGTAAATAAGAAGATTGCTGAGATGCTCGTTCTCTGCTTGCCTTGTCATTTTAATATGGGGATTCTTCCGTATCATCAGGCAAGGGGTACCCCGTTGGCGGTTCTCTATGATACACATGTACTTACGATGACAAGAACTTACCGGTGACTAAACTTGAGTAGCATGAGGAGCGGCCCTCGTATTCAAGGGACATGAGATTTCCAACTTATACTTCGTCAAGCATATACTTCAGAGTTTGTTCACTTGAGCCTTAATCACTTCAAGATGCTTATGATAGTGGCAATAAGAGCTGAAAGCTATAAGTACCATAATTTTTGGAAGCTCTTTATGAGACTTGAATCCCTACTTCCTTCTATGAAGGCCTTTCTTTCACTTATATTTATTGAGTCTCCACCTTCTCACTTTATGCACCTACTTTGAGAGCATAGTGGCCAGTCTTAGTTATATGTGCATTGTCCCAATACTTGTTGATTGATGCATAGCTTTGATATTGCTATTTTAAACTATTTGTATCTAGTCACTCTTATAAACTTTGAAGGTGTCCTATGCATTTATGTTTGCTACTCTATGTAGGATAAGCTGAATACTACTATGCTATGTTTTCTTTATGTGAAACAAACAAACGTCTTGCAAAGCATTGTTATTCATGAATCTTTTGTTTGTGCCTTTTCATGTTGCAACATAGTTTCTTTGTCTTATTGCTAGAACTTTGTCTTTCATGTTATGATTGAAGTACTATGATCCTAGCTTTGAATGTTTTACAAATACTTTGATCAAGTTTATGATGATGCATGTCACCTAAAAAATTATTCTTTCTTTTTATCACTTACCTACTCGAGGACGAGCAGGAGTTAAGCTTGGGGATGTTGATACATTGCAAATGTATCTATAATTTTTGATGTTCCATGCTTGGTTTTATATACTTTCTTGTGTGTTGTCCACACTTTGGAGTACTTTTTATATGATTTCTTGGACTAACCTATTAACAAGAGCCACAGTGCCAACTGCCTATTTTCTGCTGTTTTTGGTTCCAGGAAAGTTAGAAAATGAATATTCTCGGAATTGGACGGGATAAAAGCCAAAGTCATTATTTTACCGAGGGATACCTGGATCCAGAATACGATACGGAGAGGGGCTGGGGCCTAGCCACACCACCTGGCCGCGCGGGCTAGTCCTGGCCGTGCCAGGGGGTGGTCTGGCTGCCCCAGGCACCCCCTCGGTCTCCCTCTTCGCCTATAAGATGGCTTCTGACCTAAAAACTCGGGGGGGGTTCGACGTTTTTCCAGAAGGAGTTCCGCTCCGTCGCCACCACAAGATTCCACGAAATAGCACCAGAAACTCCGTTTTGGCACCCTACCTGGACGGGGAATTGGAGGAGATCATCGCCATCATCACCATCACTTCTCGATCAACCATCCATGTTTCCCCCATCTATGAGTGAGAAAGCCCCCGCTGTAGGCTATGGGGATGGTACGGATTGGATGAGATCGTTCATGTAATGGCATCAGATTATTAGGGCATGGTGCCTAGTATCTTCTATTAGTGCTTTATGACTTTGTTGCGACTTGTTATGCTTAATGCTTGTCACTAGGGCCCGAGTGCCATGATTTCAGATCTGACCTTGTTATTTATTCATTATGATAGTATTTTTTATGGTCTTACGTACAAGTTGTATACACACATTGTTGTCCGGAACCAATGGCCCCGAAGTGACAGAAATCAGGATAACCGGAGGGAATGGCTTTGATCTGAGGATCACATGTGTTCATGGAGTGTTAATGCTTTGCTCCGGTGCTCTATTAAAAGGAGCACCTTAATTACCAGTAGTTCCCTTGAGGCCCCGCTGCAAACGGGCTGGCAGGACAAAAGATGTTGTGCAAGTTCTCATTGCGAGCACGTATGACTATATGTAGAACACATGCCTAGGATTATCTAGTACTTGGATGCTTTATCTTATTTATCTACAATTGCCCTATGTTCTGATTGCTATGTGAATTGTCTTGTCTATGCAATGCCCATTGTCAACACCCGGATTTTTAATCCCAGATGCCCGTTATGCCATACCTCGCAATCCCAGGATTACCATTTTTGCGAGAAATAACGGATTGGATATCACAGTACATCATCCATTACAAACCATACATAAGGTCTTACACAAATAAGGATCTCATGATCCAGTCTTAATACAACAAGCAGTGGAAATAAAAGATAAGCGTAGCGGCGGGGTCCATCTTCAGGGGCACATGCAATGCTGACGAAGGCAGATGGTCCTAGTTATCATAGCCGTCCTGTTGGCCATCATCTTGATGGTCTCCTTCACGCTCCTGGATCATCCACTCGTTGGTATCGTACACTTTGAGCGGTTCGATCGATTGATTTTTCTGTTGTCCGAGCTAGGCAACTTCTTTCCCAACTCTCCGCTCTTTTGCCTCAGCCGACTTGGTAATAGAGCGATTATAGTCTGATGTGAGCACTATGGGTTGGTGAAGCTGAATCTTAAGCGCGGCTGCTTTGGCTTTATCTTCTGCGGTGACTGGGAAAAATGCCTCTATCGGCTTTTTCTTGTTAGCCACGTCAATCTTCCACTTTTCATAATAGGCAGCTGCGGCCGCATCAGTTTCCTCATCTGTCTTCTTGCAAGGTAGCTTCTTCATATTCTGATGAGGTACTCTTGGGTGGGGCGATTACTTACATTTTGGTGATCGGAACGTGCTCTTGCTGTTGCTGGTGGTGCTGCCCCCTTAGTATACTTCCACTTTTGTCTCTGAGGCTCAGGGGACGGAGATGGCTGAGGCGGCGGTGGAGACGGCTGAGGCGGCGATGGAGACGGTTGCGCTGAGCGGTGATGCGGTGAAGGCGATGGTTGTGCTAGAGAATGGTGAGGTGGCGGCAAAGGTGGATTGCTGCTCTGAGGAGTGGGTGGCCTTGGCGGCACATAATTTGGAAGCATGATGCGCTCCTTTAGCCATAGAATAGTCCCCCCTTTGGCTTCTCCTAGTTGAGTCAGCTCCATATCTTCCCCTGCAGGGTGGTCTAGCTTCAGCTCCTCAAAATCTTCCTTCACCTCATCCACCGTGACAACAGCGTACCCTTTTGGAACCGGTCTGCAATGCCAAGTTGGGTTAGGCCCAATTGGTACCGCCATGCCGATCTCCACCGTCACCCTTAAGTTCATAACCTGCACCTTTAGCTCACAACCTGTTGTCTCCGTGATATCATCCACTGGGTAGCGTTTAGGAGGAGATGTCGTCGGTGCATCATCATCAACATCATGGAGCTGCGTGGAAGTGACGCTGCTTTTCTTATTCGATGGGGCACCGGTACCCTCGAATGCAGCTTCTACCATGTGCCGCTGAGATTGGCCACTAGTACCTTGCTGGCTAAGTATGTCGAGTTGATCCTGGTGCCGCTTTAATGCTTCTTCTACATTACGCAGCCGGTCTGCAGCGGCCGCTTTCTCAGCTGCCTCCCTTTCCTTTCTCCTCTGATGGCTTTTATCGGGATATCTCTTCATTTCCGGGGGGAAGGCAACCTTCCACGGCTTGGAGCCTGGGGTGCCTCGTGCTTGTCCGTCATGTTCAGGATTTTGAAGGGCCCGTGTGAGCTCGTCGTTGTCTCTATCGGGAACGAACCGTCCCGCTGCAACATCATCTACTTCATTTCTAATATCGTCGATGGGAAGTAGGGGATCATCTTTGTGTTTCTGATTATATATTACCCACCCTTCTTTGTCCAACGTGCCCCCATGGCCGTAAAACCAGTTTCTCGCCCGTGGTGTCCATGTTGCGGGCTCTGGTCTGATCCCGACAGTTATGTAATTGACCTCAAGTGCATCCCACTTAGGCATGCAACCGGCGTAGCCAGCAGGCCCCATGTTATGATGGTACAGTTTCTTAGCAGCGTTCTCCGTATTTATCCTAGACCTTTCCTTAGCTTTCTCTGATGTCTTGTAGTTCACAAAATCCTCCCACTGGTGTCTTAACTTAGCATAGCCGGCTTCATCGAAATTCAGAGTCTTCTCTACCTTGACAAAGTTATGGTACAGTTTCTTCTTCTAGTTCTTGAATGCATCGGCCATCTTGCTGAGAGGAAACTTCTTGACTCTTTGCACAAGCTCCCTTCTTGCTCTCTCCTCCTCATTTGGAGTCACATCTAGTTCCGGCAGGAGGAAATTAGTCATGAGCTTGTAAAAAAGCTTATCTTTGGCGTTGTCGCCGACATACGGGATTCTACCGCCGCTTGGCCGATTCCATTCTTGAACGGTGATCAGGATGTAGTCCCTCACAAGAACTCTGCATTGCTTGACAAATTTTCTTGCGACATCGACGGGAGCTTGCGGTTCGCCATCTACACCGACCACGTCGATCCTATACCTCACAGTGTCATCCAACTTTTTTGTTGGGCCTCGTTTCGTTCTTACGGAAGAAGTTCTTGATCCGGAGGGCTAAAAGAAGAAAGAGTGTTAATATATGCATGTATATATAGACAGCAGCATTTTAATTACAAAATAACATATATACACCTCACCGGTGTTTGCGAGATTTAAGGTTCCGCCGGAGCCGTCGCCTTCTTCCTTATCGGCTTCTCCCCTGTCCCAGGCTTCAGCTTCTACCTCACCGGAGCCGTCTCCTCGGTTGAGAGACTCATCTCCCTGACCGGAATCGTTTAGAAACTCACTCACGACATCGATATCAATATCGATATCGATATCTTCATTTTCGCAGATCATCCCTTGGAGGATGTTTTCCTGATGTGTTGGATCCATAGTATCTGCAAGTTAAACAATCAACACATGGCATCGATAATGATATGACAAGTTAAACATACTTGAAATTAACCCTAAGGCATGCTTGGCAATTTAAGTGGGATCCGAATGGTCCAAACCCTAGTACAGGAGAGACCCCGAAATCACCTACGAGGGGTTGATTTCAGTCTCTTATTAAAATTGTAATTAAAGTTGTTGAACAATGCATTTTTCTGAACATTTTGATATATTATACATATTTTTCTGACTTAGAAATAATTAGTTATTGAATTTATAAGATTAAACTCTTTTCTGAAATTATTTAAACAAATATTAAACTTTTATTGCGTCAGCATAGGTAAAGGCTGACGTCACCTAAGGCCGGGAACCTTTTCTCATAGATGCACTGCCTACCCACAGTGACTGACTAGTGGGGCCAGAGCCACGTCGGGCTGCCACGCTAGCAGAGCTTACTCGACGCCCACGTCAGGGCGCCACATGAGCGCCACCTTGGCGCCACATGGGCTCGCCGAAGGGCACGTCGGCTCGCGGTGGTTAGCGGCACTAGAGTGCTTGCTGGAGTGCGCAGAAGGTCGGGTTCGAACGAGCGCGTCGCGAGGAAGCTAACGGTGGTCGCGCCGCCCCTTATTGGCCATCGGAGCATCGTCTGTGACGGCAGCTGACGGCGGCGGACAGTGGCGCTCGGCGACAGATGGTGGTGGAGCGAGAGAGAGAGAGAAACAGAGCTCCTGGAGGACCATCGGCTCACCACGAAGACGATGGACGGGTCGACGAGGCCGGAGGAGCTTGGAAGCAGCGGCAACCGCGACGGCCGGAGTCGGAGCAGACGGTGACCGTGGCGTCGATTTCAAGCGTGCGCGGTCGATTCCTCAGACGGTGGTGGCACGGCGGCGGCGGGCGTCGATGGCGTGAAGCGGCCGCTCTAGATTTGGGCAGCCTGCTGGCGTAATTTTTCTCCGCCGCAAATTTTCCTTAGCCGCGTGTCGATGTGCTCTATGAATTGTGGGAGTTGGGGAGGAGGAAGGCCGGGGCTGTTAACCGTATAGACCATTGGTCTCGGGTCATCCCAATAACCGAGACCAAAGGACCAACGGTCTCGGTTCGTGCCAGCAACCGGGACCAAAGATCTGGGGCACGAGCGTTGCTGTGCTGCCACGTGCACGGCCGCTGGTCCCGGTTAGTCCTACCACCCGGGACCAAAGGATCAACGGTCCCGGTTCGTGCCAACAACCGGGACCAAAGGCGTTTTAATGGCAGCGCACGCATCCAGGGTTCATCAGTCCCGGTTCGTGGGACGAACCGGGATCGTTGACCCGTTTTTTCAGATTCTGGCAAACCTTTTGGTCTTCCCGCCATTTTCAAATTTGTTTCTTCTTTAATTAATAAGATGTTTCAATTTAAGATGATTATTTATTTGGAATTTTAAAAAACTTTTAACAGGAAAAGTGCTTCAATTTAAATAACTAATCAAAAACCATGTTCTGTTTGCAAATATTTTTATTTGAACTATACAATTATACTATTTACAATTAAAATTGCATTAACAAAATATTTATTGCATAATTTGGAATTTTAAAAAACTTTTAACAGGAAAAGTGCTTCAATTTAAATAACTAATCAAAAACCATTTTCTGTTTTCAAATATTTTTATTTGAACTATCCAATTGTACTATTTACAATTAAAATTGCATTAACAAAATATTTATTGCATAATTTAGAATTTTAAAAAACGATTTGAACTACAAGTACATGATATAATGCTTGTGAATTTTTAAAAAAATCATTTATAGGTTCACAACATGCTATTTCATCAGAGATCTACTTCAAGTTCAGCGAGGCTCAGCCCCGGGCTAAGAAGCTTCATGCCCGCCGTTTTGAATATAGTTTGAAACGGGCAGAAGAAATTCAAAAATGATCCAAACAATGTAACCTTTAGTCCCGGCTGGTGGGTGCAACCGAGACTAAATATGTCGGTGGGATAAGGACGCCAAGATCCACTGGTGTATCTTCTTAGCCGGTGTATCTGGAACCTTTCTGTCCATCCCTCATGAAAAAGACAAATTCCTGCCGAATCGGTAGGAGGTTGCCAAGATTTGAACTACAAGTACATGATATAATGCTTGTGAATTTAAAAAAAAATCATTTATAGGTTCACAACATGCTATTTCATCAGAGATCCACTTCAAGTTCAGCGAGGCTCAGCCCCGGGCTAAGAAGCTTCATGCCCGCTGTTTTGAATATTGTTTGAAACGGGCATAAGAAATTCAAAAATGATCCAAACAATGTGAAACCTTCACGTGGTGTCATATTATGTGTCACAGTTGCAAGGAAAAATATTGAACTTGAAAAATTGCAAACATCATAAAAAATCCTTCACAAAATGACCTATCATGTTCGAGGTTTCATGGCATTTAGGTCAAACCACCAATGTTATGGCTAGAATCAGGGCATAGTTTTTGATAATGTGCCCATACTGTGCACACATGTGCATCTTGGGATGGCTTACGATGTTGCAGGAGGAAGTTTTCCCTTTCGACACACGAAAAAGCCAATTTCCATTTTTGAGGTGCCGAAATCGGGGTGTTCTGTGAAGCAACCACCAAATTAAAGTTTGGCATTGGTACCAAAACATTTTTCACCATACCTACTTACTAGCATATGCTATTCCAAGTATATTCATGCTTTTGTTTACCTTCCAAATTAAACTTGTTATGAGAAAACTAGTGATTAAAGCTCTCACGAACTTGATGACACACTTTACTTTTCTTGCCCTTAATAAACTTGAACAATTCTGTCGTCTATGTTGTATATGCTTGCACTTATTTGTTGGGAATTAGCAGAACCATGCTATCATGGGGAACGCTTTCAACATTGCACGGGTACTTTGTACCTAGTTGATATCATGCTCTTTTGTCTATGGATGTCGTCGGTGTGAAATGAAAGGGGAGCTTGTAAGTCCATGTAATTATGTATATGTGTTAGCGAAAAGCCTGGGCCGCTGGTCTAATCCATGCTGACATGGTGGAAACCTGCAGCGTAACCATATGAGTTGTCTATGAAGCATTCTTCTTATAAAAAAAGAGTCCTATATTGAGAAAAAAGAGAAAAAGAAAAAAAAGATTATGAAAATAGGAAAGAGAGAAAAAAGCACCATATTCCCATGGTAAATAAGAAGATTGCTGAGATGCTCGTTGCCTGCTTGCCTTGTCATTTTGATATGGGGATTCTTTCGTATCATCGGGCAAGGGGTACCCCGTTGGCGGTTCTCTATGATACACATGTACTTATGATGACAAGAACTTACCGGTGACTAAACTTGAGTAGCATGAGGAGCGGACCTCGTATTCAAGGGACATGAGATTTCTAACTTATACTTCGTCAAGCATGTACACCATAGTTTGTTCACTTTAACCTTAATCACTTCAACATGCTTATGATAGGGGCAATGAGAGCTGAAAGCTATAAGTACCATAATTTTTGGAAGCTCTTTATGAGACTTGAATCCTACTTCCTTTTTATAAAGGCCTTTCTTCCACCATTATATTGAGTCTCCGCTTTCTACCTTTATGCACCTACTTTGAGAGCATAGTGGCTATTCTTAGTTCTATGTGCATTGTCCCAAGACTAGTTGACTGATGCATACTTTGATATTGCTTGTTTTAAACTATTTGTATCTAGCCACTCTTATGAACTTTGAAGGTGTCCTATGCATTTATATTTGCTACTCTAATAAGGGACAAGCTAAATGCTATTATGCTATGTTTTCTTTATGTGAAACAAACAATTGTCTTGCAAAGCATTGTTATTCATGAATCTTTTGTTTGTGCTTTTTCATGCTGCATCTTAGTTTCTTTGTCTTATTGCTAGAACTTTCTCTTTCATGTTATGATTGAAGTACTATGATCCCAGCTATAAATGTTTTACACATACTTTGATCAACTTTATGATGGTGCATGTCACCTAAAAAATTATTCTTTCTTTTTATCACTTACCTACTCGAGGACGAGTAGGAGTTAAGCTTGGGGATGTTGATACGTTGCTATCATATCCATAATTTTTGATGTTCCATGCTTAGTTTTATCTATTTTCTTATGTTTTGTCCACACTTTGGAGTACTTTTCATATGATTTATTTGGACTAACCTACAATTAGTTGCAAAAGTGCACAATGTTCTTGTTTTACACTTTGATGTGTAGGAATTACCAAGAATACAAGTGGAAACCTTGTTGGAGTCAAATTGGGATTTTACAGAAATCTGTCTCAGAACTCTTTTTGAAGATGGTCAGGTTTCGAGTCGAAGACGGCGTCAAACAGAAAACTCTTCAACTACGAAGTTGTTGGAAATTTCGCGACAAACGTTCTGCACCTACAATTTAGCTGATTCCGAGATCGGACAGGCCCTATAGACCCGATTTACTGCAGCCCAAGATGGGGTGACGGGAATCCGAGAAACTATATAAAGGGAGGAAACCTAATTCGTGAGAGAATCCTCCACCCACGAATTTGTAGCCACCAAAGCTACGTTTTTGCCTTCCTCATGGATCCCATCTCCCAAGAAGCCATGAAGGAAGGTTGCTAAGGGGCAGTGCTCCCCTGTGATACCAGCGACGGGGAAGTGCCCCCGGAGCCATCTCCATCGATCTCCACCACCATCTCCATCACCATTGCTGATTCCCATGATGATGAGGGAGTAGTTTCTCTCTCGAGGCTAAGGGTTCTATCGGTAGCTATGTGTTCATCTCTCTCTCTATGCATGATCATATTGTGATCATGAGCTTGTAATCTATAGATCTACCTTGCTACTCAAGTGCTTTAATAGATCTCTTCTCTCCCCATGTGTGTGAAAGTGACAGCGTGCACACCATGGTGGCACTTAGGCAAGAGATTATAATTACTTGTTATGAGTTATATTGGGAGTTGGATGTCTTTCTATAAAATTGTGGTGTTTGTTGGAACCATCTTGTACTCAAGGTGACACTGTGGGGTTATCTAGATGGGAAAGGCTTACTTTAAAGTGTGTTGTTATAGCCCTACCATCGATTAGAGTGTCCAACCGGAGAGTAGTTCGGTGTAGTATCATGAAGATGATATATTTATATGAGAGTGTTAACTAGTGAAAGTATGATCCCTAGGCCTTGTTTCTAAGCACTGAAACACCGTTTGCTACTAGATCTGTTGCATGTTTGCTTGCTTCCATCTTTATTTCAGTTTTCCTTTAGTCTCTTCCATGCCATCAAGTTATTTTCTATCACCGTTACCGCTTATAATTATTCATACCACTTGTATTTCACTATCACTTCGCCGAACTAGTGCACCTATACACCTGACAAGTGTATTGGGTGTGTTGGGGACACAAGAGACTTCTTGTATCTTGATTGCAGGGTTGCTTGAGAGGGGATACCTTTGACCACTTCCTCCCTGAGTTCGATAAACCTTGGGTGATCCACTTAAGGGAAAACTTTCTCCTGTTCTACAAACCTCTGCACTTGGAGGCCCAACAACTGTCTACAAGAATTGAAGTGCGTAGACATCACCCCTACTTACGAAGACCGAACCTCATGCTACTCAACTTTAGTCACAAGTAAGCTCTTGTCATTGTAAGTACATATGTATCATAAAGAACCACCAATGGGGTACCCCTTGCAAATGATACATGAGCTATCCCATAATGAAAATGACAAGGCAAGCAGACAATGACCATCTCAGCGATCTTTTTATTTGCTATTTGCATTGGTTTTTATTGAGGATGCTTCATATAGTGCTCATTATGGTGATGCTGCAAGTTTCCACCATGATTAGGCATGGCTTAGGCTAGCAGCCCAGACGTTTGTCTAACACACATACAAACTCCATGATCTTACAAATTCCACTTTTATTTCACACCGCCGGGATCCGTAAGCAAAAGAACATGATATCAACGGGGTACAAAGTACAAGTGCAATGTTGAAAGCGTTCCCCATGAAACATGGGTCTACTAATTTCAACTTATAAAGCGCAAGCATATACGCAACAAAGAAGGAACCAATGGTTCAAGTTTATTAGATGCAAAAAAGTAAAGTTTTCCATCAAGTTCGTGAGAGATTTAATCACTAGTTTTGTCATAACAAGTTTAATTTGGAAGGTAAACAAAAGCATGAATATACTTGGAGTAGCTTAAGCTAGTAGGTAGCTATGGTGGACACTTTGGAATAACTTGGTTTAGGGATTTGTATGCATGAGTGGAACTCATACTTGGTTGTGGAGGCTAGCAAAAGACTGGGAGCGACAAACTAAGAGAGCAATAATGGCCATAATCATGCAAAGCGACAAAACATCATTGATCAAAGCATAAAGTGATACTACAAGTTGAAAACTAAAGGATCATAAAGGCTATGGTGACTTTAGATAGTCATAACATGGTGTGAGCATGCGCCAAGTCAACCCAAATAAAGCATCAAAGGAGAATACCACTATACTATGCTTTAATATGTTAAAACAACGCATGATCCTTCCAAGACACATTAAGCAATCTCAATTGTTTATAACAAGTCATGCTACAGAAAATAATACTAAGCATAAAGCAAAAACAATATCGGGCATGGCATAACAAAGCATAGGCCACAGTCAAAAACAAGCTCTCTTTACCACTTAAGCATGAACTTTCCTACTCTTTTCCAATCCAAACCAGACTATTTGAAAACCAATGCATGAAAGAGGGGGTCCAACCAATTTATTCAGCAAACTAAGAAAACCAAGCAAATGAAAAACCAAAACGAAAACGAAAAAGAAGACGCTCCAAGAACAACACAAATGTGCATTAAATAATAAAAATGAAGCGTTTGGAAGAAAGCTAGGATTTTTATTGATGAAGAAGGGGATGCCTTGGGCATCCCCAAGCTTTAACGCTTGTACTTCTTGGACATTTCTTGGGGTCACACGCGTGGCATCCCCAAGCTTGAGCTTTAGTCCATCCTTCATCTCATTACACATTCCATCCATACACCTGAAATTTTTCCTTCATACAAAACTTTACACAATCTTTATTAGCAACATTAGTGCACTCAAGATAATATGTCTTAAGGTTCAGTTACAACACCAATAAACTTCCATTAAAACACTAGCTACTGTAGCACTTCCCTCAAAAATCTCAATTCCCCAAAAGAACTCAAAAAGGAACCAACAAGAAGCAAATTCAAATAATGGCAGAAATCTGTCAAAACAGACCAGCAGGTAAAGACGAATTTTTTCTAAGACCTTCTACTTCTTAAATCAAAACGTGTTGAACTAACGAAAGTTAGATAATAACCTGGGTCAGAAGCACAAAAATTCACGCCTCACAAAGACGTTCAGAGATTTTACACGAATTTTTACGGTGAAGCACAGAAATCTGTTTCAGGACAACAACTTTCCCAATCATTACTTCTCTCTCATTTGAGGTTACTCTTGGCACAAAAGCAAATAAAAAGGATAAGCAGCGGTTATTATGGAGGTAATAACTTCTAAGACTCATCTAAAACTTTTGGGTTATCTCCCAATAAGTACTTTTCTTTAACGCCTTTAAGTTAGGCATGATAGTTTGAGAAGGTGCTCACATAACACATATGAATTGAAGTAAAAGAGAGCATCGAGAAGAAAATTCAAAACACATTTAAGTCTAACCCACTTGCTATGCATAGGAACATTGTAAAGAAACAAGTCATGAAAGCACAAAGCAACAAGCATAGTAAAGCAAAACAAGTGGAACTTCAAGACTTTCAACATAAAGAGGGGAAACTTAATATTATTGAGATACATAAAACCATGTTTCCCTGTCTGATAATAACTTTTAGTAGCATCATGAATAAAATTAACAATATAACTATCACATAAAACATTCTTATCATGAGCCACATGCATAATTAATACTCCCCACATAAACATAGTCATTCTTATTAATTGTAGTGGGAGCAAATTCAACAAAATAGCTATCATTATTATTTTCATCACCATAATCATCAAATATAGGAGGCATATTGTAATCATAATTACTTTCCTCCTCAATAGTAGGTGGACTGAAAATATCATATTCATCATTGCAATCATCATATATTGGAGGTGCAGTATCATCATAAGCAATAGAATAATTATCTTCCAAAGTGTGTTCATTTGTAAACATATCATCATTGGAAGGATCATGGATACCACTAATAGTACAACAATTATTAATATCATCATTTTCAGAATTCGTACCAAAGAGATTTTCAATATCAAAATAAGTGTGATTTTCCCAATCATGATCACTACTATAGGTAACAGGCATAGGAACATCATCGAGTTCAGACTCATCAAAAACTATAATAGGAGCAACATGCTTAGGGGAAAATACCGTATCCTCTCTCCTTTTACTCCTCCTTTTATTCTTTTTATTCTTCTCTTTAGGAGGGAGAGGCTTGAAAGGAAGCTTCTCCATATACCCTTGTTCATTATTACAGACAATAGAAGAAACTTTGGAGGATTCCTTCTTTGCATTAATAAGATCAAAACACATATTAGTCCTGTCATATTTTGGTAAAATCTCATCTTCTATAATATTTTGTATGTAAGTATTTGTGTGACAATTATCAACACAATAAAGATGACAACCATGCAGGACACTATTCATATCAAAAGCACCCAAATCTATCAAAGAAGTTTTTCTTGATAACTCTTCACATCCCAAAAATAATGTAAGTTCATCATGCTGATTAGGAGTGATCATGTCATCACAATACAAACTTGCAGTACTCATTGGATTAGAAGGGCTATTATTATGGCCTGAGCATTGAAAATTGAAATGACCCACTTCAAAGCAAAGTTCACAAATAAAAGGATAAAGGGCACAAACTTTTTTACCAAGATCATTTAAAGCCCTATACCACATTCTAGTTTTTTCATTCCTATGGGTGATACAATATTCTTCTTCAATTTGATTATTCTCACAAGGTCTATGTCTTCCACAAAAATTAACATGCTTATAAGAAATAGTACTTTCAGAGGTTTGAGCATGTTTATTGCTATCATTAAGAACAATATCATTTTCCATGCAAGTGTCTTTAAAAGGCTCATGATACATGTCCCATTTTTCTTTAGGAGCATTAATATGAGAAGCAAAGGTTTTAAAACAATCAATAAGAATTTGAGGATCAAGACCATATTTAGTACTAAGCTCTTGAAAATCAGTAGTTTCAGCGAAAGACTTAATGCAATCATACTCATAGTTTATACCTAGTTCTTTACCTTTGTTGTTATCCCAATCTTCGGTATTGATTTGAATTGTTTCAAGAAGATCCCACTTAGCTTTGACCTCCTTACTTGTGAAGGATCCCTCTAAACACGTATCTAGATAGTCCTTGTAATGTCCTGAAAGCCTTGCATAGAAATTATTAATAAAAATATTACTGGGGAGCTCATGAATGGGACATTTGAGCATAAGTGACTTCAATCTCCCCCATGCTTGGGCAATACTTTCTTTATCATGTGGATGAAAATTATAAATGTAATTACTATCTTTATGAACTTCATGAGGAGGATAAAATTTAGAGTAAAAGAGAGGTACTATTTCCTCCCATTCAAGAGCTTGACCATTCTTCGGCAGCTTATACCATTCTTCAGCTCTTCCTTTCAGTGATAATGAGAATAACTTCTTCTTAACTTGATCTGTTGCGATACCTTCACACTTGAACAACGCGCATAATTCGTGTATAAAGATCAAATGATCACCGGGATGGACAGTTCCATCTCCAACATAATAGTTGTTTATAACACATTCAACAATTTTTATAGGTATTTTAAAAGATATGCTTTCAGTATGTGGATTTAAAATATCACAAGTATCATTAGAATTACCACATATGGGAGATAAATTATCATCAGAGAAAATTTTCTTCTTTAAAGCTGGGGAATTAAAAAGATCATTTTCATAAATACTAACCTCCCCAAGCTTAGACGTTTCCATAACATTAGTAACAAGGGTGTTCAAAAGATTCATACTAATAACATTGTTATTAGCATGCAAAGAAAGTTCCATGGGTTTTTTAATTTTCTTTTCAGACAATTCGAGTTCTAACTTAGGAAAAATACTAAAAAACTCTCTAATTTTTTTGTTATTTTCCATTAAGCCTAACTAGTGAAAACAAAACACAAAAAGACAAAATTGCAGAATCTAAAGGAAATAACTTCGAGCACTCAAACCGGAGGAAGTGAGTACCTTTTACCTTACCTCCCCGGCAACGGTGCCAGAAAATAGGCGTTTGCCATGGGAGGTTCTTCTTCTTTAATCCTCCGGTGTGAATACCTTTTACCTTTCCTCCCCGGCAACGGTGCCAGAAAAGAGCTTGATGTCTACACACTTCTATTCTTGTAGATAGTTGTTGGGCCTCCAAGTGCAGAGGATTGTAGAACAGCAGCAAGTTTTCCCTTAAGTGGATCACCCAAGGTTTATCGAACTCAGGGAGGAAGTGGTCAAAGGTATTCACTCTCAAGCAACCCTTCAATCAACATACAAGAAGTCTCTTGTGTCCCCGACACACCCAATACACTTGTCAGGTGTATAGGTGCACTAGTTCGGCGAAGAGATAGTAAAATACAAGTGGTATAGATAATTATAAGTGGTAACGGTGATAGAAAATAGCTTGATGGAGTGGAAAAGACTAAAGGAAAATTGAAATAAAGAAGGAAGCAAGCAAACATATAACATATCTAATTGCAAATGGTGTATCAGTGCTTAGAAACAAGGCCTAGGGATCAAACTTTCACTAGTGAACACGCTCATATAAATATATTATCTTCATGATACTATGCTAAACTACTCTTCGGTTGGACACTCTAATCGTTCGTAGGGCTATAACAGCACTCCTCAAAGTAAGCCTTTCCCATCTAGAAAATCCCACACTATCACCTTGAGCACTAGATGGTTCCAACAAACACCACAATTTCATAAAGACATCCAACTCCAAATATAACTCATAACAAGTATTTGTAATCTCTAGCCTAAGTGCCACCATGGTGTGCACACTGCCAACTTCACACACATGGGGAGAGCAGAGATCTATTAAAGCACTTGATTAGCAAGGTAGATCTATAGATTACAAGCTCATAATCACAATATGATCATGCATAGAGAGAGAGATGAACACATAGCTACCGGTAGAACCCTTAGCCTCGAGGGAGAACTACTCCCTCCTCATCATGGGAATCAGCAACGGTGATGGAGATGGTGGTGGAGATCGATGGAGATGGCTCCGGGGGCACTTCCTCGTCCCGGCAGTGTGCCGGAATAGAGACTTTCTATCCCTCGAATCTCCCCTGCGGTGGCGGCAGCGCTGCGGAACTTTTCATGGCTGGAGGCTTGACGATTTAGGGTTTTCACATCGGGAGGAGTATATAGGTGAAAGGGAAAGGTCGGTGGAGTGCCAGGGGTCCCACACCATGCCCTGGCGCGGCCTGGGGGAACCCGCGCCTAGGGGTGGTGTGGCCAGGCCCTGGCCCTCCTCTGTCTCGTATTCTGGCTTCGTGAGTCTTCCGGTAAAATAGGAACTTTGGCTTTTGTCCCGTCCAGTTCCGAGAATATTCATATTCTGACTTTCCTGGAACCAAAAACAGCAGAAAACAGGCAACTAGCACCGTGGCATCTTGTTAATAGGTTAGTCCAAGAAATCATATGAAAAGTACTCCAAAGTTGGAACAAATCACAAGAAAGTAGATAAAACCAAGCATGGAACATCAAAAATTATAGATACATTTGCAATGTCACATGGTGTTTGTTGGAACCATCTAGTACTCAAGGTGATAGTGTGGGGTTATCTAGATGGGAAAGGCTTACTTTGAGGTGTGTTGTTATATCCCTACCATCGATTAGAGTGTCCAACTAGAGAGTAGTTAAGAGTAGTATCATAAAGAGAAGATATTTATATGACAGTGTTTAGTAGTGAAAGTATGATCCCTAGGCCTTGTTTATAAGAATTGATACACCGTTTGCAACAAGATCTGTTACATGTTTGCTTGCTGCCACCTTTATTTCAGTTTTACTTTAGTCTTTTCCACGCCATAAAGCTATTTTCTATCACCGTTACCACTTATAATTATCCATACCAATTGTATTTCACTATCTCTTCGCCGAGCTAGTGCACCTATACACCTGACACGTGTATTGGGTGTGTTGGGGACACAAGAGACTTCTTGTATCTTGATTGCAGGGTTGCTTGAGAGGGGATACCTTTGACCACTTCCTCTCTGAGTTCGATAAACCTTGGGTGATCCACTTAAGGGAAAACTTGCTGCTGTTCTACAAACCTATGCACTTGGAGGCCCAACAATTGTCTACAAGAATAGAAATGCGTAGACATCAGCATTCAGGTGGCTCAAATACGTCGTGATTTTTCCTGTTGGTTATTGTTTGGATATAAGTAAGGGAGTCAATCTTTCCACAGGACAAGTCACCGGGCTCAAGAGACACGACTATCATATATGGATAGAGCGGCTGATGCCGGTGATGGTTCGAGGGTATCTCCCCAAGAAAGTCTAGCGGGTGCTTGCGGAGTTGAGCCATTTCTTTCGCACGCTCTATGCTAAGCAGATATGTGCTATGTTTATTGAGAAGCTGCATTTTCAAGTGCCGGAGTTCCTATGCAATTTGGAGATGATCTTTCCACCAGGATTCTTTACTCCGATGGCACATCTCATTGTGCACCTCGCGAACGAGGCACTCTTGGGCGGCCTGGTGCAATTTCGTTGGCAGTTTTGTATTGAGAGAGAGTTTAAGTATATTCGAAAGATAACTGGAAAGAAAGTTAAGATTGAAGCATGCATAGCTAAGGCTACATGCCTTCGGGAGATGGCAGACGCCGCGACAACCTACTGGCCTGATGATTTTCCCACTATGCATAACCCGATCTCTCGTTACAATGTCGACTAGCCCAAGAATGACCCCAAGATCCAACTATTCCAATTTCCCGGTGGCAAGGTGCGGTGACCCAGCATACCACTGCATGGTGTAGTACACTATAGTCGTTGACATAACACCAATGAAACATCGTTCACTAGTATTACATCCCTTAGAGTGGTACAACAGAAACACATCAGGTCCAGGACATGACTATAGATTACAACTCGACTGTTTACAAAAGATCCAGAGAACACTCTAGGTTAAAGAGGGAGAAAGAAATCAACTTATTACAAATAAGAACCAGAAATAACATTTCAGAACTATCTGGTGACTAATACTAGCATCTGAACTAATTGGCTTGCAATTGCTGCTAGTGCAATGCTCTACAGAAGTAGGTTTTATAGCTAGAGTATCTACTCCTATCTAATCAAGATCTTCTCCTTTGCTTCGGTTGATGTATATCTTGAATTCATTGAAGAACTTGAGATGCCGATGATGGTTTCTTGAGCAGAAATTGATGTTGACATCATCGTCATCAGCTTAGAACCTAGCAAGGGTTAATAAGGTACGGTTGAGTACGAGCGTACTCAGCAAGTTCACTAAAAAGGAGTGTATGATGCACTATCTCTACAACCATAGACAAAAGGTCGTATTCAATGCAGGTTTTCGTAAACATTTCTTCAAAGGTTGCTTTTATTCTAAAAACTATGTCCGACGGTCTTCA
Source organism: Avena eriantha (assembly GCA_910589775.1). Classification (NCBI taxonomy): domain Eukaryota; kingdom Viridiplantae; phylum Streptophyta; class Magnoliopsida; order Poales; family Poaceae; genus Avena; species Avena eriantha. The sequence goes on from OU342746.1 coordinate 171,283,796, forward strand.
CAGGTTGACCAGAACTTTCATGGAGTTCCTTTCCTGCCGCGGTCGTAGCTCCTTCCCGGAATAGGGAGTAACATGTCACAGTTCTTACACTCTACAGAGGTACGTCACTTTTCCCATGAGAGACCTTAAGATTTGTTGCACGACCAGGAGTATGTCCCTGTTCAAACATCCATGGTTTGAGGCCCAACCTAAGATCCAAGCCAATCACTACCCCCTTTGCGACCCCATATGTCTGCACGATCCTTCGGGCCGAGCTAGCTACATCTCCGTTAAGCCCCCTTTCGGGCAAGCTACAACCCTGATGAGTTCCGAAGACTCTATGAGCCGGTTATGCCCCCGGAAAGCTCCATAAAGGTCTGACTATACATCCAACAGCCGCTCACAGATAATCTAGACACCAAAATCGTGGGGCCTAAGGGTGCCCACTCATATGTTGAATCCGCACAAGGAATCACAGCGTCACGTTAAGGTCGTCTTGCCTACATACGAGAGGCAGAAGATACAGATGACTTCTCCATCCTATTCCAAATCTCATGGTTAACGCGTAATATACGGCGCTAGAATCACTGGTGACAATGGTTGTTAAGTCCTAGATATTATGTTCCTTTACCACTGGAACTATATCAATAGATTATTACCATTTAGTAAATAATATAATAATATTATTATGAAAATAGTGTTCTCTGTCCCTTTTGAAATACAGGTGATGACAACATTCGAGTTACAAGCATTTGATAGAAAATAAACAAAGGACATAAGCAAGTTGTGAACTTGCCTTTTATGGTTGCAAGATTATGCAATCACTGTCTGCAAGGCACTAAAAGATCCAAATTCTATAAACAACATCATTGGTCGGGTAAGGATGAATGTTTAAAGAAGCAAGATGCAATTATATATAAGGAATGTAATGCAATTTGATAAACGCGAATCCCCGGAATAATCGTATCTGATCTAGGTTTTGGAGTTTGAGATGAGTTCTTTGGAATGTGTTGCACTTTTATACCAGCTTCACACTTGTGCTTCTTATTAAGATTTGTGTGAGTGTGTGAAACAATAATTAAATACAACAAGTAGCATGCAATAGTAAAGAACTCAAGTATGGAATGGTACATAGGGATTTCATAAAAGGGTTATTAATTCATTAAAGTCTTCATAGAAATACTTAAGGATTACTTTTATTATTTATTGAAAGAATAACTTTTGAGGAAAAGATTAATTTACCAAGTAAAAGCATTTAAACCTTAAAGCTAACACTTTAATATTTTCTTACTAGTTATGAGTATTAACGAAGAAAGCAATTAGCATTTTGAGCAGTTTTCCACTAGCAAGTGGAGACTTGTATATTTTGAATATGGAATCTTATTAAAGGTGGTCTACTTCTTCATGATTCCTAAAGTAGAATACAAATAGCATTTCTTTTTAGGGAATTGGTGTGTTGTTAAGGTTATCCTTCATAAATACAAAATAGGTATTACTTTAATTACTTAAGAACTTTGTTTAGATTCTTAATTGGATTGATAGACTGGTAAGAGAATTAGTAGATATCATCTTGGTGATTTTTTAAATACATAAGGTCTTTTTCTAAACTATATAATATTTTAGGTGATTTTACAATTGATAAAAATCTTTTTAGGAAAATTAAGATACACTTAATTTTAGATGATAGTTTTAGTAAGTACATCTTAAAATAGTTAGATCTATTTTACTCCACTTAAACATTAATGTAACTTGTTATTCACTTTTAGACTTTGAACAATTAATGTTAAAGTTAAAGTAAAGATTTCTTGTATTTTAAATCCCTTAAGATATTAGAAAATAGTTTTAATGAAGACTTATTAATCTTTTACCTTTGTTTGACTTCAAATGTGTAAGAGGATATTTTTAATGTGTAGACTTTATTTTTGTGACCATTTTGGTATATTATATGTATTTTTGTGATTTTGAAATAATAAGATATGATTTTTATAGGTTTTATCACTTTATAAATACTTAATAAATAATTATATTTATCTAAGTCACACAAAAATATATGATACAAATTTATAAATGTATTTTTTGTCTTTCCAAATTGTTTGATACATTATACTTATTATTCTGAATTTTGAATAATAGAATATATTTATTTAAGATTTATCCCTAATAGGGTATTTACTAATTAATACTAATTATTTTATTTAAATTGGAAAATAAAATATGATTATAGGTTTAGAATATAGAATTTATTTTTATGAACATTTTGATATATAATATATATTTTTCTGAATTATAAAACAGAAGATATTGAATTAATAAGATTTAATCATTTTCTTAATTCCTGAACAATGTTTATATTTGAATTTATATTGTTTTATCCATTTTCTCAACAAGAAATACATTTTGTACCGAGACTAATCCTAGACAAAAACACTGACTGGTGGGGCTCCCACCACGTCACATGCCACATAAGCAAAGACCGGGTCAAACTGGCTGACTAGGCACGGGATGACGTCATCGTGACGTCACACGATGTTGATCCTCATAGATCTAAGATCAATCAGCTGATTGGGTGCACGTGCGTGTCTGTGGCTAGGCATGTTCGAAAGAGGACGACATGAGGAACCTGGTAGTGGTGGCGTCACCCACTTTTGGTCACCGGAGCTACTCCGACGACCAACAACTATGTTGGCCGACGGCGGTGCACGGCGAGACGATGATACACAGCGAGAGGAAGAGAGTGGAGAGGTCTAGTAGAAGCGTGAGCTCACCCTGATGATGATGGTGTGGTCGATGAGGCACAAGGTGGTCCGATGGTGATGAATCGACGGCAATGGCTGTGATAGCTGGCGGGACCCCGAGCTCGATTCCGCGCTGCTCGTGGCACGCCTGCTTGCGAGGCCTGTCGGAGACGAATAAGGAGACTGAGGTGAGCTCTGTGGTGCGCTCAGCTAGTCTAGGGGAGACTCCAATAGCGACGACGGAGCTACCGTCCAAGCTAGGGTTTTGGTGGAAGAAGATTCAAAGAGAGAGAGGGAGACAAACTGGGCTGGTTCTGGGTCGTAGGAAAGTAAGCGGTTTATTCCATCTGCTGCTCACGAGCTGGGACTAGGGCATGGGCCGTGGGTTGCACGGCTGACTGATTCCTTTTCTTTTTCTATTTCTTTTTTCTGTTTTCTATTTTTTACAAAACTAATTCAAATATGAATTTATTCAAGGATTTAAATATCCAGAGAATTTGTAGGTCATGAATGTTATTATGTAAAGAAATTATGACCATCTTCTCTCTATTTCTTATTGTGTATAAAATATTCATAACTATATGAAGGGTTCTTTTATTTAGTAAAGTAAATATAAATTAGGTTTTTAGGAATTTTCTTCTTCTAAAGCAAATCTTCTGGAAATGTTCTTATTTTTACCATGATAATGTTTATGTCAAACATTTAAAATTTTGAATGATATGTAGAGAACTCTATTCATACTTAGACTCATAAAGGAATGATATATATATATATATTTATTATAAGGTGGTAAACCTTGTGGTTCATAAAGTGGTGATTTGAATTTCATGGTTCTCTATATTTGGTGGTTTCTCCCATTCCAACTCTACTTAGTTTGTGGGGTTTAGAACTACCATAAAACAATCTTGGTTAAGTCATTATGCATGGATATCAATCATTAATGAGGTAATTGCCATGAGTTTTGGGAAGGTTTAAGATCACGGTTTAAAGATTGATCCAGAATTTATAATCCTGAAAGATATCTCAACTTAGAGTGAGCTATTGGGATTTCTCTACTGATGTGGTCCTGATAGTTCTATTCTTCTAAGTTTCTATTAGGGTTTAAAATAATAAGTTGGACAAAGCTCTCATCAATACACTCTCAACTAGCATTCTAATTATGTCTTAGAAACTTAATTTGACTAAGAGATACTATTCTTTGGCTGCCTAAAAATAGGTATTGGTTCAACTACCCTCTTAACTCTAGGGTTTTAAATAAAGAGGTAGATATGGTTCTGTCATGGTTTGATATACTGTTGATTAAAGGTTTCTCAAGCACTCCTACCTTAATACCTCACTAATCTTGTCTTTAGATAAACCATTCCTTTCCTAAGTATACTCTATAAATCTCTCTTATCTTATTCACGAAGATCACATCTTCCTGAACAAGACAATCATCTGACTCCACCATATCCATCATCATATGATGACATGGTCATGTCACTTCAGCAATACTCATTCTCCATTATTACTCTAGTATATAACTTCCATTATTTAACTACCCTTGATGAATCCATCAATGTAGCTACTTCTGACTCCACCCATTAACTCCTTTTATATCCACCTTGCATTCACTTCCAAGGCTTGAAAGATTACAATCCTCTCTATATCACATGTGATATAAATCCTTTGGGATGGGTATGGTACTACTCCCATAATACAAGTTTGTTCTTTTACTAGCTTGGTTAAACTACTATGCCTCCAACTACTCCATACAACTTATGTTATATACTTCATCATACTCTAGCTTGACTTCTCATGATCAAGCTAGATGATTCATCTTACTAGGGCTTTGCCTAATTTGGTGTACTCACAAAACTCCTACATCATCTAGTCATATATTCTCAAGTAACTTGGGAATAATGACCACCACCCTTTGATCATACAAAGCGTAGTCTTCTAATTGTTTAATTAAAATCTATCATCAACTAAGTAGTAGGCTTGTACTTGTCTCTCTATAGGATTATCTTGTTAAGGAAGCTTACTCCATATGCATATCTACTTGGCTGAACAAGATTACAATTGGATACTCTAATACTTTTAGCTTTCTCATGGCTCCATAATTACTATCTAAACTCTTGGGTTTAAATAATTCTTCTAGTTAACTCATGAGTGAGTTAACTCCTCCAATACCAAATGGTTTGATCACCACTAAGGATCTCATTCCATTGATGATGGCACACTATAGCATAACTAGTTCGTTCTTATTATTAATTTACTTGAGGTCTTTGGAAGGTCAATATAATAGGTCACTAAGTTCTAGGTCAAGGATTGAACCCTCTACATTGAAGATCAATAGACACTAGGACTTGGTTAAGTAAGAATGTCACCCACTAATATGGCAACAAACATATGAGATGAATGGTCTTGGCTTGACTTACTTTTCTACTCTATTTGTGATAAGAGTTAATGTTTAAGAACTACCATGATACCCATGGTATAAATAACTATGACAAGCAAGTGTCTCAAGTTTTAGTTATGAGATTTCTTTACTTAAGTTATATACTTAACTTGGTATTCAGGGTTTGTTGTAGATAATACCTTGATATAATCTTTAGAAGATTAAGTATTCATCCTTGAGTTGTTGTATGGAATACCATGTAATGATCTCTAGAAGATCAAGTACTCCTTATTAAGTAGTGTGTTGTGACTTAGTTTTATTACATTTGATCTACCCTTAGATCAAATTATATGTAACACCCCAAAACTTATAATCAACATTATCAAGTTCAAATCACCCAAGTTTAGGGTTAATGAAAACTTTTATTAATAAAATGAATATGAATGCAAGTGTGTTTGCATTAGTGTAGAATTGAGTGCTTATGTCATGCTTGATTGCTACAAATGATGAGAAATGGTTTAAAGATGAATACTACATCATCTAGACCAATTACCAGCAAAATCAAAATCAAAAGAAATCAAATATGAATAAATAAAGCAAATGGTCATTTTGGCAAAAATTAACCACTAGGTCACTTTGTGTGTTCCAAGAAGAAGATTTCTAACAGAAACAATTCTACTTATTTTCACCCCTTGCTAGACCAAGTAAAAGTGTATCAAGGACCACTTTACAAACTTACAAAAACATCTTTCAAATCAATTTAATGGATAGTTGAAAATTGAATCTAGTTCATATGTTAAGATCCCACTTTTTCAAAAACGTACCAAATCAATTCCCCTTGACCTCTCCAAGCAAACCTAAACTCTCAAGCTTAACTTATGATCACTGAAAAAATTTGAATCAAAATTTCCAAACCTTAGTTCTTGCGGCCATTTTCACAAACACCTTGTCTGCACTAATTAACCCCTGGCCTAACTACAGTGTCGTGCATACTGATTATCGACCATTTGGTCCCCTCTTCACTCTCTGGTCTCCCCTTAGTCTAACCAAGCCAGAGACCAGCACCCCCTTCGCCGCATGCACAGTGGAGCACCGCCCATTTCTGGTCGTCCCCGGCCGATAGTGGGCAGCACGCCAGGAGCCTCGCCAGCCTCGCCCATGATGCGCACCAGACATGCGAGCATCCACCGCCACCCCTTGTCCAAGCCACGACCGCGGAGGAGCCCTGGACCACCCTAGCTACGCCGCGCCCTGCCTCTCTGCGCCATGTATAGAGCGCGCTAGCTCGCCGCGCCTGACCAGCTCGCCCAGAGTGCGCCTTGCGCTCACCGCGCACGCACATGACCGCCATGATCACAACACCCCTGTTCGCTGCTACGTGACCCGTAGATGCCGCATGCTTCCGCAAACACCTCTGCGCCCGCGCGGAGCACCGCACCGTCCACCTACCTCAGCTACGCCGATAGCCGCCTGTAGTGACACCACCGTCGAGCTCGCGCCCGCACCGCTCGGTCCCCTCGCTTCACTATAAAAGGAGGCCACCCCCGCCTCCATTCTCCACACAATTCCACTCCCCACTCCTCACAGACAGTCTCCCACTTCCCCAGAGCAAGGCGAGCACCACCACGCCAGAATTTAACCGGAGCCCGCCGCTGCTAGAGAAGAAGGGTGTCGTCGATTCCGACCACCCCAAGCCCTGTCGTGACCGCGCCTCGCCTCCCCGTCATCTACCACGTCGATCGCCCCGTCGCCGACCCTAGCTGGAGCCCAGGTGAGCCCCGCCAAACCCCCACCATCACGCTAGGTTTAGTTCCTTGCCGGAGTAGTTCGTCGTCGATGACGACTCCCAGCCGTTGGATTAGAATAAGATCGCACGGCTCAGGTTCGCCCATACCGCTTCACGTAGTTAGAGTCACTGACTGGTGGACCCCATCTGTCAGTAGCCCTCTATCCCGCGTAGTGTAACTGGGCCAGCCCGTGTAACTTCCCGCGCTAGCCTGGAAATTCAAATAATTGTTTTTCTATTTTAGTTAAAACCATATTATGTGCCTAGATTCAAAAATCAATTCAGAGAGTTTCACTGAACCAAATTGCATGATTCAAATTCTGCTAGAAAGGTAATTAAATTATATATCCAAGCCCATTCGATTTAAATAATTTGGAGCTAGAGATAATCTATAGCAAAAATAACAAGACAGAGACTTTTGCAACTTCAAACATTTTTCAAAAATCAACCATAATAGCTTTTGAGTTGATTCCAACTCTCAAAAATATCATTTGACCATATCTATCTGAATATGTAAAAATATTTAGGTTTGCATGCAGTGACATTGGACTAGTACCAAAAGAAGCTATTAGGGCATTTCTAGTCACTTTAAATCTATTAAATGATAATCTTAAAGTTAATAAAACTTGACCAACCATTTTAAATCACATTACCATGTATTAGAATAAGTTGTGATGACATGTGTCAACATGATCCCATATTTTATTTTGAGAATATTAAATCTTAATTAATTTCAATGAGTAGAAATTACTTTTGTAACATAAAATGAATAAAACTAGTTCTTTATTCCATGTGATGATTGTGTTGATGCTAGATCAACAAATGTGAGCCTTAGTGTGCTAAATAGAAGTAATTAAGCATTGATTGGTGATTGTGTACCCCCATAATCCTTTATAGACGATAGTACCGACCAAGGATACGAGGAGGAGGAGTTCTACCCCGAAGAAGACAAAGAAAACTTCAATCGCTGCACCAACCAAGGCAAGCCATCATTAGTAAGCAAGTTAGACCTTGCAAGCTAGCAATTGCAAGTATTAACCTAAGCAAGATGCCATATGCATGCTTTGGTTATACCATTTTGATTATACCAATCCCAAGTTTTACTTGCAAGCTTTATTCTTTTTACTTTACTAAAATTCTTTACTTTTAGTATAGACAGCATAAGGAGTATAAAACTAGGCCTATCTAGTTATACTTAGATGTCATTATATGGAATGAGATTGAAGATTAGCACCCCTCATTACTGAACACTCTTAACCTTAGTGGCTAGTGCTAAGCATAAAAGTTGATCACTTTAGATGGGAATACTTGGTGAAAATGATTATGAAAACCTTGGAATGATGCTTCATTCTATTGAGATGTTTTGACATGTGTTGAGAAACACAAAGGATTTGATGATGAAAATGTTGAGGCGTGAGCCTTAGCCCTTTTATAAAAACTGATGGTTGGGTTCGGATGCGATATCATTCCAATTTTACCGTACAACCACAATACCTGAATTGGGTAGGGCTTAGCCAGAAGTTTATATGAATTAGTATTGCTTCCCTCGCGGGAGAGGTTTGAGCTGAGGCTACCTCTTGATGTTGTCCACCTATGCAATGCCAGGATGGCAGATGGCCATGGCTGGGAGGCCAAGCTCATAGGGGAGGTGCCTATACTAGAGTGTGTAATTGAAAGGTTATGATTGATTATATGCATACTAAGTATGATGATTCAGGGTTATCCTTGACAGATGTATCGAATTTTGTGGTGAAAGTCTACCACCTCTGAAGAGTGTCAAACTATTCGAATAGCCGCATCCACGGTCATGGACAGTTGGAGTGGCCATACTGAGCCGTCGTCAGATGTTTTCAAAATGAATGGTGACTTTTGAATTGATCATAATAGGGTTGTGAATATGAAAACTAGGTTCCCACTTAAAGTGATTTTTGAACATTCAATTAACTTTCTTTACTTCTGAACTCAGTTTAGATAAATTTGGCGTTTTGCAAATAAACCTAGATCTTAAGATTCCTACTAGAACTACCTTACTTGTTAGTGATAGTTTGCGAGTACTTAAAGAGTACTCATGGCTTTGTCCCTGGCTATTCCCGTGGCCAGACTATGAGGAGGACTATCAGGAAGATGGACAGCAGGACGGCTACGACAACTAGGATCATCTGCTTGTTATTCCTTATTATGGTATAGGCACCATGAGATCATGAGATGGAGCCCACTACTACGCTTGTCAGCATTGTTAGCATTTCCTGTGACACTGAAGATGGAGCCCGCTACTACGCTTTATTATTCCACTGCTTGTTTGTATTAAGACTGGATCATGAGATCCTTTATTTGTGTAAAACCTTATTATGGTTTGTAATGGATGATGTACTGTGATATCCAATCTGTTATGTCTTGCAAAAATGGTAATCCTGGGATTCCAAGGTATGGCATAGCAGGCATCTGGGATTAAAAATCTGGGTGTTGACAAGTTGGTATCAGAGCCATCGTGACCATAGGAGACCCTAGGTAGAATGGACGTCCGAACAAAAACTTTTTTTTCAAAAACAAAGGAAGTGAGTATTTAAGAAAACCTATTCCCACTCTTACCCTTGATTCTTTCAAAACAATCATGTTCCTCAAAAATTCTTACATTCCTACATAAAATTTGACACACTTGATCACATCACTAACTTACTCATCCTAAATTCCTATAGATGGAAGTCCAGTATTGCAAGTTCTACCAGTTGGGCAACGGAGGCCAACTGATCTTTGAGAGGGATCTAGATGCACTGTTAGAGTATTTGGAGCGCCCGCATCTGGAATTCTTCGGAGCCCAACTCAATGATCTCCTAGGAGGAGATCTACAATGGCTGATAGTTGCAGATCTCAGAGGCAAGGTGGAAGCACCCCTTTCTGAGAAGATACAATTCACCATGCGAGAGAACAACTGGCTAGATGGATTAGCCAGGGTAATGCATGAAGCTCTCGCCCATCTGTGCGGACAAGACATCAACTTGATCCAGGGAACTCGCTTTTCTCACTTCACAAGGCGTGATTCTATGGGAATGCAATTGGAGATGCCAAGTCACCCAAAGATGAAGCGCCAGGTGGAAAATCTTGACTTCTTGCTGTATGATAGACAGAAGGAATTGGACAATGCTCGAGCCTACACCAACCACAACCTTGCCATTGCCGCCAAGAAGGACCAGACTCTCGCCATGCTCGTCAAGGATCGCCAATCACTTCGTAGTCAACGCGAGAAGAAGGATCGTACCATCGCTCGTCTTCGCAGGAAGGTGGCCGACCTCGAGAAGACCATCCATGAGCAATAAGTCCAACTTGCAGCAAAGGAAGAGGAAAAGGTGAAGACATCCAGTGAGATCTTCACTCGTACCTCAGTGATGACAACGACTACCTGGAGCATGATGCCATGGAGTTCCACACTGATGATGATTCCGACTTCATCGATGATGACTAGGCACTTGATCACTACCGTAGGAATGAGTTATACCGGTCCCACTGTATCGTAGTTTCAGAGAATGGTTCTTAAAACCATCTGTTTTCTATTTGTGTTGTGGTGTGTGTGTGTGCTTGAATGAATGAATGAGAAGAAGTGTTAGTTTGCAAAACCTGAGTCCAACTCAAAGCTTAAAGCTTTTAGAAACAAAACCATGAACCTTAGAAATTTCCCCCTTATCTCATTATCTATCTCAATCTTCAGATGACTCGTGGAAACCCCGGAGGAAGCAGCTCATCACAGGACCCAATGTTGCATATCCTTCAGATGCTATTTTCTGACCGTGAAGCTAGTAGAGCAGAACGCCAAGCCAACCTAGCCAGTCTTCAACAGATAGCTCAGATGGCCCACAATAATCAAGGAAATGGAAATCAGGATCACCATGGATCCAAGATCAAGAACTTTCAGAATACCAATCCCCCTATCTTTAGTAAGTCTGAGGATCCCTTAGATGCTTATGACTGGCTGCAAACCATGGAAAACAACTTGGAGGTCGCAGGAGGTGAAGCCAATGAGAAAGTTCTGTTTGCCACTCATTATCTGGTAGGAGATGCAAGAGCCTGGTGGAATAGCACCCGTACCATGAACCACGGTCAGGCGATGACGTGGGAAGCCTTCAAGATCAAGTTTAGCCGCACCCATGTGCCCCGAGGTTTGGTCACCCGGATGAGAGATGAGTTCAGAGACCTAAAGCAAGGAAGGATGATGGTAGTCGTGTACCGTGACAAATTTCTATCCTTAGCTAGATATGCCCCTGATGAGATCAACACCGAAGTCAAGAAGAAGGAAAGGTTCCTGAATGGATTGCATGATGAAATGCAGACTGTCCTAGTCAACATCCGTTTTGAGGATCTAGAAGAGCTTGTAGACTCTGCCATCCAGATGGAAGGGAAGATGAACCAAGCCAATGACAATCGCAAGCGCCAAATGATGCACCAGAGTGGATCCAACAACAACCAGAAGTACCACCCCAACCCGTCTGCAGGATATGCCCCAAGAAACAACAGACCCCCGATGTCCTGTCCGAGCTACCCTAATCGTAGCAGAGGAAATTTGAAGTCTAGAGGAAACCACAACAACAACCGCGGCAACTCCAACAGCTTCAACCGTGCACCGCCCAAGTCCAACAGCAACAACAACAATACTGCCCCAAGGACTGGAAGCAATGATGTGCCTGTTGTAGCCAAACACAAGTCCCAGATTACTTGCTTTGAATGTGGAGTCAAGGGTCACTACTCTAATGAGTGTCCCAAGAAGATTTCAGCCGCCACCAATGTGAATGCCCCAGCTCAGCAACAGCGCCGTGTTGAGCCTGGAAGGAGGTTTCCACTAGGGAATTCGCTCAACCGCAACGGCCATCTGTTTCACATGAATGCTGAAAAAGCCCAGGAAGCGCCAGATGTCGTGTTGGGTATGTTTTCTGTTAACTCAGTATTAGCAAGAGTGTTGTTTGATTCTGGAGCATCGCACTCGTTTGTTACAGAAGAATTGCATGCACTAGTAAGATTCGACCAACAAAATTAAATCATGTTATGATAGCTCAAATACCTGGTTCAACCACCAAAACTAGAAAATTTTGCAAGGCTATGCCTATCAGAATCCATGGAGTAGATTTTGATGCCAATCTAATAGTAATTGGAATCAAAGGTTTGGAACTAGTACTAGGAATGGATTGGATTTGAAACATAAAGGATTGATCGACTATGCCAAGAACGCCATAACCATGACCAGTAGCTCTGGAGTATCAGTAGAGGATGTATCTGAGACCTTGCCCCGTCAATTCAAATGCAACAAGAGTTTAGCCCAACCAACCATAGACCAAGTCAGAGTAGTCTGTGAATACCCCGACGTATTCCCAAATGAATTACCCGGTATGCCGCCGGATCGGGATATCGAGTTCATCATTGAACTAATTCCTAGAATCGGACCCATAGCTCAGAGACCCTATAGTATGAACCAATTTGTACTAGTGGAGCTGAAGAAGCAGCTTGATGCTATGTTGGCGAAAGGTTTGATTCAACCAAGCGCATCACCATGGAGATCGCTTGTGCTGTTTGTGGATAAGAAAGATGGAGGTAACCGTTTGTGCATGGATTACCGGAAGCTGAATGACATCACCATCAAGAACAAGTACCCATTGCCGAATATAGAGGATCTGTTTGATTGGTTGACTGGTGCCAGAGTGTTCTCTAAGATTGATCTTAGAACTAGTTATCACCAACTCAAGATTCGTGCAACGGATATTCCAAAGACTGCCTTTACCACCAGATATGGATTGTATGAGTACACTGTCATGTCTTTTGGATTAACCAATCCCCCCGCTTATTTCATGAATCTCATCAATAAGATTTTTATGTACTTTCTAGATAAGTTTGTCGTTGTGTTTATCGATGACATTCTGATCTATTCCAAGTCAGAAGAAGATCATGAGCTACACCTGAGAACCATCCTTGAAACCCTTAGAGAACATCAGTTGTATGCCAAGTTTAGCAAATGTGAGTTCTGGTTGAAGGAAGTAGGATTCCTAGGACATATTGTGTCAGCCGGAGGAGTCCCTGTTGATCCTGCCAAGATCAAAGATGTTGAAGAATGGGAAGCCCCAACCACTCAAACCCAAGTTCGTGCATTTCTTGGATTAGCGGGATATTACCGCAAGTTTGTTGAAGGATTTTCAAGCATCGCAAAACCAATGACCCAATTATTGAAGAAATATAAGAAGTTTGAATGGACTGACAAATGTGAATCGATTTTTCAAGAGCTCATGAAGAGATTGATTTCAGCCCCAATCTTGATTATGCCAGATATCAAGAAGCCTTTTGATGTGTATTGTGATGCATCCAAGATTGGTATTGGATGTGTGTTGATGCAAGAAGGCAAGGTCATAGCATATCTGTCCTGGCAACTAAAGCAACATGAGCAAAACTACCCGATCCATGATCTTGAAGTAGCAGCTGTAGTTTTAGCATTAAAGACATGGCGTCATTACCTTATGGGTAACCGCTGTGAGATTTATTCGGATCACAAGAGTCTGAAGTACATTTTCACCCAGAAGGAGCTGAATATGAGGCAAGAAGATGGATAGAGTTAATCAAGGATTATGACCTTGACATTCACTATCTGTGTGCCAATGTGGTAGCGGATGCTCTTGCAGATTACCGTGCAGATTAAACACCATGATCAGAGAAGCCCAGCTAAGTTTACATGAAGAGTTGGAGAAGTATAGAACAGAGCTAGTTAGCAAAAGGATTTTTAGCTAGCATTGAACTTCAACCCACTTTGATCAGTCAGATCAAGGAAGCACAGAAAGGAAATTCAAGTATCGACGGAATCAAGCGTCGTATTGGTACAGGGAAGGTACCTGGATTTACCAAAGATGAGGAAGGAGTTTTGTGGTACAAAGTACGTATCTGTGTGCCAGCAGATTCTGAGCTGAAGCAAGTTATCATGCAGGAAGCTCATGATACACTTTATTCTATCCACCCCGGAGGAACGAAGATGTATCTGGATTTGAAGGAGCAATTTTGGTGGCACAAGATGAAGAGAGAAATCGGAAGCTACATAGCCAAGTGTGATATCTGTCAGCGGGTCAAAGCGGAACATCAGCGACCCGCAAGACTTTTGCAACCTTTGCAGATTCCGTAATGGAAATGGGATTCCGTCGGATTGGACTTTATCACCGGTTTGCCTACTTCTAGTAGGGGAAATGACTCTATTTGGGTCATAGTTGATAGACTATCCAAGGTAGCCCATTTTATACCTGTCAATACAACCTACCAGAGTTCGAAGCTTGCAGAGTTGTACATAGCTAGAATTGTTAGTTTGCATGGAACCCCTAAGACCATAGTATCGGATAGAGGAACCCAGTTTACCTCAAGATTTTGGCAGAAAGTCCAAGAAGGATTAGGAACCAAGTTGAATTTCAGCACAGCTTATCACTCGCAGACCGATGGACAAACTGAAAGAGTCAACCAAATCTTAGAAGATATGTTGAGAGCTTGTGTTTTGGAATATGGATCAAAATGGGAAGATTGTCTGCCTTTCGCAGAATTCTCATACAACAATAGTTATCAAGCCAGTTTGCAAATCGCCCCATTTGAGTTCTTGTATGGAAGAAAGTGTTGTACCCCCTTGAATTGGTCGCAAGTAGGAGAGAGTCAGATCTTCGGACCGACATCCTACGAGAAGCTGAAGAGAAGGTTCACAAAGTCTGTGAGCACCTCAATACCTCCCAATCCAGACAGAAGAGTTATGCTGACAATAGACGTCGAGACCTGACCTTCAATGTCGAAGATTTTGTGTATCTCAAAGTGTCACCTTTCAAGATTCTGACAATAGACGTGAAGGGAATGCAACGTTTTAAACTAAAAGGAAAGTTAACCCCCAGATATATTGTACCCTTCAAGATTCTGAATCGCCAAGGAGAAGTATCTTATCAACTGGAACTGCCAGAGGAGATGCCAGCCATCCATAATGTGTTCCATATCTTGTTACTTCGCAAATGCCTAGAAGTTTCGGAGAAGACCGAAGTGTTCAAGAACATCGATCATCAAGCCATTGACATCAACAAGGATCTGACGTATCGTGAAGTACCCATTCGTATTTTGGAGGAGGCTTTCAGAACCACCAGGACCCAGAGTATAAAGTTTCTCAAGATCCAGTGGAGCAACCATACCGAAGAAGAAGCTACTTGGGACCGAGAAGATTACATTAGGACTGAGTTTCCATATCTCTTTAGTTCCTAGTTTTTATTAAATCTTGGGACGAGATTTTGTTTAAGGAGGGATGGTTTGTAACACCCCAAAACTTATAATCAAGATTATCAAGTTCAAATCACCCAAGTTTAGGTTTAACAAAAACTTTTATTAATAAAATGAATATGAATGCATGTGTGTTTGCATTAGTGTAGAATTGAGTGCTTATGCCATTCTTGATTGCTACAAATGATGTGAAATGGTTTAAAGATTAATACTACATCATCTAGACCAATTACAAGTAAAATCAAAAGAAATCAAATATGAATAAATAAAGCAAATGGTCATTTTGGCAAAAATTAACCACTAGGTCACTTTGTGTGTTCCTAGAAGAAGATTTCTAACAGAAACAATTCTACTTCTTTTCACCCCTTCCTAGACCAAGTACAAGTGTATCAAGGCCCACTTTACAAACTTACAAAAACCTCTTTCAAATCAATTTAATGGACAATTGAAAATTGAATCTAGTTCATATGTTAAGATCCCACTTTTTAAAAAACCTACCAAATCAATTCCCCTTGACCTCTCCAAGCAAACCTAAACTCTCAAGCTTAACTTATGATCACTCAAAAAATTTGAATCAAAATTTCCAAACCTTAGTTCTTGCGGCCATTTTCACAAACACCTTGTCTGCACTAATTAACCCCTGGCCTAACTACACTGTTGTGCATACTGATCATCGACCATTTGGTCCCCTCTTCACTCTCTGGTCTCCCCTTAGTCTAACCAAGCCACAGACCAGCACCCCCTTTCGCCGCATGCACAGTGGAGCACCGCCCATTTCTGGTCGTCCCCGGCCGATAGTGGGCAGCACGCCAGGAGCCTCGCCAGCCTCGCCCACGATGCGCACCAAACACGCGAGCATCCACCGCCACCCCTTGTCCAAGCCTTGACCGCGGAGGAGCCCTGGACCACCCTAGCTACGCCGTGCCCCGCCTCTCTGCGCCATGTCTAGAGCGCGCTAGCTCGGCGCGCTCGACCAGCTCGCCCAGAGCGCGCCTTGCGCTCACCGCGCACGCACATGACCGCCATGATCACAGCACCCCAGCAGACAACCCTGTTCGCTGCTGCGTGACCCGCAGATGCCGCACGCTGCTATAAACACCTTTGCGCCCGCGCGGAGCACCGCACGCTCCCGACCGAACCACGTCGCCCCATGCCTTGCCATTATGCCCATGAGAACCGCCAGAGAGCACCGCATCGTCCACCTACCTCAGCCACGCCGATAGCCGCCTATAGCGATGCTACCGTCGAGCTCGCGCCCGCACCGCTCGGTCCCTCGCCGCACTATAAAAGGAGGCCAACCCCGCCTCCATTCTCCACACAATTCCACTCCCACTCCTCACAGACACTCCCCCACTTCTCCTCAGAGCAAGACGAGCTCCACCGCGCCGGAATTTCACCGGAGCCCGCCGCTGCTAGAGAAGAAGGGCGTCATCG
Source organism: Avena eriantha (assembly GCA_910589775.1). Lineage (NCBI taxonomy): Eukaryota > Viridiplantae > Streptophyta > Magnoliopsida > Poales > Poaceae > Avena > Avena eriantha. Next base: position 171,300,366 of record OU342746.1, read on the forward strand.
ATTCTGACCACCCCAAGCCCTACTGTGACCGTGCCTCGCCTCGCCGTCATCTACCACGTCGATCGCCCTCGTCGCCGACCCTAGCTAGAGCCTAGTGAGCCCTGCCAGCCCCCACCGCCGTGCTAGGTTTAGTTCCTCGCCAGAGTAGTTCGTCATCGACGACGACTCCCAGCCGTTGGATTAGAATAAGATCGCACGAGTCAGATTCGCCCATACCACTTCGCATAGTTAGAGTCACTGACTGGTGGACCCCATCTGTCAGCAGGCCTCTGCGCTGTGTAGTGTAACTAGGCCGGCCCGTTTAACTTCCCGTGTTGGCCTGGAAATTCAAATAATTGTTTTTCCATTTTAGTTAAAACCCTATTCTGTGCCTAGATTCAAAAATCAATTCAGAGAGTTTCACTGAACCAAATTGCATGATTCAAATTCTGCTATAAAGGTAATTAAATTATATATCCAAGCCCGTTGGATTTAAATAATTTGGTGTTAGAGATAATCTATAGCAAAAATAACAAGACAAAGACTTTTGCAACTTCAAACATTTTTCAAAAATCAACCATAATAGCTTTTGAGTTGATTCCAACTCTCAAAAATCACATTTGACCATATTTATCTGAATATGTAAAAATATTTAGGTTTGCATGCAGTGACATTGCACTAGACCCAAAATAAGCTATTAGGGCATTACTAGTCACTTTAAATCTATTAAATGATAATCTTAAACTTAATAAAACTTGACCAACCCTTTTAAATCACATTCCCATGTATTAGAATATGTGGTGATGACATGTGTCAACATGATCCCATATTTTATTTGGAGAATATTAAATCTTAATTAATTTCAATGAGTAGAAATTAGTTTCTAAAATAAAATGAATAAAACTAGTTCTTTATTCCATGTGATGATTGTGATGATGCTAGATCATCAAATATGTGACTAACTGTGCTAAATAGAAGTAATTAAGTATTGATTGGTGATTGTGTACCCCCGTATTCCTTTATAGACGATAGTACCGACCAAGGATACTAGGAGGAGGAGGAGTTCTACCCCGAAGAAGACGAAGAAAACTTCAATCACTGCACCAACCAAGGAAATCCATCATTACTAAGCAAGTTAGACCTTGCAAGCTAGTAATTCCAAGTATAAACCTAAGCAAGATGACTTAAGCATGCTTTGGTTATACCATTTTTATTATAGCAATCCCAAGTTTTACTTGCAAGCTTTATTCTTTTTACTTTACTAAAATTCTTTACTTTTAGTATAAATAGCATAAGGAGTATAAAACTAGGCCTATCTAGTTATACTTAGATGTCATTCTATGGCATGAGATTGAAGATTAGCAACCCTCATTAGTGAACACTCTTAACCTTAGTGGCTAGTGCTAAGCATAAAAGTTGATCACTTTAGATGGGAATACTTGGTGAAAATGATTATGAAAACCTTGGAATGATGCTTCATTCTATTGAGATATTTTGACATGTGTTCAGAAAAACAAAGGATTTGATGATGAAAATGTTGAGGCATGAGCCTTAGCCCTTTTATAAAAACTGATGGTTGGGTTCAGATGCGATACCATTCCAATTTTACCGTACAACCACTGACATGGGTATACCCAATAGGCACTCAACTATAGCCTACCTAGTGCGTCTCGACGGAAGGCGCACTCGACAAATTTCCAAGGTCCATGACGCCTATGACGGTTCGACTGGTATGAAGCCCATATGGACACGGACTCCCAAACGCACAAGACAAGGAAACCTCAAGACTAGAGTTTGAATACAACTTGTAACCAACTCGTATTGGTACCTGAGACCTAGCCTCCCCATATATAAAGGCTAGGAGGGTCCAACGAGGGGGACACGACATAACTTCTATCCTCTCCCCAAACAGGCAATCGCGACTCCCACAATAGATCTAGACATCGCGACTCCCACAATAGAAAATAGATAGATCTACGATCTAGACATACGCCAGATCCAATCTGCACATCTACCGCCATCGGCAACCTTGTAATCCTTCGGATCATCATCAATCAAGAGCAGACAAGCAGGATGTAGGGTCCTCTACGAGGCCTGAACCTGGGTAAAACCTCGTGTCACTTGTGTGCTTGTTTGCTAGCCGTACCGAGATTTCCAGCGCTCCTCAATTCCTGAACCTAAGCCCATAACAATGGGCATTGATGAGTTAAACCCTCGTCAATTGGCGCCGTCTGTGGGAAGGGGGTGCGCTGATGTTGTGATCTCGACGGCTCCATCATCAGTGATCCTTGACTCGTCTGCTTCCGGGAATAAATTTTCCTCGACTCCATCAACCACCTCGACGCTACACTCGGGGGCTCCTTCGACGCCATCATACGACCTGCTACGATCTTCGATTGCGGCGACCTGTTGTGGTCTTCGACTCCATCAACCCGATGCGGTCTTCAACTCCAGTGACCTGCTACAATCTTCGACTCTAGCGACTCGGGGGCTCCCTCCTCTACGGTGACTGACTACGGCCTTTGACTCCGCCCATCTACTGAGTCTTTGACTCCATCACGCGACTGACTGCGGTCTTCAGCTGCGGTCTTCGGATGAGGTGACCCAATACGGTTTTCGACTGATGTGGCCCGTTATAGTCTTCATATATGGCAACTCGTCATCACCATGCAAATCCGATCCGCCGCGTCGACTACGTCCGCCGCGTGACTCGCTGCCACGTCAACTCTAGTCTTCAACTTCAACGACCCGCTACGATGTTCGACTCGATGACTTCTTCGACTCCGGTGACCAGGTGTGGTCCTCGACTCCAGCGACTCGGGGGGGCTCCCTCAGCATTGCTGATCCAGCGACTCGCTATGGTCCTCGACTCCGCCGACCTACTGAGTCTTCGACTCCATCACGCAACCTGCTGCCATCTTCGACTCCATCGACAATCCGCTACGATCTTCGGTTCCAGTGACTCGGGGGGTCCCTCTGCTTTGGCAACCGCCGCAGTCTTCAACTTCAACCACTGGCTATGGTCTTCATATCGGGTGACTCGAGGACTTCCCCGACTCCCACGACAGCGAGCCGCTATAATCTTCGACTCCAGCACGCGACCTGATGCAGTCTTCGGCTGCGGTAACGCGCTATAGTCTTCGAGTCCGCCAACCTGATGTATCGTCGACTCCTTCACGCGACCTGCCACCACGTCGAATTCATCCGCGACTCGCTGCTTCATCAACTTCATCCACGACAACTACCAATAAAGCTAAGTTTTCCCTCTACTTAGAACTGTTTCTTTTTTAACGCGCACTCGAAACACTCGAGGCATGCGCCCTCTTCGAGTAACCTAATGTGTCGTCGATTCCACGCACTCGAGCACCTCATACGCGACAGCCCGAGTAGCTGATTCTGCCTGATCGTTGAATCCTTGAACTCCGAGCACCTCGGCAAGGCACTGAGACTAAGGGTAATCAGGCTAACGAAAAGGCCTAGCATATAGTGCAAAAGTGTCGACTCGATTGGCACCAGAATTTTACTTTACAAACTAACAAGCAAATACTCTTTACAAGATACATATACTTCACAATTCTTAATGCTTTATGCAGCTTATAAGGATGTCGACTGCGTCGAACTATTCCATCAGGTCCTCCAACAGGAGTCGACAAAACAACTAGCTATGACATACACTCAAGACCTGAGTCGAGTCCCTCCTCGGATGGTTGCATCGCTTGATGCTACACACATGCGACGTTGGCCACACACCCGACAAAAGTGACTGCATCAACTCCATCTGCATCGTCGACTCACCCATGTTTTCTTCTCGCATGATTGGCGACTACATCTACAAAGATACAAGACTCGAGTCTCTGCCCGAGTCTATGACTCCGCCAGACACTCGGGGGCTACTCCAAACTGGAACACTAGTGGCACATATACAAGATCCTCGAGTGACACGCTCTGAGTCCTCACTCGAATCCACGATTCGACTAAGGACTCGGGGGCTACTCCCATAGGGAGCGATGGCCGCGCACCCGAAGAAATTTGTGGAAATATCCAAGCATCATGAAAACCCTTCACTCGAATCTACGATTCGATTGTGGACTTCGGGTTACTCCCATAGGGAGCGCTGAAAGCAACAAAAGACGACAGCAGTTGCAAAAGTTATTTAGTCCCTGCCTGAATCTTCGACTGAAACAAGCAACAAAAGACGACAGCAGTCGCAAAAGTTATTTAGTCCCTGCCTGAATCTTCGACTAGAACAGGCAACAAAAGAAGACAGCAGTCGCAAAAGTTATTTAGTCCCTGCTTGAGTCTGCGACTCAACCAGGGACTCGGGGGCTACTCCCATAGGGAGCGCTGGCCGTGCACCCTATGATTATTTTCTTCCTCGTACATTGTACTGTGTCGATAACATCCACACTCGAAGGCTATGGACAATCGGGGGCTAATGACATGGGTATACCCAATAGGCACTCAACTACAGCCTACCTGGTGCGGCTCGACGGAAGGCACACTCGAAAAATTGCCAAGGTCCATGACGCCTATGACGGTTCAACTGGTATGAAGCCCATATGGACACGGACTCCCAAACGCACAAGACAAGGAAACCTCAAGACTAGAGTTTGAATACAACTTGTAACCAACTCGTATTGGTACTTGAGACCTAGCCTCCCCATATATAAAGGCTAGGAGGGTCCAACGAGGGGGACACGACATAACTTCTATCCTCTCCCCAAACAGGCAATCGCGACTCCCACAATAGATCTAGACATCGAGACTCCCACAATAGAAAATAGATAGATCTACGATCTAGACATACGCCAGATCCAATCTGCGCATCTACCGCCATTGGCAACCTTGTAATCCTTCGGATCATCATCAATCAAGAGCAGACAAGCAGGATGTAGGGTCCTCTACGAGGCCTGAACCTGGGTAAAACCTCGTGTCACTTGTGTGCTTGTTTGCTAGCCGTACCGAGATTTCCAGCGCTCCTCAATTCCTGAACCTAAGTTCATAACAATGGGCATTGATGAGTTGAACCCTCGTCAATTGGCGTCGTCTGTGGGAAGTGGGTGCGCTGATGTTGTGATCTTGAAGGCTCCATCATAAGTGATCCTCGACTCGTCTGCTTCCGGGAATAAATTTGCCTCGACTCCATCAACCACCTCGACGCTACACTCGGGGGCTCCTTCGACGCCATCATACGACCTGCTACGATCTTCGATTGCGGCGACCTGTTGTGGTCTTCGACTCCATCAACCCGATGCGGTCTTCAACTCCAGTGACCTGCTACAATCTTCGACTCTAGCGACTCGGGGGCTCCCTCCTCTATGGTGACTGACTACGGCCTTTGACTCCGCCCATCTACTGAGTCTTTGACTCGATCACACGACTCACTTCGGTCTTCATCTGCGGTCTTCGGATGAGGTGACCCAATACGGTTTTCGACTGGTGTGGCCCGTTACAGTCTTCATATATGGCAACTCGTCATCACCATGCGAATCCGATCCGCCGCCTCGACTACATCCGCCGCGTGACTCGCTGCCACGTCAACTCTAGTCTTCAACTTCAACGACCTGCTACGATGTTCGACTCGATGACTTCTTCGACTCCGGTGACCAGGTGTGGTCCTCGACTCCAGCGACTCGGGGGGGCTCCCTCAGCATTGGTGATCCAGCGACTCGCTATGGTCCTCGACTCCGCCTACCTATTGAGTCTTCGACTCCATCACGCAACCTGCTGCCATCTTCGACTCCATCGACAATCCGCTACGATCTTCGGTTCTAGTGACTCGGGGGGTCCCTCTGCTTCGGCAACCGCCACAGTCTTCAACTTCAACGACTGGCTGTGGTCTTCATATCGGGTGACTCGAGGACTTCCCCGACTCCCACGACAGCGAGCCGCTATAATCTTCGACTCCAGCACGCGACCTGATGCAGTCTTCGGCTGCGGTAACGCGCTGTAGTCTTCGACTCCGCCGACCTGATGTATCTTCGACTCCTTCACGCGACCTGCCACCACGTCGAATTCATCCGCGACTCGCTGCTTCATCAACTTCATCCACGACAACTACCAATAAAGCTAAGTTTTCCCTCTACTTAGAGCTGTTTCTTTTTTAACGCGCACTCGAAACACTCGAGGCCTGCGCCCTCTTCGAGTAACCTAATGTGTCGTCGATTCCACGCACTCGAGCACCTCATACGCGACAGCCCGAGTAGCTGATTCTGCCTGATCGTTGAATCCTTGAACTCTGAGCACCTCGGCAAGGCACTGAGACTAAGGGTAATCAGGCTAACGAAAAGGCCTAGCATACAGTGCAAAAGTGTCGACTCGATTGGCACCAGAATTTTACTTTACAAACTAACAAGCAAATACTCTTTACAAGATACATATACTTCACAATTCTTAATGCTTTATGCAGCTTATAAGGATGTCGACTGCGTCGAACTATTCCATCAGGTCCTCCAACAGGAGTCGACAAAACAACTAGCTATGACATACACTCAAGACCTGAGTCGAGTCCCTCCTCGGATGGTTGCATCGCTTGATGCTACACACATGCGACGTTGGCCACACACCCGACAAAAGTGACTGCATCAACTCCATCTGCATCGTCGACTCACCCATGTTTTCTTCTCGCATGATTGGCGACTACATCTACAAAGATACAAGACTCGAGTCTCTGCCCGAGTCTATGACTCCGCCAGACACTCGGGGGCTACTCCAAACTGGAACACTAGTGGCACATATACAAGATCCTCGAGTGACACGCTCTGAGTCCTCACTCGAATCCACGATTCGACTAAGGACTCGGGGGCTACTCCCATAGGGAGCGATGGCCGCGCACCCAAAGAAATTTGTGGAAATATCCAAGCATCATGAAAACCCTTCACTCGAATCTACGATTCGATTGTGGACTTCGGGTTACTCCCATAGGGAGCGCTGAAAGAAACAAAAGACGACAGCAGTCGCAAAAGTTATTTAGTCCCTGCCTGAATCTTCGACTGAAACAAGCAACAAAAGACGACAGCAGTCGCAAAAGTTATTTAGTCCCTGCCTGAATCTTCGACTAGAACAGGCAACAAAAGAAGACAGCAGTCGCAAAAGTTATTTAGTCCCTGCTTGAGTCTGTGACTCAACCAGGGACTCGGGGGCTACTCCCATAGGGAGCGCTGGCCGTGCACCCTATGATTATTTTCTTCCTCATACATCACTCCCACAGCGAGGGTCCAACGAGGGGGACACGACATAACTTCTATCCTCTCCCCAAACAGGCAATCGCGACTCCCACAATAGATCTAGACATCGCGACTCCCACAATAGACAATAGATAGATCTACGATCTAGACATACGCCAGATCCAATCTGCGCATCTACCGCCATCGGCAACCTTGTAATCCTTCGGATCATCATCAATCAAGAGCAGACAAGCAGGATGTAGGGTCCTCTACGAGGCCTGAACCTGGGTAAAACCTCGTGTCACCTATGTGCTTGTTTGCTAGCCGTACCGAGATTTCCAGCGCTCCTCAATTCCTGAACCTAAGTCCATAACAATGGGCATTGATGAGTTGAACCCTCGTCAACCACAATACCTGAATTGAGTAGGGCTTAGCCGGGAGTTTATATGCATTAGTATGGGTTCCCTCGTGGGAGAGGTTTGAGATGAGGCTACCTCTTGACGTTGACCACCTTATGCACTGCCCAGGATGGCAAATGGCCATGGCAGGGACGCCAAGCTCATAAGGGAGGTGAGTGTGTAATTGAAAGGTTATGATTGATTATCTGCATACTGAGTATGATGATTCAGGGTTATCCCGGACCGATGTATCGAATTTTGTGGTGAAAGTGTACCACCTCTGTAGAGTGTCAAACAATTCGAATAGCCACGTTCGCGGTCATGGACAGTTGGAGTGGCCATACTGTTCCATCGTCAGATGTTTTCAAAATAACTTGTGAAATGAGTGGTGACTTTTGAATTGATCATAACAGGGTTGTGAATATGAAAAATAGGTTCGCACTTAAAGTAATTTTTGAACATTCAATTAACTTTCTTTACTTCTGAACTCAATTTAGATAAATTTGGCTTTTTGCAAATAAACCTAGAGCTTAAGTTTCCTACTAGAACTACCTTACTTGTTAGTGATATTTTGCGAGTACTTAAAGAGTACTCATGGCTTTGTCCCTGGCTATTCCCGTGGCTAGACTATCAGGAGGACTATCAGGAAGATGGACAGCAGGACGGCTACGACAACTAGGATCATCTCCCATCATCAACATTGCTTGTGACACTGAGGATGGAGCCCACTACTACGCTTTATTATTCTGCTGCTTGTTTGTATTAAGACTAGATCATGAGATTCTTTATTTGTGTAAAACCTTATTATGGTTTGTAATGGATGATGTACTGTGATATCCAATCTGTTATGTCTCGCAAAAATAGTAATCCTGGGATTGCGAGGTATGGCATAACAGGCATCTGGGATTAAAAATCCGGGTGTTGACATTATATTACCCAAAGATAAGGTTTTAGCAAAGGTCATATTGAAACTTATCGCAATCAACTTGATGATCTACTTCAGTTCCGCCAAGTTAAGAGAAGCTTCAATCACTTTGACAAGTTTTATTTGAAAGCGTGAAAATTATCCAGATTTTCTATGCATGATGCAATGCACACACCTGATCTCAGCTTATTTCTAAGCTCTAATGCTGGGATGTTACACAAGGCCGGTAAAGGACTAAAATATAGCTTGCCGAAAGAAGAGAAGGATTGCATAATGCTCTGTGTGCTTATGAACATGAAGGAAGTGGTCGATTTCATTAGGTAAAATGGTGAACAAGTTACTTTGTAGCTAGTAACTCGGTCTCGGTCTAATGCTTATTTTCTCCTTCTTAGCGAATTCACGGATGAACAGCGGTCGGGAACGAATGACCCCTCTCCCTTGGATTTGGACACTCTACTGAAAGAGGGTGCTCCCGAAAATAAAAACTTTGTGTCCTGGTTCATGGAAAAAGTAAATTCTAACTTGTCCCTCTTACCTTGCAATATGTGACGTGTCCCTTATTATTCCACGTAACTAATGAACACAACAAATTTGAACTGTACTTGTAGGGAGATGATCCCAACGTTGAGATGTCAGAAGAGTTGAAATGTGTTTCCCAAGGTTTTAATCGTGACGTCATGAAGTATGAGAACTATGATGTGAATGGATTTCACTTCCATACAGATACGCACCAAAAGGGCCGACCGAATGCAAAAACGGTAAATACAGGGGTCTTCACCAGATGAGCCAATACCCTTGATTACTCCGGAAGGTTAGAGAATGTATACGAGCTGACCTTCAATTGTATGAACGTAGAACTCAATCTCGTTGTGTTCAAGTGCCACTGGTTCGACCCAAGGGGTGGACTGAGAAGTACCCCTTTCATTGGGTTAGTTGAAGTTAGGCCTTCAACCACCTATAGCGGAGCCGGCGTCTTTGTTGTGGCTCACCAAGCCAATCAAGTTTATTATTTGCCCTACCCATGCCAGAAAGCGGAACCCAAGGGCTAGAAAGTCGTGTTCCAGGTATCACCACATGGTAACCTACCGATTCCCTCCGAGGACGATTACAACAACACTGACCCTGTAACATACGAGGCAATTTTCTATCAAGAGCCAGAGGACTTCGTGCACTTTGAGTTAGAACCTATTGATCTTGTGGACCTCGAAAACGATGCAGAAACATGGGGTGAGTCAATGGTGGATCTACATGACATAGATATGCTCGAGAAGTTCCATGCGGAGAATGATAATGGTGATGAGCCTCCACCCTTCGATGAGGCTCCAAATTTCAACACAAAAGATAGTGATAGTGAGAATGAGAATGAGAATGATAGTGAGTATTTATTTTTCAATGCATTCTATTATGCCTTTGTGATTCATTGTTTTCTTACTTGCATTATGCCTTTATGTTTAGTGTCTATATTTTATTATGTCTGTGTGCTTAATTGTTTTCTCTTACTCAATGCTGGTGATTGAACAATATGAGCAGCGGCAAGGCAAGCTCGACGTCCTTGCTTACTGCGCTGAAACAACACAAGAAAAATGCTACACAGAGTGGGAGACAACCAACTCCCAATCCGTGTTACCCCGATCTTGGCGGTGCGGGAGGAGGACGAGGTCGAGGTTGAGGTCTAGGTCGAGGATCAAGGACGAGGTGGCACGGGAGGAGGTGTAGACTTTAACCCACCACCCTCTGCTTCGGGCGCCATGGCTCCTGAGTTGTTGCTGACGGAGGCGGGGGAGGAGCCGTCTAGAGATGAGGCAGAGGCGAGACCGAGGGGAGTCTAGAGAGGAGGCGGACCCTAGACACGAGTTGGTGGTGCAGGTGTCGCCGAAGAAATTGTGGAATCGTGCGGAATCGGGAGTCCCTGACGAGAGGTTTGAGCCTAGGACCCAGGAGGCGAATGCCCTTATTATTCCAGATGGCCTTGAGAAAGTGTACTAATTTGGAATTTTAAACATGTAATTTCATGTTGGTGATAAATAATTTGCCATGTGTACTAGTGTTTGATTATTGTGCAGCAATTGGACATTTCCTGTGGGGACCAAGCCTCACCTTCCTAACAACATGGTTGGAGCTCTGATTAGGAAGTTTTGGCCAGGCTATTACACTTCCCTCGAGGGCGTTAGGAGGCTAGACACTACTTGGATGGACTATCAGGCTACCCATGTCCTGGGCTTTTCGACAGCTGTTGAGGCTGTGATCACGAAGTTTTGGGTAAGTTATATTTCTCGAGTTTCGTTCATAGTTGATAACCCCACCGTGCTAACTCATGACTCTCACAATTTTTTTATGCAAGGTTGAACGGCTTTTATCGTGTGGATGAGGAGGAACAGGAGAAGGCGAACATGACTTTGCTTGGGGCTTGTGTGAAGTTGACACCACAGGTGTGGTACAACCAAAAGGTCACGTCCGCTAGTCACTTCTGGGCTGATGGGGGCGTGACGGTCATGAAGGAGGAGATTGTCGGTAAGAAGCCTAATCCCGAGTACTCAATGACGATGGATGAGTACATGTCAGTGAGTAAAATTTCAATGACATTCTACATTGCTTCTAAGTTGCCATTGCATTGTCTAGATTTGAGTATTACATTTTCAGGTTGTCCCCGAATGGGCTGAGCCGCATTGAGATGCATGGGAGGAGCTGGTTAGGACGAGGTGGCTCAGAGAAGATGAAGAGTTTGCAGCCTTGTCGAGGTGAACACGGAGAACCGAGACGATGGTGGAACACAGTGCGTGGGAAACTGCAACTTTGACTGCCTCAAGGGGAAGATGGTATCTATACACATGGAACGACCTGCATTTATTTCCCGTCATGTTCCTACTTCATACGCATAACATTGCTTTTCGTGACGCAGGTGGCTGAGGCACTACCCGGGGAGGTGATTCATGACGTCGCCGTCTATGAGAAGATGCGGCTCAAGAAGCTCGATCTCTCGCAGCCTCAGCCCTCGCTCTCCGTGTTCTTCGGCAATGCCGAGGAACACTTGCAGTCCTACACCACGATTGTGAAGGCTCATCACCCGCATGTGGATGACCCCATTAACGCGGAGACCGACGAGGAGTCGTTGCTCCTGCCGGGGCACAAATTGGAGCATGGACGTCTCAAGATTCTGAATAAAAAGGTCAAGCCTACCCTCACCACGAGCTTCACGCGTCTCAAGGCTACTCACCCCGCCGATGGTCCCCCCTATCCCACCTCATGGCCAGCCTCGTCGATCCACCTACAGACTTGATGTAAGTTTTCCTCATTTACATCATCTTTACGACTTTTGTTCCTACATGTCTAAGTGTTGACGAGATTCATTGTATTTGAAATTGTAGCCTGAGTTCGAGGCGGACTACGATGCTGCTCATAATCAATATGAGGTGGCCTTTCAGCAACATTAGGAGGCGAATATGGCCTACACGCAGTATGTAAATGTAAGTTTGAACCTTTACTTTTGTAAAAGATACAAGTCTCACTTCCCCTAGTTTGATGCTTTAGGGCATGACATCTAAACTATCTTGTAAGCGGTGATTATGGCTATGCAAATGGGATAGAGTATTAATTTAGGGGCCATACCTCCCATGTCGGGGCATCGTCACCGGTAAGTTCTTTGCCAAACCACTGGCTACCGCTTTACTTTGCCTCGCAAGTTGCTAACATGTAGGAAACGGGATATTCCAAGAACGAGCACTTTGGTCATGCCTCGCTGGGTAGCCATCAGATGATCACACCCACCCACCCCGATGGTCCTTCTGCTGGCCTTTCTGTTGGTGGTCCGCCGACAACTCCGTCGCCTGATGGTTCTTCTACTACTTTTACTTGACGGCAACCTCGTCGTAGGTCGTCCCCTTGGGAGATCCGGGTTTCACCCCGTCTCCTCCACAATCGTAGGGATGATGTCTATGGATGTGTGATAATGTATAAATGATGTATGAAGGATGTGATCATGCTTGAATCATGTATGAAGGATGTGAGCATATTTGAATGATGTTAATAATTACAGCTGTGTGAAATATTGATGCTTTGAATGAGTTAATATTGTTGTGAAATAATATCGAATAAAATAATATTGCTGTTAAAAAAAACTAGGCTAGGACTACGCCGACGGCTGCATGTGACTAAATGGTCAGGACTACGCCGAGGGCCAGGCCGTCGGCGTAGATCCGGACCTGGACACTTCAGCGGCTTCCGTGTGGCACGTGTACGCCGAGGGCCTGGCTGTCGGCGTAGGTGTGGGCCTACACCGAGGGCCTGTGTCGCCGGCCCAGCTCCACGTCCGGAACGGCCCATTGACGGCCACATGGCCAGGCTACGCCGAGGGCCCGGACATCGGCGTACCAGACGCGACGTTAGCCGACCATGTGACGGCGTGATCGTGCGACGCCGACGGTGTTTACACCCACGGCCGCGTGTTGACCGTCCGGTTAGCCTACGCCGACGGTCTGTTTGTACGCCGACGGCTGTAATGGTTGTGCCGAGGGAGGTACGCCGAGGACAGCTGTCGGCGTAGACGACGCCAACGGTTTTATAGCCTACGCCGACGGCAACTTGCCCTCGGCATAGCTAAAGATTCCTGTAGTGCATGAATATAAGTATTGCCTTAATCAATAAGTGAGGCTAATAGCACTATTTGCAATCTTCTACCCCGAGCTATATTTACATATCAATGTGTCGATATTTGTGCAAAACGTAGGACTTAACCAAAACATATACTGCATTGGTTGCAATATATATATAAGATGCATCGGTTCCGATACATATCAATGGTGACATTTTGGAACAAATGTTGTTAAATTTAAATATACAGCAAGGATTACATATTTATACAAAATAAAAAATGGTATTGTAGATGAGCCGAAATGGATTTCCATGGTATTGAGGACCTAGGAAAGTAAAAGAAAAAAGAAAAATCTAGTTTGAGACAAAATAATAGCCGGCAGTCCAATTCAGCTCATGGGTGCAAATGAACCCATTGTTAGAAAGTACATTTTAAACTATAAAAAGTTATAAAAAATATATGCATATACATCTAGATATTATATGTTCGTCCACAAGTTTTCTGAAAAAGAAATATTATTTGTGTCCCACGTAAAAAATACAAATTTTGGTGCTGTAACATGGCTATTTATGGTCATTTATTTTGGTCTTTTTTACAACATAAAATATTGTTTTTTCTAAAAAACCTTGTGTATCAATATAGAATGTTCAGATGTAAATATGATTTTTTTGAAATTTTAATTTCTTTATGCATTTTTTACAGTAGGTTCATTTGCACCCACCAGACAAAACACTACCTCCAGTAATAGCTAGCTAGTTGAAAGAATGGAGTAGCATGCTAAAATAATACTACTCCCGGAAAGTGTGTCCATGACATGATTTTTCATATACAATAAATCAGTGCAAGCTAGCAACACCAATTAACACGGTGATCTGTTTAAAAAAAAATTAACACGGTGATCATGTCACAGGAGCAAGGCACATTTATGCTATTTTTATGTTCTTGCCTGTGGTGGCCATTCTCCGGAAATCTAGGCACCAACGAATATGCAATGGGATCAGCCTATAATCAGCACGTACGGTCGAGTAGTAATAAAACCTAGCTAGGACACAAACAAATATAGGAGGTACTCCCTCCGTTTAGAAATATAAGATATTTTAGATTTGTGAAATGGATGTATTCATTTTTTAGTATATAAGTTCAATGGAAACCTCTATAAACCTATACATTAAAATAGGTCTAGATACATTCGATTTATAAATCTAAAACGTCTTGCAACATTTTGGCAGCTTACGGAATGCATACATGACTGCTGGTGCTGGATTTAATACTTACAAAGAAACTGTGTCGCTACGTCTCTTTCTCTCGCCAGGAAATCCATTCTTAGTCCAATAAATCGAAGCCACATTTTTTTCGTTTGTTCCGGATAGGGCTGGCCGGAACATGTATTTACACGCTGGTGTCGTTCTCGAATTTTTTATTTTTTGAAAAACAAAAATAGGGCTCTAGATAATTAGCAGTTACGGCAGGACGTTGATAGGCCCTATACAAGGGACTTATTCGAAAATTGAGACGCAACGTGTTTTAACGATCTGTGGGCTTGTGGAGAGGAACTTAGTTCTACGTTAAAAAGGCCACCAAGTTGGAGGAACTCCAAACCATCCTAGAGCATCTCCACTAGCACTCCTACGAGGATGAGATTTAAATTTTGCAGCCTCAAGGTTGAGACGCCAAGACAGTGAAGCCAGAATTGCTTGTAATCAGATCGCATTACCCACAGTTGGCGTGTCAAATGCTCAGAGGGTCTTTTTCGGCACGAATTCAACATAATGTTTCAATACAAAATATCATGCTAACACCCGTCAAGTTGGGCCTCCTGTCAGTTTTGACCGTTGTGTTGCTACCGTCGTGGCTGTCATGTATACTTACAGCATTGACGCCTGCATCTATTCCTCATTATGTCGCCTTCTTCTTTCCCGGAGCGGCGATTTGTGGTCGCGGCTATGGCGCGGAGCTAGGACGCCATTTCCTTCGGTGGTGAGAACCGGAACGTGGACGAACCTGCTCGGCCCCCCTCTCCTCCCCATCCTGCCATCGTGGCTGTCATGTAGATTTGCAGCATTGGCGCCTGCATCCATTCCTTATTACGCCTTCTTCTTCTTCTTCCCCAGAGTGGCAATCTATGGACGTGGCCATGGCGTGGAGCTGAGACGCCATTTCCTTCAGTGGTGAAATCCAGACCGTGGATGACCCTGCTCAGCCCCGCTCTCCTCCCCATCCCGAATTGGATCTCGCCCTCACCATGGCCGCACCCATGGCATGGCACAAACGAGAATTTATTCCCGGGGGAGATCTATCACCATGCCGAACATGCTAGGTCTGAGATTCGGAACATGGTCGAACCTGCTCGGCCCCTCTCTCCACCTTATTCCGAATCGGAGCTTACCCTCACCATGTCTGCACCCATGGCACGGCGTGGGGACGATAATTCATTCCCGGAGGAGATCTGTCACCATGTCGAACCTGGTCGGTCCTTATGTCCTCCCGAATCCGAGCTCGTCGTAGCCATGGTTGCACCCACATCAACCACCGCGTTTGCTAGTGCGCACGAGTGGGTTCTGTCTCTTCTCGCCTAAATTGAAAGTTTTTTTTGTTACTTGACACTTTCAGAGAACCTTTTTCCTCTCTCACAAACAATTATGTTTCTTTTTCCCAAATTGGTAGCAAATCTAGAGCAGCTTCTCTCTTCAATCACTCATTCCTTTTGGCCATCATGTTTGCCCGATCTAGTAGCAAATCTAGAGCAGAAAATAACACTAGCAAAATGCATACATTCAGAAAACAAAAACACATATAGATAAAGATGTGCGCAGCTAATATGGGATATGGCGATAGATAGTAGGGTACTTAACGAGGTTCGATACATTCGCTGCTCAGCAGCCAACACGCAACATACAAAAACAAAAGAAGTTGTTTTACAGCAGCAGCGACACACACGTTCAGCCCCTCCTTGCCTGCGCCTCCGCCTCCCCCCTCTGGCGCTTCCTCCACTTCTTGCTGCACAGTCCCTTGATCTTGGGGAATTGGTCTTGATGGGAGGCATGCAACCCTTTTTGATGGCCACCCACTAGAGGTTGTGGAGGTGAATGCCGAGCGCCTTGTGTTGATCGAGATAGGCATTGATGTTCACGGTCGTGCCGACATTGGGGTTATAGAGCTCGAGCTCTCTGCATGCAGGATAATAAGGAAATCATTGAGATCCCTTGATTGTCAAGATTGATTGTTTGCATAAATTAACCGATTGAGATCCGTAGACACAAGATCAAACAAAATAAAATAGGAGTGAATGCGAACAGGCGGGTTCATCGAATAGAAGATCAATAATAGCATCCAACACAAAAAGATTAGATGATGTAAGAATATCGATCTAGCATCTAACAATTGAAATACAAACAAGCGAACCCTAACAACCGAAGATCAAGCATCCAATGATGGGAATGGAAGAAGAACCAGGGAAAGGGAGCAAATCCTAGTTACCCCCGACCATGGGTCGATGATGCCGGTGTCGTAGGGGTTCACCAGGGAGATGTACTCCTCTAGATCGTAGTGGTCCCAGTCGAGCAGGATATGCCCACGACCGGTGGGGGTCTCCTCGTCAGCGGCTACGTCGGAAGCGTGGACGGGGGGACGGGAATGGTGGCTTCCATCAATGCCTCGACGGGGGCCTCGATAGGGATGGCGACTGCTTTCAATGCCTCGAGGGGAGCTTGGACGTAGACGTGGGCCTCCTCGCCGATGGCCTTAGAGGCGACGATGGCCACCGCATCCTCCTTCTCCATCGTCGATGCAGTTGGGGTTTTCACGGGAGTTTGCAGAAGGTGATGGGACAGTGGAGACGATTGCGTGAGGAGAGTGAGTGAGAGGTAGAGTGGGTAGGTGGAGAGGGAGAGGGGCTTTATAATAAAGGTGAAGGGAAGAAACGTTTCGTTGCACCACCCTGCACCGCGACACGCGCACAAGTCATGTTTTTCCCAGGCCATGCATGGCAGTACTGGATTTTGCCGCATGCAAAGGGCACGGACACAATTTCTAAGTATGAAGGTTGACACGGCCATAACATTGACAATAAAAATAAATAAAAGGGGGAATGTAATGGAGAAGGTAGTTGGCTATACGGTGAAACTTGTGGGGGTTTTGCTAGATTGGGAAGATGGTTGTGTAGATGAGTGCGAGAGACACGATGAAGTCGGGGTTGTTAGGTCTCCTCGAGGAGGCCCCCTCCTCGAGGCCCATTTAGTGGAGCTGTAGACATCTCTTCAGCCTCCGGTTGACGCGTGCAGCAGTAGCAGCATCAGTAGCAGTAGCAGTAGCAGTCACAGTGGCAATGGCAGTGGCAGTGGCAGCCGCAGCAGCAGTAGTAGCAGCAACAACAGCAGTAGTAGTAGTAGTAGCAGTAGCAGCAGTAGTAGCAGTAGTAGTAGTAGGCTTTTCATACGAGATTAATCATGACATGACCACTCGACGAATTATTTAATGTACAGCTTCGTGTTCCTTCCTGTAGAAGTGTCGCTGAGAGAGACGTTCGTGCGTTCTCACGATGTAATGTGAAGGTAACGGCGCGTGCAACGATCCCCATTGGATCACAGAGGATCAACGGTTGGTGCGCATGATCCGCGTGACAACTATGTCAACCAATCAGGGTGTATCAGCCATAGTGAGCAGACACTTGGGCTTTTTTGTGAGTTCGTCACTGAGAGAGAGGGTAAAACTAAGTAGTATCAAAAACCAAGGGCAAAACATACTAAGGGATTGAAATAGAAAATAGAAAGAGATTTTAAAAATGGAAAATGAGTGTTTTATACAATGAAATATATCTTGGCATACATTAAATTATTTGCAATTCAAATATCCATGCAATGACACTATGAGTGTCAGACCATGATCAGAAAGCCCAGGAACATGTGGGAATGCAGCTTCCACATGCAATGGATCACCAGTGTGGCAGAGGTTGCATCACCACACCTAGTTAAGTGTGTGTGGTCATGTGGATCATTGTGTTTTAGAAAAGAACACATGCAATAACACTCCATGTGTCAGACCATGGTCAGAAAGCCCAGGAACATGTTGGAATGCAGATGCCACATGTAATGGAGCACTAGTGTGGCAGAGGTTGCATCACCACACCCAGTTGAGTGTGTGTGGTCATGTGGATCATTGTGGTTTGGAAAAGAACACATGCAATGACACTCCATGTGTCAGACCATGGTCAGAAAGCCCAGGAACATGTTGGAATGCTGCTGCCACATGTAATAAAGCACCAGTGTGGCAGAGGTTGCATCACCACACCCACTTGCGTGTGTGTGGTCATGTTGATCATTGTTATTTGGAAAATAACACATGTAATCACTAGTACAAACTCGTTACTTATAGACTATTCCTAGAGCCGGTTTACCCCAAAAATAAAAACCGCCAACTGTGTTCATCAACCTTAGGTGGTCGTAATTTTTTGACCGGCTCTAACTGTAATCTCAAACAGTTGTTGATCTCCACTATCTCTAGTACGAGTCCCCCCTCAGCCGGTCTATAAAGGAAACTGCCTCTAAATTGAACCTCAAACAATGGAAATTATTGGGCGTCTCTCTAGATCACTCAACCGCAGCCGATCAGAAATATTAATTGCCTCTAGGTGTCTACTGAGGCAGACCATTATGCTTCTTATCTGGAAAAATGGCATCGTGCATGTTACCGAGGTAGCATGTACATGTATTTTTTTTAGGGAAATCATGCGCGTGTTGTTAATGCAGTTAGAAAGTGGAGATCATGCTAGCCCTCTCACTCACACGAGCCCACACCCACGTGTCTACTCGAGGACTACCAACGGTCCCACGTAGATAAACCCGCTTGACCTTTTTCTTCTATGATATCATGTCATTTTCCCTAATCTTTCTAGTCACAAAACCCGAATCTACACCTTCCGCGCGCACCAAAGCTCCTTCGCTTGCACCATTACCCTCCATAACTGTGCAATGAAGCGTGTGCATGGAGACAAGATGGAGGTTAAGCCAGATGGAGGCACATCACCAGATATCTCGATCGTCGCCGAGCAGGCGGAGGCGGCTTTACCGGGCACGCACGCTGCTCGTCGCCGTGCCGTCGAGGCTTCGATCTCCGTCCAGCCAGTCGTCACCGCCGTTGAGCAGCAGGTGGCCAACAACGGCGTGGTGCCATTAGCAGATCTACATGAGGGGCATGTGGTAGGCAGAGGCAACCTGGTGATCTACATCAACGACCCCATGCTCTAGTAAGAAATCATCGATGCAATCGCGGAGAAGGATGAGTTCAAGGAGGAGGTATCCGATGAGGAGTCTGAGATACTATTTTGCTAGCCGCCATGCTCTAGTCATAGGCCCAGATTTCACTGTTCATATGTAGGATTTGCTTAATCGTCTCTAGATTATTTTGCTCTTGAAGTAGGGAATATGTATGGTTTGAACGGTCGATTGTTTTGGGGATTTGATTAGATCTGCTTATCTGCCATCTAGTAAATTTACATTTCCTTAACTTGTTATTCTTCATACGGTTCTTCTTGTGCTGTAAATTTAATCGATCTGTAACATTTGGTTTAGAATTTTAGGGTTTGCTAGCTGAGTGTTGATTTCGATACACAACATGCATATAACATTATATTTCTATTCCTTACTGAGGCTAATGATTCATTTTTGCCCCAAAAGAGTGCAAGGGAGACACATATGATGGTTTCAGATTTTTTAGGGGTGGTTAGTGAACTTGAGGCAATGTACAATAATATAAGTTGTGCGATTGGTGCTTTGGTTTGCTAACTCCATATTTAAAAAAATTATGAGGCCCCTGATTTATTCTACACATATGAACTATGATATTTGAACTATTTCTCATTGAGACCAATGATTAAAATTTGCTCCAAAAGAGTACAAGGGAGATACATATGATGGTGTCATTTTTTAGGGATGGGTTGGTGAACCTAAGGCAGCAATGTACACAAACAATATAGGTTGTGATGTTGGTATTTTGGTTCTCCAACTCTATCTCTGAAAAAATTATGAGGCCCTTGATTTATTCTCATATGGAACTATATATGATCTCTGAATTGTTTCTGATCTTTGAATGATTCATATGATGCATATGTATATGCATGGTTTTTATCATAAGTTGTTTCTACATGTAACTGAAGATTGTTTCGTTTTTTTATTTATAATTGCAATACTTAGGATTGTTTTTGTACCTGAATATGTATATCCCTGAATATTGTTTTGTAGGATTATATTTCAATTTCTTATTGTGGCCAATGATTCAAATTTACCCCAAAAGAGAGCCAGACACATTGGTGTCAGATTGTTTCAGGGATGATTAGCGAACGCGGGGTAATGTACAAGGACAATAGGTTGTGCAATTGGAACTTGGTTCGCTTACACCATCCCTGAAGAATCTTATGAGGCCCCCAGATTTATTTTACATATACTCTGATCCAATTAATTGTCATTTTGTTGAGATGAATATGAACTAATCAAACTATATATTACTGAGATGCATTCTCTTTGATATGTGTTGTAATACAATTCAATCATATTTATGGGTTCTAAGTTATGTTCTTAAAAATCAATAGGAGGAGTCGGATGACGTGGACTCTAGCAAGTACTCCAGGGACAGCAAGAGCCGCTACGTGCTGAGGCAGCTACGGTGTAGGCAAATCCCTTTCTACCGTAGGGGGGAATTATTTTGCCCATTCTATGATAAAGCCATCAACACAGACCTCGACCGCATGATCTAGCACGCGGTGGATGTTGACAAAATTCGAGGCCGATGGCATTAGCTAAAGACCTTGACGTGGCATGCAGCCTTCGGCAAATTCCTCTGGGAATATGTCAGGACTAACCTATATCCCCTCGGATAGGCTGTCCTGGCCTCCTGCTTCTACCCGTGGTTTTATTTTGTTTAAGTTAATTATACCCTGGTTGCATATAAGACAATATATCCGTGGTGTCTCTCGTGAATCTTGTCTGTATATATATTAATCTACTCCTTTATATGGAGTTCCTTAAAAATTCTAGTGATCAATTATATTACTGATCATGCTCATGCACACTACCAAATATTTCTAGTGCTCAATTATATTATAATTGTCAAGGAATAAGCCCACAAGATTTTAAATTGGTGGAAAATTCATATTGAAGTAACTAAATGATCTCACTTCAGTATTAAACATTTGAATTAGTCAAATTCAAAAATAATTGCACCTTATTGTTCTACAGCATGGTATGAACCTCATTTAAGTTAGTCAAATTCAAAACAGTTGCACCTTATTGCTCTCAAAATTTAGGATTAACAAAATCCGGAGTCTGAATAGATCCGGATGTCCGAATATTAACTCAATAAGATTTCCTTCAAAAAATACATGAAAAAAGGCTATATTGATGAAAAATTCATAATTAAGTAACCAAATGATCTCACTTTGTGATTAAACATTTGGATTAGTCAAATTCAAAACACATGCACCTTATTTTTCTGCAGCAAAGCACATGAACACTAATCAGGGTAAAGATCCAATGTTTGTCCTACGCCAATTAATTTCTTCAATTTATGAACCTCATTTAGTCTTAGGGGAATCAGTTTCACTCTAGCAAGCATATATACACACATTACTTTGCTTTAAATTATGAATAATTCTTAAATTTTATGATAATCAAACATCCGAGTTCTGAATATATTCGGAATTCCGAATATTAGCTCTTTTCAAATTACTAGTCATCAAGTACTTGGTGGGAAAATGTGAAATATTCGAAGAATGGATGTTCTTAAAGACTTTTTACACTTGCAGTCATCTGAGGCTAGTACTTGGCACCAAATATCTGAAAATATTTGGACAAATATTTCAGATCTGTGCACTTTTGTTCTTTCCCGCCCGCCTAGACCACTGTCCGCCGTCGCCACCCTCCACCGCCACCACCTTCGGTCCCCTGCAGTGTGGACGCTCTCCCTCGCGTCCGAGGACCCCTTCGTCGTCCAGGTAGGTATGTGTGAAAACCAAACCCCCAAAATCCTAAATTAGCAGCTTCAATTTAGAAATTTTGCCATGGAATTTGCCATTTTGCTTCTCGGATTTAAGGTTCAGGGTTACCGAGCTGCAAAGATCCAACGGCGCCATCGGGAGAGCCACCCCCAGCCGGCAGCCATCTGTCCCAACTCGTTTCCCCTTGTATAAATCTCAAAATCTGCAATTGTCACTTCTAGCAATAGAGATTTAATTATCACTTTGGGCAATAGAGATTTAATTGTCACTTCATTGGGACTTTTTATACTTGCAGCCGTCTGAGGCATGTACTTGACGCCAAATATCTAAAACAATTTGGACAAATATTTCAGATCTGTGCCACTTTTGTTCTTCCCCGCCCACCCAGACCACTGTCCACCGTCGTCACCCTCCACCACCACTGCCTCCAGTCCCCTGCCTCTCCACCACCGCCGCCTCCGGTTCCCTACGGCGTGGACGCTCTCCCTCGCCTCCAAGGACCCCTTCATCGTCCATGTAGGTATGCGTGAAAACCAAACCCGCAAAACCCTAAATCAGCAGCTTCAATTTAGAAATTTTGCATGGAATTTTCCATTTTGCTTCTCGAATTTAAGGTTCAGGGTTACCGAGCTGCAAAGACCCGATGGTGCCATCGGGAGAGCCTCCCCCAGCTGACCTACATCTGTCCCAACTCTTTTCCCCTTGTATAAATCTCAAAATCTGCAATTGTCACTTTCAGTAATATAGATTTAATTGTCACTTCCAGGAATAGAGATTTTATTGTCGCTTCTAGATAAAATATTTAATTGTAACTTCATTGGTATATTTTAATTGTCACTTCATTAGTCTTCTTGCATCTTGATTGTATTAAGATGCTCTTTGTCTGTATCTATTTAACAGATGGGAACCTGCAGTGACGATGCAGTCATTCTCTCTAGCGATGACAGTTGTCGCATTAACTTTGGTGGTTTTGAATTCTAGTCAACATATGAAGAGTCCACGAAGAGGATTGAGTTTAGAGTTATCAAAAGAACTTCAAATTGCAGCATCTGTTTTGTATGCGTTTAGATGGTGGACATTATATTCAACCGCATTGAAATTTTTATGTGTTGTTGCATCAGGGCCTGAACACAAGGGGGCACTGATTTTGATAAGCAGAGACTTTTTGGAAACGACATATATCTGAAAGAAGTTCATGTACAATTCCTATGAGACTGGTGTGAACCCGAATTTCCACCAAAAATCAAGTACTATGTCTACAGGCTGCCCTATTCATCTGTCATGAAAAAGAAGTGCAAGCTGGTAAGATAATATATTCTTGATCATGTTATCAACAAGCTAACCTGTGATATTTAAATACTTCTAGTAATCACAAGCATGCTAATTCTTCAATTCTCTGTACTTTCTCAGATATTTGGAGCTGAGTTTAGAATAAAATACCTAAATAATTGCCTTGATGAACCTATTGATGTCCATGTTTGGAAAATGAAGAGAAAAAAGCCAGAGATGGTTTAGATGAAGATGGAAGGTGGGTCAAATGCAATCTTGACGACTGGATGGAAGAAGGTTGTGAGAAGCTTGAACCTAAAGCAGGATAGTATTGCCCTTTTTTACTTTGATGAAAAAGATAATTGAGAGGTACATATTTTGGTTCAGTAACTTTCACCGGGCGGCTGATTATAAATGCAATCCTAGTTTGTTAGAGAGTACTAATTATGCTAGTTGATTGATTTATGGATTGCACTTTGTATATATGTACTGCCATAACGTGTAAGGGCTAAATTTGTATGGATTTTCCCAACTATCTGGCTAATGTTGTCGTGATCGAGCTGCTATAAGTTCTTTAGTTAATGTGTCTACCTATCTGCTGAATCATGATTATGTGTCATGTCAGCTATGATCAACTTCGAATTAGCATGCTATTATTTAAAATGGTTTACACGCACTGGAGATAGTCACTTTAAAATCCACTTCGAGGCAAAATAGTTCGCGAGACGGTCTTTGTTAGAATCCGACTCAGGTCTCCTGACTATTGGAGACGGTCCCTAGTATAGGCCGTCTGAGATTGATGAGTTATTGCAAGCCGTCAGAAATACGGACCCTCTCGATCTCGTACATGTTAGAGGCATTTTCCTTTTTGCACCATCTGAGGTATCGTATCTTAGAGCCGGAAAGAAAAACCGGCTCATGTCGTGTGCTCTTAGAAGCTATGCGCTTGAGCCAAAACGAGAAACCGGCTGAGGCCCATGGGAAATTGACGTCTCTAAGTCACGTGTCTGTACTAGTGAATGACACTCCATGTGTCCGACCATGATCAGAAAGCCTAGGAACATGTTGGAACGCAGCTGCCACATGCAATGGAGCACTAGTGTGGCAGAGTGGTTGCATCACCACACCTAGTTGAGTGTGTATGCTCATATGGATTATTGTGGTTTGAAAAGAACACATGCAATGACACTTGTTCTGCATCCAATGGTGGCCGTCAGATCGAGTCTTCTAGAAGGTCGTGGCCGTTAGACTGAGTCTTTTAGAAGGCCTGCCCCAAGCCACTTGTTCTGCACCCCGATTGTTACATACCATTCGATCAGGGCGCTTGGACGATTGGGATGATTCTTTGTAAGAGCGATCCGCAAGTATGCTGTTCTGTGACATGATTGGCAGTGCTTACTATCCGCTTGCTCTACACAAACTGGCAATGCCACATGCTCCCACTTGCTAGTGTCATGTGTTCAGTGAGCCCACCTACCACTGTCATGTCCCCTTTACTTCTCTTCCTCCCCCTTTACTTCTCTTCCTTCCCCTTGAAGCCACTGTCCCCACTTCTCCGCCATCATGTCGTAGCTGCAATCCGATGACGCCACATCGATATCTCCCGCAGCCACCCCTATGCCCCACTCCCTTTTTCCATGGGTTGACGGGAAGACAGTGAGGAAACGTGTCATGACAATAGCGACGGCGATTTTGATGTGAGTCGTCTCATCTCAAACATCTCTGGCCATTTATTTATTTTGAGTTAGATCGACTCTGATTACTCATGCATGTATGATGTGTTAGGCCAACCAGATATTGTACGACTCTGATTATCACGGTTTAGTGGAGGGAGATAGTCGTCTGCAATGTAAACATGGAGATGTGCCCGCTAAATTTGTAGCGTTCGAAGGATGCAACACAGGTAGGAGGTTTTTAGGGTGTCAAGGACAAGGTGCAATGTTGCTACGTAGAAGTTTCGGTGTTGTCAAATGGGTAGATCCAGAGTGGCCCAAGTCGATGCAGAAATCGCTAGAGAAACTATGGGATATGACTATTGAGTTGAAAGAAGCCATAGTTAGCTCAGTTCATGAGAGTGCTGAGATGAAGTTATTTGACCATGGTGACACAACCAAGCTTCACCATGATATCAAGAGGGTGCAAGACAAGGTTAGCAAAGTAAAGGAGGAGAGGGACGTGGTGTTGGCCCTAAAGGCTAAAGTAGAGCAAGAACTGACTGAAGCAAGGATTGAACTTCACTAGGACAAAGTCCAGCAGGCTACAACTACGGGTATGGACAAGTTCATGAGGGTAGGTACAGAGAAACAATTGAAGTTGTACAAGGAAGATGCTAAAAGCATGGCGCAAATGATTAAATCCTTGCGCTCACAGGAAGATGTGCATCGGGCTAAGATTAGGAAGATCAAGGATATGTGTGATAACTATTTCTATTTAGCTAGAGATCCGTACTTTTTTTCATTGTAATAATAGTACTTATTGACCAAGTGGTCTAAACTAGTGGTCTCGGAGTCCTGGGAGAAAAAAATTGGCCATCCGTTATTCTGTCTTAGCCCTTCATTACTTCCTTTTGTTTAGTGATGGTGGTAATCTGACTTTGATGGTTTGTTTAAACGTAATCTACGTGGATTCTACCGTATGCAAATGGCACAGACATAATTTATAAAGTAAAAGCATGTACACCCTGTTAGTATGTTGGAGCAATAGATCCGGGAGCTTCGCCAGATGTAGGGGAGGCAGGAGCAGGGAGGTGGTGAGATAGACAGGCTCAAGGTTAGGCTAGAGATAACAATTTCCTTATTATCTAGACATTATCGGTTACCATTGCTATTTATGGTTACATGTCATTGTCTAGCAGATAAAATAAGTTGTTGCTTTATGCAGTGTAGCAGCTTAGAACTTGTTTTCAGCTCAGAACCATATAATAAGTGTAATCCCAAAAGCAGAGATTTATGAAGCGCCTAAATAATTTATTCTATGCCATTAATATTCCATCAAATTTGGAGACCCCCTCAGCAATCGCAGTCCTAGTGCTGCAAGTTTTTAGATAGTAGTGGCACAATCACAATTTCGGATTCAACTAGTGTCTCTGCCGTTTTCAAACCTCAAGTCGCGGTACATTTTACTCAGAGAACAGGGGTAGATTGTTTCGCCTGACAAGTTACATGCACAGAGTTCTAGAATTTAACCGAATTACATATATAGGTTCAACTTCAACACATTATTATACATCTTTATTGCTAGCCTTCTTCCTGCCTGGGTGCCAACTTGCTTGCCTTCATGTCCACTGGCTTCTTCATTGCCTGCCTTCTTTCTCTTCCTAGGTGCCAACTTCCTTGCCTTCACGTCCACTGGCTTCTTCATTTTCTGCCTTCTTCCTCTTACTGGGTGCCAATTTTCTTACCTTCACGTACTCTGCATCTCCGAGACAATCCTATACCATAATTGTGTGCAGCATCATCACTCCACTCGTTTTGATTTTCTTCCCGCGGCAAAATGACTAACTTGGAAGTCATGTTTCTAACCTTGTGCTTCCTGCCAAACAAACATGACACAACTAACTACCTAATATCTACAAAGTAAGCAAAAAAATTACAATTCAGCATAAGCATGCGAACCCCAAGATACTTTGCTTTCTAGGAGCAAGGGTTTGAGTGACCACCCTATCCAAGAATAGCAGGGCGACTCCTAGTACTAGCAGCTTCCACATCCAGTACATCACAATTTAGCATAAATATGCAAACCAAAGCTGACTTTTAATTTTCATCAACCCAATTAGCATACTGTTACACGTTACAGGAATAATGATGCCTCGTTCATCCATAAAGCTGAACTATGCAGTCTACTTCGACTCTATTTTTGTAGGTTTCCGCAAAGCAGCAACCATACTAGGGATAGTACAGATCTGAGCAGGCGCTTCTTCCATCGTGAGACAATGAAGTTGATTCCGCTTGTCCTTCCCATTTGCTAATTTAGAGTCATAGCTGAATAGGGTTACCATAACCAGGTAAGGGTGGTCCACGGAGATCCTATTTGACAGAAATTTGGGGACAAAAAATAAGAATTGTTTGTCAGCGTTGGGCTAGAAAAAAATTCTTGGTTCGATCTATCTCTATAATGTCAATAGCCAGCTAGCAATTACAGTTAGTGAAAATAGAAAAGAGAAGAGTAGTTCACCCACATATAGCCAGAACTTCTTCTTTCTTGGTAGTAGGATCTGCCATCCTCCGTGTTGCTCATCTCGTCGGTGGCGGAGGCGGGCTAGAGCCTCGCAACAATTGGCACGACATGCGACATTAGAGCTCGGGATCAGCGAGTGGGCACAGCAACTTGGCACCGGAAGTCAAATGTTCGAAGGGATTGTCCTGGTTGGAGGGTGGATTTCTCTGCCGCCAGTGCTAGGGTTCATCCGAAGGAGGGAGCGAACTTGTGAATTTTGTCAACACACTAAGGTGTTTAGTTCCTCGTTTGCCTACATGGTTGCCACGTTGGCGCTCGCGTCACAGACAGAGTATTGACATGAGGGTACCGACCGTCTACTTCACGGGGTAGTTGACGAAATGTTCGAATTTGGTAGGGATGGGATGAGTTCGCCTCGAAATGGGCGCTCTCAGTAGTTAGTAGCCTGACTTTACGAAACACCGCAATTCCAAGAAATTTTGACCCCATGATGCACTCGCCCAACAACTTTGAGGCCACAAACTAACAAGCCCTAGGAGGGACTCCTCGTACCGTTTTTAATCTGGACGGCAAAAATTTGCCCAGTCGTATTTCCAGGCACCCATTTTTCGCCGGATTCGGCCAATTTTATATTAGGGAAGTGCCCGAGAAAGAAAAAAACCGAGCCATCCTCATCCCATCGCCTCGGCTCCCGCGACTGACCACCAGGCCCACCTATCCTCGGCTCCCACGCGTCGTCGTAATGGCGCGCCACCGCTCGCCCACCTTCGCCCCATTTCCACTTTTACCGCCCATGCCGGCACACCCTTTCCTCCCTCGCTGCACTTTCCTATTTTGGCTATAAATGTCGGTTACCCTCGCCGTCCACAGAACACGCACGCTCGCCTCCCATTCCCCCAACCTGGAAGCTCAAATTCTGGCAATGAGAAGAAAAGTTCAGCAACTCCCATGGTGGAGCGGTTCCCAGGCGACCCGGTGGCGGCGAACAACTTCGGTCAGCGTTCCCTGCAGCCATGGGAGGCACGGTTGGTCCATGATGCCGGTGATACATTGCAAATGTATTTATAATTTTTGATGTTCCATGCTTGGTTTTATCTACTTTCTTATGTTTTGTTCCAACTTTGGAGTAATTTTCATAGACTTTCTTGGACTAACCTATTAACAAGAGCCACAGTGCCAGCTGCCTATTTTCTATTGTTTTTGGTTCCAGGAAAGTCAGAAAATCAATATTTTCGGAATTGGACCGGACAAAAGCTAAAGTCGATATTTTACCAGAAGACTCATGGAGCCAAAAACGAGACGGAGAGAGGCCAGGGGCTGGCCACACCACCTGGTGGCGCGGGCTAGGCCAGGCCACGCCAGGGGGTGGTGTGGGCCCCTCCGGCACCCTCTCGGTCTCCCCTCTCGCCTATAAGAGCCTCCCGATGCATAAACCCTAAAGAGTAAAGCCTCCAACCACGAAAAGTTCCACAGCGCCACCGCCATCGAAGGGGAGATTCGGGGGACAGAAAGTCTCTGTTTCGGCACCCTACCGGGATGGGGATGTGCCCCCGGAGCAATGTCCATCGATCTCCACCACCATCTCCATCACCATTGCTGATTCCCATGATGAGGAGGGAGTAGTTCTCTCTCGAGGCTAAGGGTTCTACCGGTAGCTATGTGTTCATATCTCTCTCTATGTGTGATCATATTGTGATCATGAGCTTGTAATCTATAGATCTACCTTGCTACTCAAGTATTTTAGTAGATCTCTGCTCTCCCCATTTGTGTGAAGTTGATAGTGTGCACCCCATGGTGGCACTTAGGCTGGAGATTACAAATACTTGTTATGAGTTATATTTGGAGTTGGATGTCTTTATGAAATTGTGGTGTTTGTTGGAACCATCTAGTGCTCAAGGTGATAGTGTGGGGTTATCTAGGTGTGGAAAGCAAACTTTGAGGTGTGCTGTTATAGCCCTACCATCGATTAGAGTGTCCAACCAGAGAGTAGTTAAGAGTAATATCATAAAGAGAAGATATTTATATGAGAGTGTTCACTAGTTAAAGTATGATCCCTAGGCCTTGTTCTAAGCATTGATACACCATTTGCAATTAGATCTGTTACATGTTTGCTTGCTTCCATCTTTATTTCAGTTTGCCTTTATTCTTTTCCCACGTCAACCACACGCCAGCAAGATATTTTCTGGCACCGTTACCACTTATAATTATCCATACCACTTGTATTTCACTATCTCTTCTCCGAACTAGTGCACCTATACACCTTACAAGTGTATTGGGTGTGTTGGGGACATAAGAGACTTCTTGTATCTTGATTGCAGGGTTGCTTGAGAGGGGATACCTTTGACCACTTCCTCCCTGAGTTCGATAAACCTTGGGTGATCCACTTAAGGGAAAACTTGCTGCTGTTCTACAAGCCTCTACACTTGGAGGCCCAACAACTGTCTACAAGACTAGAAGTCTGTAGACATCAAACTATTTTCTGGTGCCGTTGCCGGGGAGGTAAGGTAAAAGGTACTCACATCCTCCGGTGTGAGTGCTCGAAGTTATTTCCTTTAGATTCTGCAATTTTGTCTTTTTGTTTCTTGTTTTCACTAGTTAGGCTTAATGGAAAACGACAACAAAATTAGAGAACTTTATAGGATTTATCTTGAGTTAGGACATGAAGTGTTTGAAGAGAAAATTAAAAAACCTATGGAACTTTATTTGCATGCTAATAGCAATGTTTTTAGTATGAATTCTTTGGACACTATTATTGCTAATGCTATGGAAAAGTCTAAGCCTGGGGAATCTAGTTTTTATGAAAATGATATTTTTAGTTTCCCAGCTTCGAAAGATAGCTATTCTATTGCTTAAGATGATACCAAACCTCCAATATATGATGATTACAATGATGAATATGATATTTTCAGTCGACCTACTATTGAGGAGAAAATTAATTAAGATTACAATATGCCTCCTATATTTGATGATTATGGTGATGAGAATAATAATGATAGCTATTTTGTTGAATTTTCTCCCACTACAATTTATAAGAATGACTATGTTTATGTGGAGAGTATTAATTCTTTTAAGCATGCGGCTCATGATAAGAATGTTTCTTGTGATAATTATATTGTTAAATTTATTCATGATGCTACTGAAAGATATTATGAGACAGGGAAAAATGGTTTTATGCATCTCAATAATATTATGTTTCCCCTCTTTATGTTGAAATTTTTGAAGTTGCACTTGTCTTGCCTAACTTAAAGGCGTTAAAGAAAAGTACTTATTAGGAGATAACCCAAAAGTTTTAGATGAGTGAAGTTATTACCTCAGTAATAACCGCTCCTTATCCTTTTTATTTGCTTTTTCTGCCAAGAGTAACCTCTATTGAGAGAGAAGTAATGATTGGGAAAGTTGCTGTCCCGAAACAGATTTATATGCTTCACCGTAAAAATTCGTGTAAAATCTCTGTACGTCCTTTTGAGGCGTGAATTTTTGTACTTCTGCCTCAGGTTGTTAGCTAACTTTCGTTAGTTCAACACTTTTCGATTTGAGCAACAGAAGGTCTTCGAAAATAATCGTTTTTACCTGTTGGTCTGTTTTGACATATTTCTGCCATTATTTGCATTTGCTTCTTGTTGGTTCCTTTTTAAGTTATTTTGGGGAATTGAGCTTTTTGAGGGAATTGATACAGTAGCAAGTGTTTTAATGGAAGTCTTATTGGTGTTAGAACTGAACCTTAGACTTATTATCTTGAGTGCACTAATGTTGCTAATAAAGATTGTGTGAAGTTTTGTGTGAAGGAAAGATTCCAGGTGTATGGAAGGAATGAGTAATGAGATGAAGGATGGACTAAAGCTCAATATTGGGGATGCCACACGTGTCACCCTAAGAAATATCCAAGAAGTACAAGCGTCAAAGTTTGGGGATGCCCAAGGCATCCCCTTCTTCATCAATAAAAATCTCAGGTTTCTTCCAAACACTTCATTTTTATTGTTTCATGCACAGTTGCGTTGTTCTTGGAGCGTCTTCATTTTTGTATTTGGTTTTAGTTTGCTTGAATAAATTGGTTGGACCCCCTCATTCATTCATTAGTTTTCAAATAAGATGGTTTGGATTGGAAAAGAGTAGGAAAAGTTCATGCTTAAGTGGTAAATGGAGCTTGTTTTTGACTGTGGCCTAGGCTTTGTCATGTCATGCTTGATATTTTTTTGGATTTATGCTTAGTGATTTTTTCTGTAGCATGACATGTTATAAACAATTGAGATTGCTTATTGTGCCTTGAAAGAATCATGCATTGTTTTAGCATATTAAAGCATAGTATTGTGGTATTCTCCTTTGATGCTTTATTTGGGTTGACTTGGCACATGCTCACACCATGTTATGACTATCCCAAGTCACCATAAGCCTTTATGATCCTTTAGTTTTCAACTTGTAGTATCACTTTATGCTTTGATCAATGATATTTTGTCGCTCTACATGATTATGGCTATTATTGCTCTCTTAGCTTGTCGCTCCTAGTCTTCTGCTAGCCTCCGCAACCAAGTATGAGTTCCACTCATGCATCCAACTCCCTAAAACAAGTTATTACAAAGAGTCCACCATACCTACCTACTAGCATATGCTATTCCAAGTATATTCATGTTTTTGTTTACCTTCCAAATTAAACTTGCTATGAGAAAACTAGTGATTAAAGCTCTCACGAACTTGATGGCACACTTTACTTTTCTTGCCCTTAATAAACTTGAACCATTGTGTCCATCTTTGTTGCATATATGCTTGCACTTTATAAGTTGAAATTAGAAGAACCATGTATCATGGGGAACGCTTTCAACATTGCACTTGTACTTTGTACCCCGTTGATATCATGTTCTTTTGCTTATGGATCCCGGCGGTGTGAAATAAAAGTGGAACTTGTAAGATCATGGAGTTTGTATGTGTGTTAGAGAAACGCCTGGGCCGCTAGCCTAAGCCATGCCTAATCATGGTGGAAACTTTCAGCATCACCATAATTAGCACTCTATGAAGCATCGTCAATAAAAACCTATGCAAATAGCAAATAAAACGATCGCTAAGATGCTCATTGTCTACTTCCCTTGTCATTTTGATTATGGGATAGCTCCTGTATCATGTGCAAGGGGTACCCTGTTGGGGGTTCTTTATGATACATATGTACTTTTTCTATAATTTTTGATGTTCCATGCTTGGTTTTATCTACTTTCTTATGTTTTGTTCCAACTTTGGAGTACTTTTCATAGACTTTCTTGGACTAACCTATTAACAAGAACCACAGTGCCAGCTGCCTGTTTTCTGCTGTTTTTGGTTCCAGGAAAGTCAGAAAATCAATATTCTCGGAATTGGACCGAACAAAAGCCAAAGTCGATATTTTACCGGAAGACTCACGGAGGCAGAAGACGAGACGGAGAGGGGCCAGGGGCTGGCCACACCACCTGGTGGCGTGGGCTAGGCCTGGTCGCGCCAGGGGGTGGTATAGGCCCCTCCGGCACCCCCTCGGTCTCCCCTCTCGCCTATAAGATCCTCCCAATGCATAAGATTCAAGCCTCCAACCATGAAAAGTTCCGCAGCACCGCCGCCATCGAAGGGGAGATTCGGGGGATAGAAAGTCTCTGTTCTGGCACCCTACCAGGACGAGGAAGTGCCCCCGGAGCCATCTCCATCGATCTCCACCACCATCTCCATCACCGTTGCTGATTCCCATGATGAGGTGGGAGTAGTTCTCTCTCGAGGCTAAGGGTTCTACCGGTAGCTATGTGTTCATCTCTCTCTCTATGCGTGATCATATTGTGATCATGAGCTTGTAATCTATAGATCTACCTTGCTACTCAAGTGTTTTAATAGATCTCTGCTCTCCCCATGTGTATGAAGTTAACAGTGTGCACACCATGGTGGCACTTAGGCTAGAGATTACAAATACTTGTTATGAGTTATATTTGGAGTTGGATGTCTTTATGAAATTGTGGTGTTTGTTGGAACCATCTAGTGCTCAAGGTGACAGTGTGGGGTTATCTAGGTGTGGAAAGCAAACTTTGAGGTGTGCTGTTATAGCCCTACCATCAATTAGAGTGTCCATCCGAAGAGTAGTTAAGAGTAGTATCATAAAGAGAAG
The DNA here is from genome assembly GCA_910589775.1 of Avena eriantha. Lineage (NCBI taxonomy): Eukaryota > Viridiplantae > Streptophyta > Magnoliopsida > Poales > Poaceae > Avena > Avena eriantha. The sequence goes on from OU342746.1 coordinate 171,333,962, forward strand.
ATATTTATATGAGAGTGTTCACAAGTGAAAGTATGATCCCTAGGCCTTGTTCTAAGCATTGATACACCGTTTGCAATTAGATCTGTTACATGTTTGATTGCTTCCATCTTTATTTCAGTTTGCCTTTAGTCTTTTCCCACGTCAACCACATGCCAGCAAACTATTTTCTGGCGCCGTTACCACTTATAATTATCCATACCACTTGTATTTCACTATCTCTTCGCCGATCTAGTGCACCTATACACCTTACAAGTGTATTGGGGTGTGTTGGGGACACAAGAGACTTCTTGTATCTTGATTGCAGGGTTGCTTGAGAGGGGAAACCTTTGACCACTTCCTCCCTGAGTTTGATAAACCTTGGGTGATCCACTTAAGGGAAAACTTGCTATTGTTCTACAAACCTCTGCACTAGGAGGTCCAACAACTGTCTACAAGAATAGAAGTGCGTAGACATCAGCTGGCTACCCAGCACCGCCATACTTCCGCTGTCCGACAACATGGAGGCTCAGCACGGGCACGCTGCCCCTGCCGCCTGTGCTGGAGGCCTCCGAGATCGTCGAGAAGAACTAGGCGGTCATCATCGGCATGGAGGACCCCGAGATTGGCGAGGACCCGGGGAACCTTGTCTACTGGGAACAATTCTTCATCGACCGGCGGGAGCAGGACCTGGCCTCGTATGAAGGCGTAGGCCCGCCGCCGACGAGGAACAACTCCGTAGGATGGAGATGGTGGTGGAGTGCACCCGACCGCATTCTCGCCGCCGTGCTCGAGCAAATTAGTGCGGGGAACAACCCATGCCTGGGAAATCCCCCCGCTCGCCACTGATGATATCCTAACACCGTGGAGCGAGCAGCTAGATGGCGAGGAGGATGGCAGGATCGTCGGCAGCCTCGGTGTAGCGCTTGTCTAGTTTGGCGCCAGCAAGCTCCCAGTGATGCTCCAACCTATGAAGCGGGAGGCGGATTCGCCGGCGCGCTCGTCGTCACACACACGTTCGTGTGGCGTCGTCATAAATGAGTGGCATATGCTGTCACCACCGATCGACCACCTTCAGCTAGTAAGGCCGAAGCTGCGCGCGCCAAACAAGGAGCTGGTGGAATGGGCGGTGCCTGTCTACGAGGATGCGTTCCTCCTGAATATGGCGATGGAGACGTCTCTCAAAGTCGTGTCGCCGATGCAGGCCCCCAACACTTGTGCCTGGTCTAGGGAGGACTGGGAGCAGAGCGCATCCCACGTCTACACGAGCAGGTTGAGGGCCAGGCCGCACGTGGCGCATGCCTGTAGAGCGCCTTTCAGGGTGTGCCACTCGTTATCCTCGAAGACGACGAGGCCGGGCCCTCATCGCAGCCATGGTGCAGCAGCGACACCGACCACGGCAGCTCCCGGGCACCGCAGCCACCGAGCGACGACGACGGTGATGACGACGGGACGCAGGATGCCGACTACACCTCGTTGTACCGCCACTTCGGCATGTTATCGGCGCACCGCTATCGACATCGGCTAGTTTTTAATGTTTTTTAAGTTTTTCTATAGCCTACTACAATCAAAATTTTGGTATATGTCCGAATTTGACATAATATGTATGAACTCGCCTATATCTTAATGCAATCGCCTGAAATCATCTAATATTCACCGTATTTTGTCAAACTTTGGCCGAAGCCGAGAACACGACTAGGAAACTGGTTGTTCCCAGGTCGAAAGTTACATCCATCCGGCACTAAATAGTGCTGGATTTGGGTACTAGAACACCGAACGAGTGGAGATGTTCTTACGGTTGGTCCGCGATCTATTTTCTTTGGAGGAAAAGAATCCAGATGTGAACTGATATGCCCCTGGCTACATCGCCAATCGCTAAGCCATCGGTCTCTGTTTCCTCCGTCGGCCACTCTAGCGGCGGGAGGGGGTGGGAGTCTCGGTGCTTCGGCTTCGGCACGTAATAGGGTTGGCCTCGTGCGATGCTTCTATGAAGGAGAACGATATCATGTCGGAATAGTTTGCCTCTGCTATTACTCCATCTCGGCACCACTCCAACCTGTGGCATCGAGGGGTAGGTGGTGTCTGGCCGTCTCACCGTTCTCTGGATCCTGTGAGATTCATGTCTGGTGGTTGGTGATTGGCACTCTCGCAGGTGGCGATCGTGTTGGCCGTCGTAGTTGAAAGGGTAATTTACCCTACATTGTTTTTGGTTGATAATAACACTGTAGTTAGTGCGGACTAATGCTACCTACCAGTGTCTTGAACAGGTTTTAGTCTGTCGGTATGTTGAAAGATCATCGAAGATCCCCCCCCCATTTCGATAATGAAGAGAAGTGCTGGAGTTTTACCTATTATATGTTTCTTGAGTATTTAGGAACACCACACAATTAAGAGGGGTTATCTCGATGAGCTTGCTGGGGATGTTTTTCTAAGACTTATACACATCCTATACACCCACTTGTTCCATCACCAAAGAGAGAGGAGAAATAAATCTAAGTTTGATAACATCTCTGCCAAACTCGATTCTCAGGCCGGTTAAACCGGTTCCCATACCGGACGGTCTGGTACCAGCGCCGGTCAAACGAACCCGAACCAGGACTCCGATTTCGTATACCGAGTCTATCCAGGCTCACACACAGTGAGTATCCCTGTTTGGATTCCGGTTAACCGGGCTGTACACCGGGTGGTCCGGTGTGTGGTCCGGTCCAACCGAACTTAAAACCGAGTTTCGCAGAATGTGCTCCAAACGGCTAGATTTCTCCCTTCAGTATAAATACCTCTTCTTCTAGCTTGAGTAGGTTCGGCATTCAGTTCACATCTCATTCTTGGAGCTCTCTCTCTCCCCATTACTGAAACACAATTTCTTGAGGATCTCCCATTCTACCCAATCAAACTCAAATCCCTTTGGTAGAAAGCAAGAGGAGGTCCTGATCTACGTTTCCACCTAGCCAAATTTCATTCCCCCTTGAGTTCATCGAGTTAGCTTGTTACTCTTGGGTTTGTGGGAAACCCTAGGCGGCTAGGGTCGCCCGGAGGCATTCGACTTGTGATTTGCTCCGTGGAAAGTTTGTGAGGGTTTGGAGACTACCTTAAAAGTCTACCATGAGTAAGTGAGCTATTCCTTCGTGGGATAGGCTCGGAGAAGAAGGTGAGCCTTCGTGGCGTTGGGGAATCCTTCGTGGAACCTTACACCTCTCCAACGTGATGTAGCCCCCTTCCCAAATGTGGTGAACACGGGAATACATATTTGTCTCCGCGTGCTTGGGTTATTCCTTAACACCTCTCTTACTTGTGTTGTTTAATTTTTGATAGCCTTCGTGCTTGAAGTATCTTGTATCATCATCTAGGTTGCCTCACCTAGTTTGCATTTAGGCACCCTTATTTTCTGCAAAGCCTAAAACTTGCAAAAGATTATAAAGAATTTATTAGAAACCTATTCACCCCCCTCTAGGTAAACCATCTTACACTTTCAATTGGTATCAGAGCCAAGTGCTCTTCTAAGGGCTTTACCGCCTGAGAGGAAAGATGGTTTTCTCCGATGATGAGGAGGGAACGACTTATTCGGTCAAGGAGATCCATGAACTCTTTGCCAAACAATCCCTTGAAAAGGCTAAGGCAGATTCCGATCTCCATGCTCGAATAAGTTTTCTTGAAGGACGTTTTACGGGGATGGGCGAGGGGGTCATGCTTGCCGGACCTTCGGTAGTACCTCAAGGGAGGCCGATGGACACCGGCAAGGAGGCTATGAACAAGGCCTCTAGCGAGAGTGACCCGACGAAAGCCTCCATGCCCCCTAATCCATTTCTGTATATATATCCCAAACAAAAGAACGTCATGCCTCATATTAATGGTTCGGGTCCCGCACCTCACTATGATGGAACTCACTTCTCTCATTGGAAAGTTTCTATGGAATCTCATCTTTGCAGTTGTAGCGTGGAGCTTTGGGAGATTGTGGGCAAGGGCTTCTATCCACAAGATCCTAATAATCACACTCCAGGAGAGTACTATGATCGTCAACTAAATGCAACGGCTTGTGACAAGATAAGGAGTGCCATTCACCGCACTCTCTATGATCAAGTTAGCAACATTCCAACCGCAAAGGAGTTGTGGGAGAGGATTGTCATTCTCCAAGAGGGAACTTCCCTTATCCAAAAGTCCAAGTATGAAGCCGCCAATTCGGAGATGAGCATGTTCATGAACAATGATGGTGAGTCCATCGCCGAAGCTTACAAGAGACTTGTTGCCCTTTGTGTCAAGATTGATGGTCTTGGTTGTGACAAGTATGAAGATGGGTTCAACTTGAATGATGAGCTTATCAAGTCCAAGGTTCTCTCCATGATTGCTGCCTCTAACAAGAAGCTTGCCTTGAACTTGCAACTTCTTGATTCAACTCGTCACTTCTCGCCTGATGATCTCGTGTCCTATCTTGTTGCCACGGACAATATGGCGGATGAAGGACAAAAGATCAAGGAGATAAACCGTGCCATTGGGCCCTCTCAATCCCTTACATTGAAGGCCAAATATGCGCAAGAAAGTGGTGTAAATGATGAAGATAGTGATAGCGAGGGCATCGATGACATGCTAGCTCAAGTTGCTCTCTTCACCAAGAACTTGAAGTTCTGAAGAAGAAGAAGCTCAACCGGACCAAGCGAGAAGAAGAGAAATTGCTACAATTGTGATGAGTCAGACGACTTTGCCGACAAATGCCCATATGAGAAGAGACTTGACAAGCCCAAGTATGAAGAGGGCGCCAACCCAAGATTAAAGCCAAATCCCATCAACGAGTGATACAAGAGGAACAAGAAGCGTGATGGCAAAGGCTTTCTTGGCCAAGAGTACCTATCCGATGCGGAGAGTGAAGATGAGGAGAAGGTTGTGGGAGTGGCCAGTTTGGCGTTTGCCGAACCCGGGTCACTCTTCAAATATGACTACACCAAAGACTATGCCGACAACTCCATCACTCCCAAGGTCACCGGTACTTGCCTCATGGCAAGGAGTACCAAGGTAATATCTTCCCCTCCATCTCTCTCTAGAATATTGGATGATCATGTTAGTACCAATGATAGTGACAATGATGAATTCGATGAAAACTATGTACAAGAAATGTGTAAAATCATGAAGTCCCTTCCTAGCATTGCTCGTGCTAGATTCAAACAATTAATGAGCCTTGTCAATTCACGTGATGAGACCATTGATAGTTTGGAGTCTCATATTGATGATGAGAAACTAAGATTCAATCTTCTTGAGCAAGAGCTAAGCAAGGAAAGGGACATTACTTCTCTTCTTAAAGAACAAATTGAAATCTATGAACTAGATAAGGCAAATGATATGGATACCATAGATAGATCTATCACCTTGTCCCAAGAGCTTGATACTTCAAAGAAAGAACTTGAAGTTTCTCATGCTTCTCTCACCAATGACCTTGATAACCTTGAGAAAGATAATTTTCTTGTCAAGCGTGAGCTCATAAAACTTGGGGAGAATCATGATCAACTTCGAGTGTCCTATGAGAAAGCTCTTGGTACATTGAAGGATCCTATTATTGTTGAGGATATTACTTGTGCTTCTAACCCTTCCTTGGATCAAGATAGTCTCCTTGAGGAGAATAAGAAGTTGAGGGAACAACTTGAGATGGAGCGTCTCAAACCTATCACCAAGGGCAACATTCTTGATGAGATTATTGCTCGACAAACGATAAGAGCTCCAAGGCAAGGTATGGGGTATGACCCCAAGAACGACAAGAATGGTGCCAACCCACCTAAAAGGATCAACTTTGTGCATGAAGGGAACAAGGTGGTTGACCAAGTAAAGAAGAATGTTGTGAATGGGGGAGACAATAGGGCAACCCCAACCACAAGTTTGCGGGAAAATATAATCCCTCCTATGTGCTATGTAAGGGCGGCCAAGGAGATGTTTATGCCAAATATGTTGGCCCTCGCAATGGTTATGCTTATAGGTGGTACTAAATTTAGGTACCAAAAGATCTTGTTGCTAATGCTAGGGGACCCATTACTCAATGGGTTCCTAAATCAAAGATTTGATTTTGTAGGGGTATGCCTCCGGTGGATCAAAATGGTTGTTTGATAGTGGATGCACCAATCATATGTCTGGAGGTAGAAGTGCGCTTGACCAATTTATTCATGATGTCAATTCAACGTCAAGCATCACTTTTGGAGACAACTCTAAAGGAAAGGTACTAGATTTTGGCAAGTTGGTGGTTTCCAAGGCCTTGTCCCTAGAGACCGTCATGCTTGTTGAAAACCTTGGTTACAACTTACTTTCCATAAAACATCTTGCGGATGCCGGTTATGATTCCTATTTTTCTAGAACTTGCGTGAAAGTCTTTAGGAGTGATAATCTCAAGTTGGCACTTGTTGGATATGTGGAAGACGACCTACATGTGGTCGACCTCTCACAAGAGAGTCAATCTCTTCCTACATGTCTAATGGCCAAATTTGACGAGGGATGGCTTTGGCATCGCCGCCTTGGCTATGTCAACATGAGAAATCTTAAACAACTCCTAAAGGGTGAACATATTGTTGGACTAACCGGTGTATCTTTTGAGAAAGATCGTGTGTGTAGTGCTTGCATTTCAGGAAAACAACATGGGAGGAGTCATCCATCAATATCAAAGGTGGCCACGTCAAGACCTTTGGAGCTTCTCCATTTGGATCTCTTCGGGCCATCAACATATGATTCTCTTGGTCGAAGGAGATATGGTCTTGTCATCGTCGATGATTACTCAAGATACACTTGGGTATTCCTTCTGAAGTCAAAGGATGAGACCTACAAGTACTTCATGACCTTCGCCAAGCAAGCTCAACGCACCCATGGAGTGGAGATCAAGACCATTAGGACCAAAAATGGCACCAAATTCAGGAACTATACCATGCAAGAGTTTGTTCAAGATGAGGGAATCAAGCATGAATTCTCAGCTCCTTATACTCCTCAAAAAAATGGCATTGTTGAAAGGAAGAATCGGACTATCATTGAGATGGCAAGAACTATGTTGAGTGCGTACAAGTCACCCCACAACTTTTGGGGAGAAGCCATCGCCACCGCGGTTCACTACTCGAACCGGCTTTTCCTCCGAGCTCCCTTTGACATGACTCCGTACGAGATTCTCACAAAGAACAAGCCCAATGTCAACTACTTCCGAGTCTTTGGGTGCAAGTGCCTCGTCAAGAACAAGAAAGATAAACTTGGTAAATTCGAATCTAGAACTATCGAGGGTATCTTTGTTGGTTATGCGGAAAACTCTCACGCCTATAGATACTACAACAAAGCCAATGGTTGTGTTGAAGTATCCTGTGACGTGGAGTTTTTGGAAGATAATGGTCCCCAAGGGGGCAAGTTGTTCCACATTTTGTAGGCGATGGAGATTCCTCTCAAGTCATGAAGTTGATGGGAATTGGGCATATCTTGCCCACCGAGCATCACACTCATGATCAATATGTTAATGGGGGAGAATCAAGCCCAACTCAAGAAGAGCCAAGCTCTACTCAAGTTGAACTATCAAGTGTACCTCACGACGAACAACTCTCGCAAACCGAATAACAAGAACCAAGCCCTCAACCCGGTGAGCAAGACCAAGAAGACGTTCTAATTTCCCAAGATCAAGTTCAAGCTCAAGATGCGATTAATTATCAAGGACCAACGAAGGATGAATTCATTGATCATGAAGGAACTATCCAGAAGATCATGTCTGCCTCTATTGCAAGTGGACTCAAAGTCAATAATATACTTGGAAGCATATCTAGAGGAATCGAGACTCGCAACAAGAAGAAGCAACTCACTACCTTTTGTGGCCATCATGCATTTGTGTCCAACTTTGAGCCACTCAAGGTCCATGAAGCTCTAGAAGATCTAGATTGGGTTATTGCCATGCAAGAAGAACTCGAGTGCTTCACCCGCAACAAAGTTTGGTCTCTTGTGGAGAGACCTAAAGATCATCACATCAATGTTATTTGGACCAAGTGGGTATTCAAGAACAAGCAAGATGAGAACGGAACCGTCACAAGGAACAAAGCAAGGTTAGTGGCGCAAGGGTTTTCCCAAATAGAGGGTATTGACTATGAGGACACCTTTGCGCCCATTGCTCGCCTTGAAGCTATTCGTCTCTTGCTTGCATATGCATCTTTTCATAACTTCAAGCTTTATAAAATGGATGTGAAGAGTGCATTTCTTAATGGTCCCTTGAAAGAGGTTGCATATGTAGCTCAACCCCCGGGTTTCGAAAACACACGCTTTCCCAACCATGTGTATCTACTCCACAAGGCGCTCTACGGACTAAAGCAAGCTCCTCGTGCTTGGTATGAGCACGTTAGGGATTTCCTACTCATGGACGGGTTTAGCGTGGGTAAAGTCGATTCCACCCTTTTCACCAAATGGGTTAAAGGGGGTGGCTTGTTTATTGTTCAAATCTATGTTGATGATATTATTTTTGGTAGAGCTAATAAATCACATAACAAAGCTTTTGCCGAGTTGATGACCCAGAAATTTAGGATGTCCATGATGGGAGAGTTGAAGTACTTCTTAGGCTTCATTGTGAAGCAACTTGCTCAAGGCACCTTCATCTCCCAAGAGAAGTACGTGAAGGAAATTCTTGCGAAATTTGATATGACCAATGCCAACCCCATGAAGACACCCATGCCACTCAATGGGCAAATTGGCCTTGGAGAAGGTGAGAAGGATGTGGACCAAAAGGTATATCGATCCATGATTGGCTCCTTGCTCTACCTTTGTGCTTCTAGGCCGGATATCACGTTATGCGTTGGAATGTGTGCTCGTTTTCAATCCACTCCCAAGGAGTACCACTTGATGGCGGTCAAACAGATTTTTAGGTACCTTGTTCTCACTCCTACTCTCGGGCTTTGGTATCCAAAGGGGTCAACCTTTCAGCTTGTTGGATATTCGGATTCCGATGGGGCCGGTGATAAGGTTGAATGGAAGTCGACCTTCGGGGCTTGCCAATTTATTGGCCGGTCATTGGTGAGTTGGTCATCCAAGAAACAAAACTCCACCACCGAAGCCGAATACATTTCCGCGGCATCTTGTTGCGCTTGTGGATGAGGCAAACCTTGAAAGACTATGGTGTGTCTCTTGGTACGGTGCCTCTTCTTTGTGAGAATGAAAGCGCAATAAAGATCACCAATAACCATGTCCAACATTGCCGCACCAAACATATTGACATCCGCCATCACTTCCTATGTGACCATGTCGTAAATGGTGACATCAATCTCACTCATGTGGGAACGATGTTCCAATTGGCGGATATTTTCACAAAGCCTTTGGATGAAGCCTGTTTTGTCATGTTGAGGTGAGAACTTGGTATTCTAGATCCCAAAAACTTGGATTGATTCACTTCTTGCATTATATTTCAGCTCTTAACTTGCTATGTAGCCTAGTCGCACAACACACATAGGGATAGTCATTTTACCATGTCTTGGTTTGATGCATACCTATGTGTGCGATATTAATTGATCTTGTGTCATGATATGGGTCCAAGCATCTATCTTTGAGGCGCCATGACATGTGTGCTTAAACATAGGGGGAGAAATCCCCCGTCAACTTTGGTCTCTTGTGGCTCTTGATATTTTTGAATCATGCCTATTGTTGCTATTAACTGTGTTGATTTGGTTCTTCTCCAATAGGCATGCCTAGATCACCTTCCTCCTCTACCCTTTTGGAGTCTACTATCTTCTTCCTTGCACATGCCATTCCCAAAAAATTTCTGTTTTCACAAAATTTTCCGAAGTTTTTTCTGAAGTTAATTTTTGGGCCCGGTCCAACCGGCTCCAGAACCGGACCGTCCGGTTTCCGGCCCAGTTCTCAACCGAGTCTATCCAGGTCTACAGACAGAAGTTTTCTGAACGAGTTCGGTTGCAAGTCCGGTTTTCAACCGGGTACTCCGGTTGTGGAGCCGGTTGACCAGACTAAAAACTGAATCTTCCTCGCGTCAGAATTCCTGCAGATTCGGTTTATGGCTAAGCTTACCGGCCTGTGCACCGAGCGGCCCGGTTTGCATCTCGGTTGGACCGAACTCAAACTGGGATATGAAAAATATTTTTCCCTTGTTCTTCCCTGGACACCCCCACTCCTCCACAAGTTACCCCTTCACTTCCCCTGACCCGTCCACTCTCCATTGCCGCCCCTCCCACCTTTCCCCCCTCTCCTAGGGCGTTTCCACCCCTAGGATTTCTAGATCGGGCCACCATTTTGCAGAGAAGGACCTTTGGAGGCTCTCCACTGAAGGAATCTCTCCGTCTCGTGGTGGTTTGGGAGCTTTTTGCAATCTTCTTTCTCAAGGGCTTTTGGGGCTTTCCTCCATGGGAAGCCATTTCCTCGGGTAATCCCTTTCTCCTCTCCCTCTTCCTTGTCAAATCCCCATGTTTTGCTACACATTTTGATGGATTTTCCAAGTTAGGGTTTCCACCTTCGTTCTTGTATGCCAACCACGTCAAACCATGGCCTACCTCTCTTGAGAAGTTCGTATTTGTGCAAGTATTGAGACATGGGCAAATCTTTTACATTGCACAGAGTAGTTTTGGGGCCTCCCCGACCAACTCGGTCCTAGGCCCGGTTGGACCGGATCTAACACCGGGTCGCCCAGTTTTGAATCTGGATACCGGTACTGCCACCGGGTCATACAGTTCCGGTTCGGTTGTCTGATGCTAACACCGGACCGTCCGGTTTCGGTTCGGTTGTCCGGTGCTGACACCAGACCGTCCGGTTCTGGAGCCGGTCATACTGGCCCTGGCACCGAATCTCTCTGCAATGTCTCTTTTCTGCCATGCACTTGCCCAAATCCAAGTTTTTCCTCCGTTTTTTTGTTTGGCATGTGTACTTATCCTTGTGCTCCCCAACCTCTCTCTCTTTTTCACAGGTGCCGATTATGATGACTATATGAGTGATGAGTATGTGCCTGAGGAAGCCGGCCGGGGTAAGAGGGCAGCGCCCGTTCTGGTCGCTTCAAGAGCAAGGCCACCAGGGCCATGAAACCTGTCGTGCGAGATGATGAAGAAGATGTACCTACTCAAAACCTAAAGAATATGGATATTGCTATGTACCGGACCCTTCGCAAGCAGAATTCCTATCGCTTCAAGTCTCACACTTACCCTAGCACTGACAAGAAGTTTTGGACTGAGACTCAAGCCTTGATTTGGGATCATATTTACACTCAGTTCAAGGTCACCTCCTATGGTAACATTCTTGCTTTCAATGTGCACTGGTTCAACATGTATGCTGCCTCATATTATCGCTTTGTTGATGATGCCTTGAAGAAAATGGATCTCTTTGACCTTGTGTGTCTCAAGGAGGACTACTATCCTGAGTATATTCGTCAGTTCTTCTGCACAGTCTATTTTCATGATGATGATGACCGCACTACGTCGTGGATGACCGGCACACGGCGCTTCCGTGCCACCTTGGCGCATATGGTTGAGGTCATGGGCTAATCTGATAAGCCAGGTGGTTTTTGCATTCATAGTGAGAAGATCAAGCCTGCTGACTCTCTGGCTTTCTATTGGAAATATGCCCTAGGGACAAATAGTAGTAAGGACTATTATCATATTTCATATAGTTTATGATTAAGTTTTATATCATGTTATAACTATATTGAGTGGAAACATCAATACACGTGTGATATACAAACAACCAGGGGTTCCCAGTGAAACTCTAGTCACTGGTTGATTGGTCAACAGATGATCATGTTTCCCGATCATGTGGCATTTATGCCAGTTGGAAATGAGGTCATCTCATTCTGAGAATGAGCCAATACCCAAGCTAAACATCATGACCCAATCATGTCACAAAGTTCAAGTTATGATGATTAGAAATGGATCCTCGTAGACTATTCCTTAGACCGTGAGGCTATATCAATCACTGTCTCCCGATGGTGCTTAGATAGCATCAAATGCCATCTGGTAATACGGTGGTTATAAAGGTGTGTTCAGGTACTCGGAGGAAACTGTAGAGGCAATATATGTCAAGAGCGGGATTTGTCCGTCCATGTGACGAGAAGATACTCAAGGGCCCACTCGGAGAAGTTATATCCAATAGCTGCGTAGCGTGTGATTTGATCACGGGGATATCACTTGTCGGAACGAGTCAAGTAGCGTTGTTCAATAACGAGATTGAACATAACATGGTGATGTCATTGATCAGATCTCGGGCAATGCAAGTATCGAGTGACAAAGGTAATAAGACACGACTGTCCCGGTTCAAACGACGAAAGATCTTTGTGGAACGCATAGGGGTCACATGGCCATCCAGGTCCCTCTATTGATCATTGGTGCGGGAGTGTCCTGACCATGTCTGGAGTGTTCCCGAACCATGGGGTATTACGCTTAAGGGCTTGATGATGCTTAGAGAGTGTTTATAGGATCGGTGGAATCACCGAAGAAGAGTAGGGAGAAAACCGGAAGGGTTTCGGTAAGTCCGGAGGATGTCCAAAGTGGAGGTGGAAGGTGTTCCATAGACACGGTGGTTGAATAATATGTGAATGAATGTTAAATGTTGATTTAATCATTTATTCATAATTATTTAATAAACAGAAAATCAATTTTAATGGTCAAAGGCTTAATGGGCCAATTTCCGGAGGGAGAGGCCCATTAGGGGAAAGGAGAGAGGGAGAAGGGGCCAAGGGCGTGGCTGGCTGGGCCTTGCCCCCCTCCCCCCGCACGGGGCCCACTAGGGGCCGGCGGCCTCCCCTCCCTCTTCCTCTCCTTTAGTCCCACCCTGAGAGTTTGAGGGAGGGTGTACCCCCTCCTCCCCCTATATATAGTGGGGTATTTGGCCAAGATAAATACACCAATAATCAATAAAGGTCTCCCCACTTTTGGGAGGACCTCTAATTCACATTTTATCTCTCCCCCTCTCTCTCTCTCTCTCTCTCTCATGACCGTGGTCCCAAGTCTGGACTGCGTGAGCGAGAGACATCTTCACCGCGGAGCGCCGTCGCGCTGCGGGATTCGGATCCGGGAGCTCTACTTCCGCAACTGCTGCTGGATCGGGGAAGCGGGGGTCATCGTCCGACACCAGATGCGTGCAACTCCCCGCAAGGTGTCGCACTTGAGGCACTCAAGTCGTTGGAGCCAAGGAGTGCAAGGACTTCATCACGACCTTGAGGTCGGCTTCGGCTCGTCTACATCAACCACGCTCTCCTGAGCGTTGACAACGCTTTTCGTTCTTCGAGGGTAAGTTCGTGAAAAGCCCCTTCCATTACTGTATTACTAATAGATAGGTCCTGGCAGCTTTAGCGGTTCTGGGGCATAGAGTAAAATTTATTGTTTTCATACACGGAACCCCAACAGTGGTATCAGAGCTAGATCTATGCGTAGTAATGCTATTACGGGTAGAACACACGAGATGTAGCATGTGGGTGTTGATCTTTTAGTTGTTACCCTCCCACGTGTACTTGTGCATATCGTAGTAATGCTTGATGAAGCGGCCCCCAATCGACTTTACGCGTTCATTCGCGAGACTGGTCCACGCTTGACATACGGCTTGTACCGTATAAAGTGGCTTAGGGGGGTGTCTGTCTCTCTCGCATTAGTTGGTATTCCATTTGCAACGGAAGGCCCCAAAAGGGGTGTAGTAGAGACACCTACTTGATCAGTGTTGTGCTGAAAGTTCGTAGGTCAGAACGATTCTTGTGGGAAAGCCCATTCAGCCACGTAAAACATGCAAAGATAAAGTAGAGGCGTCTAACTTTGTTTTGCAGGGGGGCGTTGCTTTGTGATATGGTTGTGGCAAAGGTAAAGTGATTACCTTTTGTTACGTAGTAGTAGATAGTCACGGAGGTGACGAACTACCACGCCGAAATGACACCGGTACCCTGGTGTCTACGGCGCCGGAACCCGGTGACGGCGGATGGAGATCATGACGTGAAGGACCATATCACATAGCATTTACATTCAATGTTATTGTTTGTATGTCTTATTGTGTGCTAGTATTAGATACTCGACGGTAGCCTAATAAGATGATCCCTATTAAAATTACCAACGATTGTGTTCCCCCTTAGTGTGCACCACCAAGAAAGTTCTTCGGTATGAGGCGATCCATGGTTACAGGCCTTGGTGTTAGACATATCTGCGTTCGCATACAGTGGGTGTAAGCCATGTTGCACAGCGAATACACTAAGGTTGAGTTGGCGAGCCTAGCACGCCAGAGAAGCGTGTCCTCAGAACACGGATGGTCGAAAGATCGAGCACGAGTCGCAGGAATGATGTGACCGACGTTTAGCGTCCACCTTTGAACCCACATCGATGGCCGTGATCAATCGGGGGAGATGTGGCTGATAGGGGTCGTTTTATCACTAGGAACCCTTTTGGGGATAGGTGTTTCTGAGTAGAGTTATTATTAACTCATTTAATTATAAACTTAGTCTAAATTCCTTTTGCAATTATAAATGTAGATGGCTCATCGTGAAGCTTACATTGCCATTGAGGATTGGGTAAAGGGTAGATGGCTCATCGTGAAACTTAGACTTGATGGATCCAACTTCCCTAGTTGGCTTGTGCGCCTGAATGATCTCCTTACTAGGAATCATGTGGTCGACTACATACGCCGCACGATGGATTTGACTGAGCCAGACAACTATGAGACCCCACAAGAGCTGGTAGACCATTACTATCGTCAAGAGATGTCCACCTACATTCAGATAATAATGCATTACGGGATGGTGGATGAACTACATCCGCTCATGGGTGATCTTGATCCATATTCGATGGTGGATCAGCTGAGAGCAGAGTTCATAGGCCATGTGTGCATGTGGAAGCACGAGCTGCTTGGAGAGTTCCTTTCCATATAGATGGAGGAACATACATGTTTGAAGGGTCACTTGGAGCGCATGCTTGATGCACACACAAGACTGGTCCATTTGCGATAGACGTACTGCTTCGGTCGTTACCTCCCAGCTACGAAGGACATGTCCGGAGTAGCATCATGAGTGGTGATACAGAAGCATTGGATTTCCATGAGTTCATATTACGTTTCAGGAACGTAAAGGTTGAACCAATCACCGGAGAGGTCATCGATGACAAAGGTATATATTTGATATACAGTTTTATAAATGTTATAAACTTGCAAACACATTTGCAGTGTTAAGTATATTTGATACTTCTTCTGTTTTGCTGAAAACAGGTCCTTCTGCATGAGAGGTTCTTGCTGGAGAGGAGGTGACGTTGCGTGTTGATGGCGAGCATGATGATGACGGCCGACGACACTCTCCCTCGACATTTATCATTTAGTTTATGTTTTAGGATGATTATTATAATCAAGAGATTGTGAACTTCTTTAGTGTGTCTCACACTTCGTGAGACGGTTATTCATATGAGTTTGTAGCAAACAGTTGTTCTGCTTTTATGAATGATTTCTATTCGTATTCATATCTTGTTTGATTATGTGTGAATTATCCTTGTTGTTTGAAACCAATTGATAATGCATGAACATTTGTAAAATATTAAAATGCCTTGAAAATACCCAACTTAATGATAATTCATTATTGAATGAAAAACCATTGTATAAATTCAAAGTTATGTGATAATATGTGAAAGTAATTCGATTTCTTATCACATATAAATCATGCCTAAGTTCGGAAAATTAACTTGAACACCATGTATTTCTTGAATACAAAGTGTTTAATGAATTGTTAAAAGTAAAGACATATTCGATGTATTGGGTTTTAACAAAAATGATAATTATCATTATAAGATTGTTTAAATGTGTAAATAGATATCAAATGGGTATTTTTATTCGTATTTCTATAGATATCCTATAGATTATCATATGTCTTAATTTCATATCGCACCACCACTAGTTGACCACCAATAGCAGTTGTGAAACCAGTAGCTCTAGATTGTTAGAGCCGGACTTGCTTCTTTTCTGGTCAATCAAGATCGTAGCATAGACAGTCTTGCTTACTATCTCCTCCATCTAAGGAAGATGAGGTTGATGGTAGTAGCCTAAGCGCTAAGAAGCTTAAATCATGCTACTTCAACTATATTCTTAATAGCTCGATCGCTTTGTTTTGTCTGTATCGATCTAGTCTCGTTTAGTTACTACTCGACCAACCATGCTGTTCCTAGTGGTGCTATGTATGTTGCTGTTACTAGCGTTAGTAATTTCTTTTTCCTTCTTTAAGCAGAGTGCGTTTTTGTTCCATGCATGGTGGAAGGGGATTTAACGCAAGGTCATGGTGGTCTTTGATTATGGATAAATGCAATCGACTGACGTCTAATTGGAGAGAGTACGGAGTTGGTAACTGATCATGCATGATTCCATTTCCTCCCCACGTAAAAGGCGGGTCGTCGTCCAATTTCCCGGTCATTGTTACGCTCATGGATTGGCCTGGTACGTACATTGCCGTTAAAGGGCCCGCTAGCAGGGGATAAACATTGGCATGCTCCTCAGTGGCAAAGAAACAAGCTAGCACATATATAGCACTTGTACGTATGACAAGTGACAAGCTTGTGACTCTGACAACCGGCTCATACAAGGGTAGCTGTGTTGACCAAACCACACCGAACCAGTCATGAGTTTTCAGAGATTATGCCCAGCGTCACATGACACCACTTCATTGTATGCAACACGAGGAACCGATCAAGAAAGACGAAGCAGACATGCACAAGTTCAAAAGCGAGGTCGGACAAGCATGTATCAGAACAGCAACGTGATCAAGGCTGCAGCTGCTGCTGCGAGGACTAACGTCACAAGGGAAATCCGGCAGGAACTGAAGGCCACCGATCCCGACCGATCGCGTGGCACGGACGTCGAAAGCTCCTCCATAGTCGACGGGGGCACTTGTCCTGGGACGGCAGAAGCACGGACATGCACAACAGATTTCCATTAGTACACACGAAGTATGATCAACGATTCCGCAAAGATATTAATTCCAGTGTAGTGTTCAAACGATCAAATGGATGAGATGATCAACGATTGCTCAGATTAACAAACTAGAAGGTACAGTTACAACTTAACAGATCAGTGCACTCAGAGTTTGAGAAGACTATATATATAGCATCTGCATCACCAGGACACTCGATACTGTAATTAGTAGGCAGTTACAAGTTAATAGAACAGATGCTGCGAGTAGAAGAAGAAGAATGGAATCAATAATAAGATATTTTATCATACAATCAAGTTTGAATCTGTATTCCTATAGCCCTATAGCAGCATATAACAAGAAATGGAGAGAACACCGCAAGTGAAAATCCAAAAAATTGGGACATTCAAAAGAACTGATCAACTGATCAGTAATCATGACTAACCATAGCAAAAAAGCACAGTAATAATATCCCTAATATAGAGTAGCATCCAGAGCTCGCTGGTAATCCGCATCTACCACCAACCATCACCAATGTAGCTTCACAAGGACTCACAAGAACAAGGATAGGAGCGCATAAACTTATTTTTTAACTTGTTCGGTGATCAAGAACACGCGCATAGGGAGCACAAGAATCGATCGAAGCATATACTCGCCATCAAGAAGGGACAAGTTTCTCCCCCCAGCCCTACTCCCCAACCAACCCATCGAACTAACTCCATACGTTCATTGCGTACCGTGCATTTTTCCTCTTCCTTCCATACTGTGCACGAGGCCTTTGGCTACTCAATTTCTTGGATTTTGCTGCTTCTCTATTCTACATAGACCCGGCAATCTCACTCCGACAAAAGCATACTTTTTGAGTACTCTAAAGAAATATAGCCTCTCCGATCGCCGTCACTGACTCCGCCATCAGAGAATCAAAGCTTTTAGTCAGTTCTTCTTGGAGCTTGTTGATCAAACTCTTCGCGGCTTGCAAACGAGCTTTTCGGAGGGTCGTGCTTTAGAGAAAGACTTGTGTCCTATAGGAAAAGCTGCCTATGTTCACCCGGCTCCTTTGCTTCGATACTGGCACTTCTTGTGGAAAGGAAAGTTGCAAGTCGAGTTAGCGTTTAGCGAAGCAACCCAATAGGCAATTAAAGACAAGTGTGCGATTCTACTCTACCTTTTCCGTGTGAACCTTGAGTTGGGCTCCCCTCTTTTCGTGCTTATGGATTAGCTAGCAGCATTGACTTTCGAGTACCGAGTACGCCTGCGAGACGACTTACTAAGGCTTGCGCCAAGGTCCACTACTATGTCCACTATCGATAAGGTTAGGAGTCCCGAACCTAGACTCCTTTATGTTTTATGCTACCTAGCCAAAGAATATAGAATGAATACTTTACTTAGACACTGGAAGAATAAAAAGACACGCATTCATCTTCATCTATTAGTAAGTATGTTGTGCCCAGATCTTGGATCAAAAAATGGTAAATCGATTATTTGCCTGCCTGGGAGTGATCGTGAGCGGACGCTAGCCAAACAAATTCATTGCCGAGCTCCTCCTTAGAGAGGAAATCTTGGCTAAACAACGAAGTATAGTGGATTGCCTAAAGGAAGGGGACAGGAACACGGCATTCTTTCATGCGAGGACTTCGATGATCTGATCTGGGAAGAGGAGGTGCCTAGCGTGGAAGAGAATACCCAGTGGATGGCGGTTGTGAAGGTGCACACGTCGAAAGGATTTAGCCAGTCGGCCTTCTATATTACCTAGTCGCCCGTTACGATATTCCTTTACGAGAATAGCCTACTTTCACTTCTAAAGTTACTTTTTTTTTCAACAACTCAATAGAACTTTTTGATTTTGTCATATTATGTTATTTTCACTTTGGATTTTCCTCTCTCGCTCCTGGACTCTTGTTTAGCTTGTTAGAGGGAATGATCCGCTCGGGGATCTGGGTTTTTTCCTTCCTACGATGAAGGTGCCTTAAACCGAATGAATATCGAGTATATATCCAGGTATGCTTCTAACTTCACCTCACGCCATAAACGGAATCCCTATCATGAGCGCAACTGTATTTACAAGTTCAGTAGCCTGAGTGAGCTTTCTCCTCAATATGGATGTGGTGATTGTTCATAAACTCCTTGAAAATCAGACAGACTTATTATCAGTGCTCCAAGCTCCATGTGTTCTAGGGCTAAGACTACGTTGGTGTAGGCTCCCCTTATCCTTCCTCTGGCATTCGCTGATCGATTTCTAAATGAGTGGAATTTAGATTCTCTAACTGCTCAAATAGCAATGGTTTCCTGTTCCGCATTGACCCTAGGATTGGCGGCTTGGCTTAAAGAATATGGGATTCTCTTTCCGGTGGAAAAAGGCATCTGAAAATGAGACTGAGACCTACTTTTCGAATTGTCTAAGGCTATGAGATCCACTTGCTTTTGGAAAGGAGAAGGGAGAAGCTGCATTTCAACTGTGTGAGGATGGACTCTAGACCCACTCGTTCTGATTCTGTGATTGCAATTTCGAAAAATGGATCATAAAGTTGATCCTGTTTACTAACTCACTCTCGAAGTAGAAGTACCGGACCAGGTAACCAGAAGATAAGGCCACTCGGCAAGACTGGACTAGTTTAACACGGCTATCTAGTGGAACACTATATATATAGGACTTGTAGAGCTTGAAAAAGCTTGTTTTGGTCTTTTTTTCTCTTTTCTGGGCACTGAACTTCATAGACAGACTTACCAACTGATGAGCCAAAGTAGCAAATTTATTCTTCCTGGGAGGGGCGGACTCTACGTTGGTAGATCGAACTTTCATTTCTGCCTTCCATTTCATCTGTTCAAGTAGTCTCCTTCTCAAGTAGATACGCTTTGATACCAGACTGGTGTGCATTCTACGCTTACCCAGCGAGCGAAGGAGCGAGCCAATTCCTCTGTTCCGGTAGAGCCAATTCCTTTGAAGAATTGTTGACTTTCTTGTCTTTCCTCCAGTGAACAGAGTGGAAGACCAGGTATCTTCGTAGTTGGCTCTGGAATGATTGCTTGCAGGATTTCATATTTTCCAGTGATCAGCTTAGTTGGAAGAGATAGATAGGAGAAGCGAATGCCAGATGCGCGGTGTGCCAGTCAATCCAATTTCGTGAGATCGAGTCAAGATAAGAAGGCAAAATTCTTTGGAGTAAATTCGCCTGGAAGAAAGAATAGGAATTAATCTAGCTATAGTATAGATAGAGTGTCAGATGAAATGCTTGACAAGGCAAGGAAACAGAACTTCCACATCCTCAGGAGCGAGCTTGTTGTAGTTGGTCTAAAGGGGGAAATAAAGGACTGTCCCGCTACTACTTCCTTGATTCCCGGGAAAGAAGGAAGACCGAGGGTAACTAACTCTTCCTTCTGAAAAATCTATATCCCAGCTTGTTTTCATCGAGCCTCCCCCCCCGTTTGGAGTATAGCCAAGTGGTAAGGCATCGGTTTTTGGTATCGGCATGCAAAGGTTCGAATCCTTTTACTCCAGAGCATACTTATTCTATCAAATAGAAAAAGAAAAAGTCCCTAATAAATAAATGAAAGTAGATTTACATTCTTTTTGTATTTCTAGGGGGAATGTTGAGGCAAACTTACGATGCTGACAAGCTGGTTAGGTGCCGAGTTGGATTAGACATCGCAGGTTTCAGTTTCAGAATTGGGAAGAGGTTAAGAACCTAGTGGAATCCACTGCGAGGGGAAGTGCTGAAGTGAAGAAAAGCCCCAATTTTGGAGAGGATTGCATAATTGGAGAGACTGCTAGAATTGGAGCAAAGCCGTTATCTGGTAGGCGACTGGTACAAGTGCTAGACTGGAGCTAGACAAGAAGCGTTGAGCAGGAACTTGAGCAATTCAAGAAACCTTAGAAGAAACTGGATATGTGGCAACAAGAAGGGCTTAGCAAGAATCTTAAAACTGGTATGATACCGGCACATATCAGCCTGATGTGATGTACCTGAATTCATTCATGTTCTGTGGAGTCTTTCGTTTTTTTCATATTCTGATTTAGTCTCAGTTTAATTAGGAAGCAAATGCGGTTTCAAGATGAACTCAACCTCGAAAAGGAATTCAATTAGCTGTGCAGTTAGCCTTTTTCTCTTTCATAATTGGTTGAAATGGATATTGCCTGTCACTTGAAAATAAGGTTGTTTCATTTAGAATTCAGCAAGTTTCTTAGAAAATTGTTGTTAAACAGGTTGACGTTCCACTAGGAATGGAATAACAAAGGCTTTTGGCAGTTTGTGGATCGAGATGTGATTCGCTTTTTGAGTAATAGTTTCTTTCATTTGGTGTGCTCTTCCTGGAACCGGTAATAGGCTCAATTTGGTGCATTCTACTTTGCTGTTATGGTAGTTACAATCCTGGAATCGTTTGAACCTGACTCTCATTAATGGTCACTATATTTGCTCCCAAATGCGCTTATTTTGATTGTCTTTCTGGTATTTGGATTCTATTTATTTCAACCACCAACACTCATATTCTTAGATCTTTTTTCTTCTTGGGATTTGGCTGGAAATACTGTAACAACACACACTCATACACACAGAGTCACATAGAGGCCAGGACTAATCTGTCTTCATGGTCTGGAGGGTATTTTGGATATCGTGGAGGTAATTGACGATGAATTCGTCTCTTGCTGAACACGGAGTTTCCGAAGCTACAAGAGTGCTTGGTTAAACGGTGCCATTAAGTTTCAACTGTCTTTAAACTTACTACTTCAAGTGCAATTATCAACTCCTTGCAAAATGGTTGGCTTTCTCATCTACAAAAGGCAACTCTGGTATTCAAGGAAACAGATAATTAGGTTCCACTCACTATGTCAACTAAAGCAACTGCATCTAGAGCACTTACCAGGGAAAATAGAATAAATAATGACGTAGTACGAGGGGATTTTTTTCTCACTATTGCCATCCTGTGTTCAGTTCCAATTTCGTAGTAGGAGACAGACTCAAAGTCAGTAGATTCCTGTCCTTTTCTATAGAAATAGGCTTGGTCAAGTGCTTAAAAAAGAGGTGACCCGAATGATTTCAATGAATTGCTATTTGGTCAGATTGGAACAATTGGATTCAAAAGGAAAGAAAGACTGTGAACGAAGAGGGCCGCCCATGATCGATTGGATTCGGCAAATAAAGTAGAGGGCCCGCCCGTGTCACCACCAGTCCACCGAACCAGTTGTAGATCGCTAACTCTCTTGTCGACGCCCTGAACTTATGTGCGAGTTAATAATGAATTGTTCCCGAGTAGAGAGGGCAAGATAAGGATTCAGTAAGAAGGATAGTCTAGTTATGGAAATGCCATCCTCTCTTTCCTCAGTAATGGAGCCCCGACTTTTTATTCCAGTTCAATTCTAACTGGTGCAGGAGTCCAAAGTGCATCTTCCAACTCCCTAACTGCGTCTTCCATGAAGTTCGGGAGACCCCTCACGTGCCGCTGCCCGTGAGACTCTCCTTTGTACACTTTGCGCACCGCTTCGACTAGACCCCCGCTACTACCTCGTATCCAAATACCTGCGATCTAGCTCATTCTTTTTTAAGCCCTGCAAGCCTAATAGAACCTTGTTTCCTGGGCCAAGTCAGCCTATAAGTAATCCAGGCTGAAGACAATTTGTTTGTTAGTTTTTCAATCTTCTTCCTTCTATGCTTAGAGTAAGTTGAAATGACCTCCTTGATCAGCAAGTAAGCGAGTGGTAGTTCAGTCTCCGACAAGTGAGGCTGAATAGCCCCTGGTGTCCTTTTCCTTCTAAACTAGCTGCTCTCGCTTGACTCTTCTAGTGAGCAAGCAAACTGGTCGGGGAATAGGGTCGGATCAAAGTAAGGAATGGGAATAACACTCACTCGTTGAAGGTAAGCCAGAAACAGGGGTTGTCCTCTCCCTTACTTAAGTCCTAGTCCATCTTTTTGTGCCCCAAAGGGGAAGTCAAGCAATAATGAGGGAACTTGACCCACACCTGACGAAAGAGTTTGGTAGCTTGAAGGAAGCAGAAGCAAAACCTGCTTTCTTTCTGTCCCAACCTCCAAGGGTTCCTCCCTGTATGACATAGTCCATTGGATTGGGGCAATGGTACGCACCTATGTTTGGTGTCCCTTCCTCGTCAGATCCTGGTCCCAAAGGGCAATACATTGAGTCGGAAAGACGGGCTTTCGTAAATTCCATTCTGTAGCCGAACTAGCCCCTGGATCAGCTCTCATAGTGGGGGAATCAGAGTCAAGTTAGGCGCAAAAGAGGGGGTTGACATCATTCGTCGTGATTGGATCAATCATACTCCCCCACAGGAAATGCCAAGGGGCGCCCTTTCTCATTATCATCTACAGCCCATTTCTTCATCATCTGCTGCTGCCTTAAGTGCGTAAAGTAGGCTCATCTTCTTAGGTTTCTAAATATCTTGTAGTAGCCGAAGGTAGTCCAGTCCGCTTGTTAGATTGAATTGAATCTTATATAACCTACGTAGCTAAAGAGAAAATAATAATAGTCTAAGTGGACCTCTCAAAGGTATAAATAAGTAGACATTAGTCTTACTAGTTCGGTCTTTTTCTTTTTTTGGTATGATGCCCACATTTCATACTTCTCAATTCTTATTTATTCAAGGGTTCGTATGTACTGAGTGACTCTAGGTCTATTCAGATGCAGCTTCAAGAGAGCTTTATTCGGCCTTTTTTGTATGATCGTCTTCCCTTCCTGTCTATCTCCTTCGGTCAGGTAGTTCTGCTTCCGATGCCGGAGGAGCAGGGTGGGATAGAAGGGTAGTTTCTAAGTTCGAGATGTCTGAGCTTGGAGGTTCCGCTTCTCTAATGTGATAATAAAGCAACAAGCAACGCCGCTCCCGTGCGCTCATCCATTGCTTGTTCTTGAGCACTAGTCATTCATCCCGGCGCTGGGTTCTTGGGATATCTTGATTCTCTTTATGATGATGTAAGGGTCGGCAACAATGAATAAGGAATCGATCGGAAGTTCGCGCCAATCGATCTTCTGTAGGAGTAGGAGGTAGCGCGAATCCCTTCTTTCTTCGTTTAGAAGAGTGATGGACCTCCACAACGTAAAACCATAGAACACATCTCCTTTCGGTCGAACCCTACGAAAGACGACTTTACCTTTTTCGTAGATAGTCTAAGTTCGAGCTACTGTAGTCTCCCCCGTTGACCTTCTTTTTTAGATAGAATCCTCAATGAGTGGAAAGGACTCCCAGACTTGCTCCACAGTATGAGCCCCATACAGAGCCGCGCCCTTGTGATATGATAAGAAGAAAAGGGGCCAGGCCGCCCTCTTTTCTTTTCCGCACCAAGCCTTCTTGTAAAATCGGGTGTATAGCTCAGTTGGTAGAGCATTGGGCTTTTAACCTAATGGTCGCAGGTTCAAGTCCTGCTATACCCAAAACAAAAAAAAACCACTCTTGTATTCATAAGGATGCATAGTAGCCTTCAAAGAGAACTCTTTGGCCTTGAGCCTCGCCCCTTTCTCATCAACACCTCGACTTCGCTCGTTGTTTGAGGTAAGTATAAAGGAGATCAGACTGGCTCGGTCATTGATAGGCCGGCCTTCTCCTTATTCATTGGATAGGGCGTGGGGGAAAGTCAAGTCAAGCACTAGTTAGTTGGGGTGGGACGCTACAAGCAGCATTCGTTGCACTAGCGCCTTATCTTTTGAAGCTAAACAGAGGCTCAAAAGACGGAGTACGTCCGAAGTCGTTGGCTGCCTTTTTGTAGTGCGCAAGTCAGAGTGAACTTCTTCTTCTGTTCTACGAATCTACTAACGAGAACTGCCGTACAGTCCTATCTTTTCTTAAGAAAGATCGTAGATGAACGTTTCGTTACCTAAGTAGTTGAGCAATTCATTCCAAGGTAAACAAAGAGGTATTTCCTTTTCTCGTTCAGTCCCTCTTCTCCTTCCATCCCAGTAGGCCTATTCATGCTTTTTTGCTATCCATCTTGATCAAATAGAAGAAGGGGAAATTCTTTCTTGGGAAGAGAATAAAAAAGTTCAAAAAAGAGAAAACCACTTTCTTATTGTCAAGTAGTAAACCATAGTTCTCATCCTAGGAAACCATATCGATCATCGGTTTAGAGCTCCCAACTACGAAGCTCTTTTCTAGAGCGAGTCAACAATTCGTGGATCCATGGTTTGGATGAAGCTATGTACCCGGGTAGAGATGATTTGTCTCAAAGATGTTTCGCTCATCCAAGAATCTGAAACTTCATCTACATAAAATCATAAATAGCCCTTTCCTTTATTTTCTTGACTTAAAAAGGTAATCAATCCTTTCTTTTCATCTTTTTTCAAGTCTTCCTCTTCCTGATTGACTCAATCAGGGATAGAAATTCGGATCAACTATGAGGAGTAGGGCTGCTGGGCAAGTGAATGAACTGTCCTAGGCATTTCCAATAAGTTTAGTGAAGTGAGGGCGAAGCCTTTTTTTAGAGGGAAAATACACTCCAAATGATATTCCATAATGGAAGAAATGAGTTGCAGATTTACTGAAATAAAAAAATACGATACTTTTCTAGTCGTAGGTACGGCTACCTATCTAGTTTCGTGCTTCGGGCGTACCAGATTCAATAGGCTAGGTTATAGCTGACAGATTTCTTTAAGAACTAGCCGCCTATAAGCCTCGCTAGTAGTATTCCTGCCTAGTGCCGGAGTAGTGACTCACAAGGTAAGTTCTCCTCGATGCATTTCCAACACTCTCTTTTTCTACGTACACTTTGGATTCCTCAGTAGGTAGGGACAACGTTCGAGATCTCATCCGACCGTCTATTTCTCACTGATTGGGAGATTGGATTGGAATCTGAGGAGAACTAATTGGATGTCATGGAACGAATGGGGCACTACGTTGGTTACCCACTGCTAGCCTAGCGGAGATTTCTCTATTTGTTGAAAGTGGAAAGGAGTCATATTTGAATTGGAAAGTTGGGCTCGTTCACTCACACCTTTCTTTGATTATCGATGACTTGGCTTCTTGCTCAAGTAAGCACCCGTCATACAAATTCATTATCCTTGGGGCTCGCTCCTTCCTATCTACGTTATTCTTTCTTTGTTACTCTCGTAATGACGTTCCGAAAGAAATCAAGGTTCCCAGGTCACAGCTCTGATTCTTCTTCCCTTATAGAACCTTCCCGCAAGAAATCAGTGGAAGTGGGTCCACCCCTACAACTCATCAAATCTGCCTTCTTTTCTGTTCTGCGTTGTACATATTCTCAAGTTATGAGAAAGAATGGATTTGAATGCCATTTTGCATTTCAAAAAAGAAATGAATGAAGAATATTTTCACCTATTATCTTATAAGCAATCAAAGCATTTGAACTGCTTAATGAACAATAAAGAAAGAGCTAAGGTCAAAAAGTATATGTGTTACTAATAGTAAACCAATTGGATTTGGAGTTTGCTTTCAGCTGAACATGTTATAACTACAAATGAGGTGAGGCTTGATTAGGTGGTTTGCAAGAACTAGGGAGGAACACAAGTTATGTACTTTAGGCTAAACATATGAATTTTGAAGATCCACTTTTCCAATTGGACATAAACAAAAGCAACCAATAATATATATATACTTCCATAATATTTTCTCTATGGTGAAGTAATTTCATCGATAACCACTAAACGATTAAGTAGCGATGTATGCAAAGCTAGACAACGAACATTTCATAATACACTCGTTCTGCATATCTATAGGATAAAAGAAAAAAGAAGTTTTCCGAAATCAAAAGATCCATAAATCGATTTTGTATGGTTCTTATTTCGTTGAAAACGTTTCCATGAGACTTTCTTTCATTGAAGAAGTCCATGACTTGTTCTAGGTGATATGAGGTTGAACAGGCTTTCGAAAAAATGCAAAGAAGGGTACATGAGGGTGGAATAAAAAAAGATGACCCCTTCCTTCTTCCTGAGCATTACCGATAAATATTCATTATTTATACGTTAGGTTGGGTTTCAGATGTATATCATTTATTATATGAAACCAAAAAGAAGAAATGACAAGAAAGTTGTATATAGATGGAGGAAAAAATTACGATGTGGAAAACAAGGCAGGGGTTTTGTACAATGATATTGTACAACAATTTGGAAAAGGGATGTAGCGCAGCTTGGTAGCGCGTTTGGTTTGGGTACAAAATGTCACGGGTTCCAATCCTGTCATCCCTACCTATTACTTCTCCTATGGGCAGTAACGAGGGATCAATTGAGATCGATTCAAATGAAATTCAGAGTTTCATTTTGCTATATGCATGCGGTACAAAAATCATCCTTTTCTTTACAGCTTTATCTCCCGTCGTAAGAAAGCGCTCTTAGTTCAGTTCGGTAGAACGTGTGTCTCCAAAACCCAATATCGTTGGTTCAAATCCTACAGAGCGTGATTCTGTTCTTGTTATGTCGAATCATAAAAAATAACTTAATAAACTGGAATGTCCGACTACTGTTCTTAACCCAAATCAAAGAAAACAACAGAAATACTCGAGAGACCACTGACCAATCTCCGTCCATTTTCCCTTGCCTTTCCTTTACGGGTATGCCTGTTTTAGGGGACCTTATAGTAATATAGACCAACTAGAAGAGGAGACGAATCCTTCATGAATCGCCTTGCTTAAAGAGGTTTATTAAAAACCGCCCGTGGAACTCTTGTTTTGAGGAAGCAATGAACATTGTATTTTTCCATTCTCAATAAATGAGGAAGGAGGGGTGAGGGTCCTCACTTGCGAGTGAGGCAAGGCTTTCTTTTATAATACATCCTACCCGGTTGACGATTGCGTTCTATTCCAATTATTCACTTGTTTTTCTTGTCATTGTGGCGAGACCAGATGAGAGAGAGAACTATTTTCCATTTCCAGACAGACCCCGAGCCGAGGTTGGAACAATTCTGGATTTTCTTGTTGGTTCCTTCTTTATTATTATTCAAAGTGAGTCTCTTCCATTCGGTTCATTAGCTTTAGGAAAAATAGAAAGCTGCGGAAATGCTCGCTTCTAAAAGGCTTAAAGGCTCTGATCAAGGCAATGGAACATTTTTAACTTGGAAACTAATAAGAAAGGAATTCAAATCATAGTTCAATACAGACTTTCTCTTTTCACAAGGGTGAAACTTTCCTTCCAATACTTGTGCGCTCTACCCATCTCTACTGAACAAACCCACTACACATCGTTGGCAAAACCTACATCGAGTGGCAGGGTATGTGTGTAGGCCTTTTCAAGGACATTCGAAACAACATGTCCGATAAATTACTATAGAAAGTGGGGCTAGATCGAGAGTTCTGACCTGGTGATCTTCAAACTCTTTTTTTCTAGCGAAAGAACGCCCTTCTGAGCGATGATCTCCTACAAGCGAGTATAGTAAGGTTGACTTCAATTGAGACAGAAATGTCACTGGTCAGCTCCTTAGCGTGACAATTAACACAACTTTATTATTACCTAATAGATTAGATAAGGGAAGAAGGCAGGCCAAAGCTTATAAAAAAAATAAGTAATGATACGTGTATTGAGAATCATTTGAAGAAGTGTACAATATTATTACCTAATAGACGATTGAAAGAGGACTGATCACCCGACTTTGTCTTAGTCCGCAAACGATTGAAAGAGGACTGATCACCCCTCTTATTTGTGATCTTTTAATAGAAAGAAAAAGCCTTCTCTCAGACTTCAAGGTCATAGAAAGAGGGATTCAAAATGATTGACGGGTACCAAAGCAAACATCCCTTTTCCCCTTGCCTGCCTCCCCATGACGAATCCTTTGTCTACCTGGATCTTCAAAGAGCCTCATAGCCAAAAATTATCAAGCAGAGAAGCCATTTCTTTCTCTCTCTGATACTAATTCCCATCTCATGAAATTTCAATTCCATTTTGATTAATAAAATATAGGGCTGGCCTTTAAGATAGGATGACATAATTGCAAATTCTTTTTTAGGACTTAAAAAGAAAGCAATAAGACTGAAAAGTGGATTTTAGACATGGCTGACTGACATGTTTACGTCTCATATTGGCTAATGTATTTGGAAGCCCTAGGGACGTCTGTCAAATCTTATTCAAAACTTTATGGGGTGGCATCCATGCTGAAAAAAGAGAGAAGATTGGTTCGAACGTCAACTACTGATTGCTCTATCCAAGTCATTCCATCTAAATACGAGGCCCACTGCTGGCGCTAATTCACTTCTTTCATTGAGCTGTGCTATATCACGATTCCTCCAACAATAAGACCTTAGGCTGACCGATCTAACCTATATGCAACGGCTTTAGAGTCAAACCCGTCTAGTAAAAACGTTATCCTGCGCCTCTAACATGTAGTTCTTTCTAGCAATCCGTCTTCCGGGCTATCTCTTGTAACACTAGACTTCGGATCTGTGAAGTTAGCAAACAATCCATACTGGGCCTTAAGCTTTCTCGACTATTGATCAGGCTAGTTCACTCCTACTATGATGTCAATTCGAGATTCAAAGTACTTATTTGCTGATTTGAATTCCAGACCAATACCACCCGCTTCCTCCTAGCTGAGCTTGGTAGCCGATGCATCAGCTCCTCCCTCTTTCATTTCATTCCAATGTATATCTGCTTTGCTACTTGTAAGTTCTCTTCTCTGCTCCTAGCTCCGAATGCCAGTATGTAGAGAAGTGATGGAAAGGGTTGTGCTCTTTCATTTGAGAAATAGCCAACCAAAATAGGAATGTTAGAACAGAATATTAGATACAGGTCCCTTATTCAAACTGTTACTGAGTAAGATTCATTGAAGAAATGCTTCTCCGAAGCAATAAGTTTGTGGCACAAAGCATAGGTCTTCTGCTAACCCATCTTTCTATTAAAACGAATGTAGCTAACGTGAACTAAAAGCAAGCTCTTGTGTCGAGAAGTCGAAATTGTTAGTTGTTGCTAGCTTGAACTAGTTGTTCCTGTTGGTGCTAGGGTTGCCAAGGGAGTTGTAGGCGATTGCTGCTAATGCAGCTATTTCTGATGTCCGGACGATGCACCGGAAGTGAAAAGAAAAGATATGATGCTTCTGCTTTCCTAAAACTTATGCCTTTCTATATTATGGCATAAAGTGCTATGTGGCGCTTGATGACATTTTGTTCAATGACTCTGATCCAGACATGCCACCGCCAAAAAGGAGGAAACCCTCAAAGTCTGCTTCATCTTCAAAGGGAAAGGAAAGAAAGCTGAATCTTCTAGTCTACAGCCCCAAAAAGACCAGTCAATCCTAAGAGGAGTGCTGCAGCAAAGAAAAATGCTGAAAAAGAAGGCTTATCAGAGAAGAAAGAGAAAAGGAACATCAGAGAAGATAAAGCTCAGGTTCAGAGAGAAAACTGGAATCAACAGGCCAAGAAAAGGGAAGAAGAGAGCAGGCAGCAGAGCCAGGAAACCTAAATTCATAGGTGTCCATGCAGAAGGGAATCTTAGAAATGCTATTTTTTCCAACCCTAGGGCGTTTACCCACTCCAATAACAGGCAAGGAGCTAGGAGGACACAGCCAAGAAAGAGAAGATAGGTCTTTTTCATTCGTGTAGAACTGCTACCTCGTTAACGAACTTACTCAAAGAGTGCTATAGAGCAGAAAGCCGCCCTGTTATATTTTATTAACCTCATAAAGTATCACGCGCGGGGCACCTCCATCGCATAAATCACTACTATTAGGCCCTTCCTATCATTCCACAATCCTGAAGGAAAAAGATATCCGATGAGGAAATCGTATCTGATCTATCACCTTCCTCGTATCGATGCTTGCCAACCAGCGTCACTAGGTTGTTCTAGCTCTTGCTTAGCTTAATGGATCACCCAACTGTATTCCGGATGTGTGCATTCCACAATCCTTAAGGAAGAGGTTCACTATAGCCTTGCGTGTTAATGGGTTTCTGACTTCACAGCAAAGTGCTAGACTAGGGATAAGCTGGAATACTTGACTTCTTTCCAAGAGCTCATCAGCCGAATGCTTATTAGCCATACATCAGCTCTACCATTACTATAACGCATTCTATTCTACCCTACGCTTTTATGGAAGAAAAGAAGAAAGGTTGATCCACACAAATAAGAGATATGTAGGCCAACCTTCAATTGTAGATAGATATCGAAGCCCCTTTGCTGAAAACCAGATGTAGAGAGGAAAAGGGTGGACCCACAATCGCAAGGGCTTTCCGATTGGTGTGAATCATAGCCCAAGAGAAGATCAATTCATTAGGAGACAGGTATCGATGATTGACCAGCAGGAGAAAGATCACGAGGTTCAGTCTCTGATCTAATCAATAGGGTTCCCTACATACATTACGTTTTCTGGAAATTAAGCAGGGATATAGCAGCCTTTCGAGGGCAAAAAAAACAAGTTTCCAAGATTTGCTCTTTTTTCCTTCTTTTTTTGAGTGAAAATAAGGAGTGCCGGCCATCTAAAGTGCCAGTCTAAGTTCCCCTCCAGGCTGCACGGTAAAGGGCAGACACAGGTTCAGAGCGAGGGGAAAGGATCAAGGGTGCGTAGTATGCTTCTTACCCGCTTTATCTGCAAGGTCTAGGATTGGTTTTGTTAACTAGAGATCTTTTCCTGGGCGTTTACAGCTCTTCCATTTAGAAGCTAAGCTCATTTTCGAGTACTAAGCATAGCATATATATTACTTGCTACTTGCCAATATGTAGATAAGTGAGTGTAAAATTCAATGTCCGACCGTGGCTATTGAATCGTCGAGGTTGTGTTAGTGAGCTGCTCTTGAGTCTACCTTTTACCCAGGATGTAGTTGTCTATGCATAAGAGTAGTTGCCCCTCAGAGTGTAGTCAAGTCTTGAGGGAAGGATATAGTGCCAAAAGGCATGGTCCTTATAGTGGATAGTACGAGTTAGGGGAAGACCATTCCAGTAAAGATACTTTTGAAATCCAGTTTTAAAGCTCTTTTATTTCCAAGGACAATGATCCCCAAGACAGGACTCTTTGTTTACATTCCAGGTGGGAATGGGTGAGAGTCTAAAGTTGTATTCTTCTTCAGTGGAAGGCTCTGGGAATCCCTCTTTTAGTTGGCAAGGTCAATCTAGCAGATGATAGGTCTAGAGAGAGCTGGCTTTAGGGGTTCTAGGGAAAAAGCTATATCAGCAGTTAGCAAGCAATCGTCAGGGTCTGACGGGGATGTATAAGGTTCGTGAGATTATAGGCAGTAAAGCGAATATCAATCTTGACCTTTCTGGTATCTGTACCTGGCTCAATGGAAGCTGTAAAAAACTTGTTCTTTATTAATTGAAAGAGAGGGTTAGCCAGTTTACTTTCTTGGGACTCCAAACGAGCCAGTTGCTGTCCTAATAGAAGTTCATGTCGATCCAGCCAAGCCAGTGCCATCATTAGAAAGTCCGGTAACAACGATGGCTACAAGAGCTATCAAACTTTTCATACGCACGTTTGCATTACCTTTAGTATGCGTTTCTCAATCAATTGTGCTCGCAACAGCAGCTTCCCCCGATACAGGTAGTTTCACATCAAGTCTATTTCATTGGAGTTCTTATGAATATAGCTCTCATCGAGTCGAAACTCCCGAGGAAGGCACAAGGTATAGACCTAATGAATCAACTAGTAGTACAATCTCTTTTTTCTTTTGGGCCCGAGCATAGGTATGGGGGTATGGCCCAATCTCTTTTCTTTCCTATGAAATGGCAGCGTCAATGAAAAACATCGTAGATAGCGCAAAGGAAAACTTTAGCAGTAGAAGCTCGTGTCGATGAAAAACAATTAGGGTAAATTCTTATTAGAAGCGAATCGAACTCTAGAGTGAATGGTTAGACCCACGAGTTCCCTGCGTAGGCTGTTTGCTCAGCAGCTTTGGGCGGTGGGTATCCAGGCGGATAGCGCTTTTTAGAAAAGGGAGAGTGACCAGTAGACCTTTCTATCCCATTTTATTAAGAAACAGATGGAATCCCGGGAGCAACTCCAAGAGGAGACGAAGGTAAAGGTAGATCATAGCCCCAGAAGACGCATAAGCGGAAGACGACTAAGTTCTCCTTTGATGAAGAAGGAAGAACTACACATCGCTCTCATCTACATTGTTAGCTCGCCACATCGATAGAATTGTAACTGGCTCCTAAGCCTTGGCCGCATCCCTTTGATACATCATATATAGAAGAGAGGCCTCGCCTCACCATCAAATGCATTTTATTGCTCTTCAGCAAAAGCACTTTGAACCCGGTCAATCATAGAAATTGGAATAGAAAGAGTTGCTTCCTCTAGGCATAGACCAGTTATCAACCAACTTGAAAAAGAAATTCCTAGGGGATTGGCTTTGATAAACAGGAAAACTCCCACGGATAAAGGTTTGAAACATCCTCCATTGGACTTATTAAATAGGGCTCCATATCAAAAAGATCACGCTCTCCCTTCGTCTTAAGCTCGAAATCATTATCTGAGGAGAAAAGGTACCGGTTACCTATTCCTACTCGCCCTTTAGCAAGCCCTTAAGAAGTCAGAGATGATTCCCAGTGAAGGTGAGCTTGCGAGGAAAGCGTATGATGTGATGAGATACCGATTGTCTGAGTTAGACTCC
The DNA here is from genome assembly GCA_910589775.1 of Avena eriantha. Lineage (NCBI taxonomy): Eukaryota > Viridiplantae > Streptophyta > Magnoliopsida > Poales > Poaceae > Avena > Avena eriantha. Next base: position 171,367,235 of record OU342746.1, read on the forward strand.
AAAGAAAGGCCCTGTGCTATTAAAACAGGTGATACTCTCATTGAAATGTTCCTGACCACACGAAGAAAAGGTTTATTATCAACGTCAACTAACCCCCTATGACTATCTTATTCTTCCCGGGATTAACTGCCTTAGGCAAACGGCTTAAACGTCTTGATTTCTATCTGCACAGCCAAAAGGAAAGAAGGAATTGTAACACCTACATAGACTGGGGTCAAATCCCATTGCTTCGCCATATGTTTCAGATCTTTCTCCAGAATGAGATTCTCATCTTAATTACGTTCGAGTGAAAGGTCTTCCCTTTACTTACCAGGGCATGATCGTCTGCATTGACTGTAGCCCTTCCTATCACCTCTGGCTACACCCGCCATTACTTGATCGATTCTAAAAAGATTTATTATTAACCGAAACGCAAGCTCCGGAGGTTAACGACAGATTGTATACACCCATTCCTAAATATTGACCCCGAAAAAAGAGTGCAGATTTCTCCTATACTTCGTCCGAGCCATTCGAGAAGTTAGGTAAGCGTTGCCAATGGCCAAAGACATTAACTCCCGTTTTTTAGAAACAACAGGGCATTACCGCGACAAAGAGGCGGGAAAAACGCCATGCATCTCGTAGTTTGGCATGAACTGGTTTCGAGTACGTATCCCTTTCCAATCTCGAGTCACTTCACTTCCAATCATAATATTTCATCTATCTCGGCGGCTAACTTCTCGGTTGAATATACTTTCATTTACAAGATTTGACTCTCGCATACTTACCTTGTGCCATTCATCAGCTTATCAATTTGAATTGACTTCTCCATTGATTAAGGTTCCTCCATGCGTTCTATTTCCTTCAGCTATGATTTCGGTTATCCAGCATCTACCTAATAAAACAATGAACTGGTTTCACGGCCTACTTATCTTAAGGTTCTCTTCAGGTTTCACAGCGGATTTCATTAAAGCGCTTGCTTCGCATGCTCAATACCCAGCTGTGATCTCCTAGGTCTTAATAAGCTCCCATTCCTCAATGATGCTTCTTCTCATCATTTCTCTTCTTGATCAAGAAAGAGCGATGGCTTTCGCTAGTAGTTCCTTTGTGGCTTTTTTAAAAAGCAATTGTCCTTTTTTTTTCTTTGGAAATACGATACAAACCGATCTATACGATCTTGAATACTTCTCAATTCACATTGGGTGGGGGCGCCCACGAGCAAAGGCGCTTCCTTAAGGCTAACGACTAATCTTTAGAGGAAAGATAACAACACTTTTTCCCTCTAATCGAAATCGACTGTTTTACTTTTTGAAAAGGATTGGTCTACTAAATGCTCGGAACGGAGAAAACAGAACAGCATGACTTCCAAAACCTTTGAGAACCGTTTATTTCACTGTTTCTGAAGCGAAGGAAATAACGATTACAATCAAGAGATGCCAGGATCAATTTTATGGTATGGCAAAGTTGGGCGATAGTTTGGCCTTAAGGTGGAAGTGGCGGGACGTGGTGGATCCGGAATTCAATTATCAGGGCAATCTTCGAATAGCTCACCGAACGAGTACAATAACGCCCCCGAGTGAATGGTTTCCACCAGGGAATGAAGCTGAGACTGGGTTGACAGCCAGATCCTCTCTGAAAGCCGATGGCTAATAAGATGATGCCAATACTGGATACGGAAATGAAAGGCACATTACTTCTATCGAAATTGATATCAAAATTCCACTAGGCGAGAAAGATCGTAGTATGAGTTGTCAGCAGTTTGGAGTAGGTTCCAGCTAGGTGAGATTCCTTAACTGGCTATATATAGCGCCAACTTTGACTCAACTAATCCCTTCTGCAGTGATTTCGCTTGTTCAATAAGATGTTTGTTTCCAGTTACCGTTTAGAAACGGATCAACTTTTCAATCCATTCTATCGAGCAAGACTAAGCAATATGAAGGTGGTAATTTTGTATCTTTCACAATACGTAGGCTTCCATCCCCTGGCCACTCTTACGAAGCCATTAAGTTAGGCCGCACTAAAGAAGGGTTAATCACTCTTTAATCGTTTCATGATGGATTCCCCGCAAGGGGTAGGTAAAGGAAGTTCTATTCTTGGAGGGATTTGTTAAACAAAGTACGCTTCTTATTCTATTCTATTCTTCAGGTGACTCAAATTTTAGTACGCAAGTGGGAGCAAAACAAAAGGATTTGTGATTCTTACCCTTCGAAAGATCGTAAAGGTCATTCCTAGCTCTTTTCTCTTTAGAGATGCTTGACGAATCCTCATTCTAATCCTCCTATTGAATCACAAAAGAGGGTGCCCTTTCAGGTGTTTTGTGCCTATAGTTTTAAAAGGAAGTATGTAAAACGGGTAGTGATGCCTCTCGTACATAACCATATGTAGATTCTGTAAGACAAATCATTACCAGTTTCTAGTTCACTTAACAATGTGGAAAGTATCGTA
>OU342746.1:171370655-171395655 GCA_910589775.1 Avena eriantha
AGCCGGACTTGCTTCTTTTCTGGTCAATCAAGATCGTAGCATAGACAGTCTTGCTTACTCTACTATCTCCTCCATCTAAGGAGATGAGGTTGATGTAGTAGCCTAAGCGCTAAGAAGCTTAAACATGCTACTTCAACTATAGCTTAATACTCTCGATCGCTTTGTTTTTGTCTGGATCGATCTAGTCTCGTTTAGTTACTACTACTCGACCAACCATGCTGTTCCTAGTGGTGCTATGTATGCTGCTGTTTACTAGCGTTAGTAATTTCTTTTTCCTTCTTTAAAGAGTGCGTTTTTGTTCCTGCATGGTGGAAGGGGATTTAACGCAAGGTCATGGTGGTCTTTGATTATGGATAAATGCAATCGACTGACGTCTAATTGGAGAGAGTACGGAGTTGGTAACTGTCATGCATATCCATTCCCCCCACCAGTAAAGGCGGGTCGTCGTCCAATTTCCCGGTCATTGTTACGCTCATGGATTGGCCGGGTACGTACATTGCCGTTAAGGGCCCGCTAGCAGGGGATAAACATGGCATGCTCCTCAGTGGCAAAGAAACAGCTAGCACATATAGCACTTGTACGTACGACAAGCGACAAGCTGTGACTCTGACAACCGGCTCATACAGGGTAGCTGTGTTGACCAAACCACACCGACCAGTCAGGAGTTTTCAGAGATTATGCCCAGCGTCACATGACACCACTTCATTGTATGCAACCCGAGGAACCGATCAGAAAGACAAGCAGACATGCACGTTCAAAAGCGAGGTCGACAAGCATTTATCAGAACAGCAACGGATCAAGGCTGCAGCTGCTGCTGCGAGGACTAACGTCACAAGGGAAATCCGGCAGGACTGAAGCCACCGATCCCGACCGATCGCGCGGCACGGACGTCGAAAGCTCCTCCATAGTCGACGGGGGCACTTGTCCTGGGACGGCAGCAGCGACGACATGCACAACAGATTTCCATTAGTACACACGAAGTAATGATCAACGATTCCGCAAAGATATTAATTCAGTGTAGTGTTCAAACACGATCAATGGATGAGATGATCAACGTTGCTCAGATTAACAAACTAGAAGGTACAGTTACAACTTAACAGATCAGTGCCCTCAGAGTTTGAGAAGACTATATATATAGCATCTGCATCACCAGGACACTCGATACTGTAATTAGTAGGCAGTTACAAGTTAATAGAACAGATGCTGCGAGTAGAAGAAAAGAATGGAATCAATAATAAGACATTTTATCATACAATCAAGTTTGACTGTATTCCTATAGCCCTATAGCAGCATATAACAAGAAATGGAGAGAACACCGCAAGTGAAAATCCAAAAAATTGGTACATTCAAAAGAACTGCTCAACTGATCATAATCATGACTAACAATAGCAAAAAGCACAGTAATAATATCCCTAATATAGAGTAGCATCCAGAGCTCGCTGTAATCCGCATCTACCACCAACCATCACCAGTAGCTTCACAAGGACTCACAAGAACAGGATAGAAGCGCATAAACTTATTTTTTAACTTGTTCGGTGATCAAGAACACGCGCATAGGGAGCACAGATCGATCGAAGCATATACTCGCCATCAAGAAGGGACAAGTTCTCCCCCCGGCCCTACTCCCCAACCAACCCATCGAACTAACTCCATACGTTCATTGCGTACCGTGCATTTTTCCTCTTCCTTCCATACTGTGCACGAGGCCTTTGGCTACTCAATTTCTTGGATTTTTGCTGCTTCTCTATTCTACATAGACCCGGCAATCTCCCTCCGACAAAAGCATACTTTTTGAGTACTCTAAAGAAATATAGCCTCTCCGATCGCCGTCAACCCGACTCCGCCATCAGAGAATCAAAGCTTTTAGTCAGTTCTTCTTGGAGCTTGTTGATCAACCTCCGGCTTGCAACGAGCTTTTCGGAGGTCGTGCTTTAGAGAAAGACTTGTGTCCTATAGGAAAGCTGCCTATGTTCACCACGGCTCCTTTGCTTCGATACTGGCACTTCTTGTGGAAAGGAAAGTTGCAAGTCGAGTTAGCGTTTAGCGAAGCGACCCAATAGGCAATTAAGACAAGTGTGCGATTCTACTCTACCTACTACCTTTTCGTGTGAACCTTGAGGGGCTCCCCTCTTTTCGTGCTTATGGATTAGCTAGCACAGCATTGACTTTCGAGTACCGAGGTACGCCTGCGAGACGACTTACTAAGGCTTGCGCCAAGGTCCACTACTATGTCCACTATCGATAAGGTTAGGAGTCCCGAACCTAGACTCCTTTATGTTTTATGCTACCAGCCAAGAATATAGAATGAATACTTTACTTAGACACTGGAAGAATAAAAGACACGCATTCATCTTCATCTATTAGTAAGTATGTGTGCCGATCTTGGATCAGAAAATGGTAAATCGATTGTTGCCTGCCTGGGAGTGATCGTGAGCGGACGCTAGCCAAACAAATTCATTGCCGAGCTCCTCCTTAGAGAGGAAATCTTGGCTAAACCGAAGTAGAGTGGATTGCCTAAAGGAAGGGGACAGGAACACGGCATTCTTTCATGCGAGGACTTCGATGATCTGATCTGGAAGAGGAGGTGCCCTAGCGTGGAAGAGAATACGCAGTGATGGCGGTTGTGAAGGTGCACACGTCGAAAGGATTTAGCCAGTCGGCCTTCTATATTACCTAGTCGCCCGTTACGATATTCCTTTACGAGAATAGCCTACTTTCGCTTCTAAAGTTACTTTTTTTTTCAACAAACTCAATAGAACTTTTTGATTTTGTCATATTATATTATTTTTCACTTTGGATTTTCCTCTCTCGCTCCTGGACTCTTGTTTAGCTTGTTAGAGGGAATGATCCGCTCGGGGATCTGGGTTTTTTCCTTCCTACGATGAAGGTGCCTTAAACCGAATGAATATCGAGTATATATCCAGGTATGCTTCTAACTTCACCTCACGCCATAAACGGAATCCCTATCATGAGCGCAACTGTATTTACAAGTTCAGTAGCCTGAGTGAGCTTTCTCCTCAATATGGATGTGGTGATTGTTCATAAACTCCTTGAAAATCAGACAGACTTATTATCAGTGCTCCAAGCTCCATGTGTTCTAGGGCTAAGACTACGTTGGTGTAGGCTCCCCTTATCCTTCCTCTGGCATTCGCTGATCGATTTCTAAATGAGTGGAATTTAGATTCTCTAACTGCTCAAATAGCAATGGTTTCCTGTTCCGCATTGACCCTAGGATTGGCGGCTTGGCTTAAAGAATATGGGATTCTCTTTCCGGTGGAAAAAGGCATCTGAAAATGAGACTGAGACCTACTTTTCGAATTGTCTAAGGCTATGAGATCCACTTGCTTTTGGAAAGGAGAAGGGAGAAGCTGCATTTCAACTGTGTGAGGATGGACTCTAGACCCACTCGTTCTGATTCTGTGATTGCAATTTCGAAAAATGGATCATAAAGTTGATCCTGTTTACTAACTCACTCTCGAAGTAGAAGTACCGGACCAGGTAACCAGAAGATAAGGCCACTCGGCAAGACTGGACTAGTTTAACACGGCTATCTAGTGGAACACTATATATATAGGACTTGTAGAGCTTGAAAAAGCTTGTTTTGGTCTTTTTTTCTCTTTTCTGGCACTGAACTTCATAGACAGACTTACCAACTGATGAGCCAAAGTAGCAAATTTATTCTTCCTGGGAGGGGCGGACTCTACGTTGGTAGATCGAACTTTCATTTCTGCCTTCCATTTCATCTGTTCAAGTAGTCTCCTTCTCAAGTAGATACGCTTTGATACCAGACTGGTGTGCATTCTACGCTTACCCAGCGAGCGAAGGAGCGAGCCAATTCCTCTGTTCCGGTAGAGCCAATTCCTTTGAAGAATTGTTGACTTTCTTGTCTTTCCTCCAGTGAACAGAGTGGAAGACCAGGTATCTTCGTAGTTGGCTCTGGAATGATTGCTTGCAGGATTTCATATTTTCCAGTGATCAGCTTAGTTGGAAGAGATAGATAGGAGAAGCGAATGCCAGATGCGCGGTGTGCCAGTCAATCCAATTTCGTGAGATCGAGTCAAGATAAGAAGGCAAAATTCTTTGGAGTAAATTCGCCTGGAAGAAAGAATAGGAATTAATCTAGCTATAGTATAGATAGAGTGTCAGATGAAATGCTTGACAAGGCAAGGAAACAGAACTTCCACATCCTCAGGAGCGAGCTTGTTGTAGTTGGTCTAAAGGGGGAAATAAAGGACTGTCCCGCTACTACTTCCTTGATTCCCGGGAAGAAGGAAGACCGAGGGTAACTAACTCTTCCTTCTGAAAAATCTATATCCCAGCTTGTTTTCATCGAGCCTCCCCCCCGTTTGGAGTATAGCCAAGTGGTAAGGCATCGGTTTTTGGTATCGGCATGCAAAGGTTCGAATCCTTTTACTCCAGAGCATACTTATTCTATCAAATAGAAAAAGAAAAAGTCCCTAATAAATAAATGAAAGTAGATTTACATTCTTTTTGTATTTCTAGGGGGAATGTTGAGGCAAACTTACGATGCTGACAAGCTGGTTAGGTGCCGAGTTGGATTAGACATCGCAGGTTTCAGTTTCAGAATTGGGAAGAGGTTAAGAACCTAGTGGAATCCACTGCGAGGGGAAGTGCTGAAGTGAAGAAAAGCCCCAATTTTGGAGAGGATTGCATAATTGGAGAGACTGCTAGAATTGGAGCAAAGCCGTTATCTGGTAGGCGACTGGTACAAGTGCTAGACTGGAGCTAGACAAGAAGCGTTGAGCAGGAACTTGAGCAATTCAAGAAACCTTAGAAGAAACTGGATATGTGGCAACAAGAAGGGCTTAGCAAGAATCTTAAAACTGGTATGATACCGGCACATATCAGCCTGATGTGATGTACCTGAATTCATTCATGTTCTGTGGAGTCTTTCGTTTTTTTCATATTCTGATTTAGTCTCAGTTTAATTAGGAAGCAAATGCGGTTTCAAGATGAACTCAACCTCGAAAAGGAATTCAATTAGCTGTGCAGTTAGCCTTTTTCTCTTTCATACTTGGTTTTGAAATGGATATTGCCGTGTCACTTGAAATAAGGTTGTTTCATTTTAGAATTCAGCAAGTTTCTTAGAAAATTGTTGTTAAACAGGTTGACGTTCACTAGGATGGAATAACAAAGGCTTTTGGCAGTTTGTGGATCGAGATGTGATTCGCTTTTTGAGTAATAGTTTCTTCATTGGTGTGCTCTTCCTGGTAACCGGTAATAGGCTCAATTTGGTGCAATTCTACTTTGCTGTTATGGTAGTTACAATCCTGAATCGTTTGAACCTGACTCTCATTAATGGTCCACTATATTGCTCCCAAATGCGGCTTATTTTGATTGTCTTTCTGGTATTTGGTTCTATTTATTTCAACCACCTACACTCATATTCTTAGATCTTTTTTCTTCTTGGATTTGGCTGGAAATACGTAACAACACACACTCATAACACACAGAGTCACATAGAGGCCCAGGACTAATCTGTTCTTCATGGTATGGAGGGTATTTTGGATATCGTGAGGTAATTGACGATGAATTCGTTCTCTTGCTGAACACGGAGTTTCCGAAGCTACAAGAGTGCTTGGTTAAACGGTGCCATTAAGTTCAACTGTCTTTAAACTTACTACTTCAAGTGCAATTATCAAACTCCTTGCAAATGGTGGCTTTCTCATCTACAAAAGCAACTCTGGTATTCAAGGAAAACGATAATAGGTTCCACTCACTATGTCACTAAAGCAAACTGCATCTAGAGCACTTACCAGGGAAAATAGAATAAATAATGACGTAGTACGAGGGATTTTTTTTCTCACTATTGCCATCCTGTGTTCAGTTCCAATTTCGTAAGTAGGCGACAGACTCAAAGTCAGTAGATTCCTGTCCTTTCTATAGAAATAGGCTTGGTCAAGTGCTTAAAAAGAGGTGACCCGAATGATTTCAATGAATTGCTATTTGGTCAGATTGGAACAATTGGATTCAAAAGGAAAGAAGACTTGAACGAAGAGGGCCGCCCATGATCGATTGGATTCGGCAAATAAAGTAGAGGGCCCGCCCGTGTCACCACCAGTCCACCGAACCAGTTGTAGATCGCTAACTCTCTTGTCGACGCCCTGAACTTATGTGCGAGTTAATAATGAATTGTTCCCGAGTAGAGAGGGCAGATAAGGATTCAGTAAGAAGGATAGTCTAGTTATGGAAATGCCATCCTCTCTTTCCTCAGTAATGGAGCCCCGACTTTTTATTCCAGTTCAATTCTAACTGGTGCAGGAGTCCAAAGTGCATCTTCCAACTCCCTAACTGCGTCTTCCATGAAGTTCGGGAGACCCTCACGTGCCGCTGCCCGTGAGACTCTCCTTTGTACACTTTGCGCACCGCTTCGACTAGACCCCGCTACTACCTCGTATCCAAATAACTGCGATCTAGCTCATTCTTTTTTAAGCCCTGCAAGCCTAATAGAACCTTGTTTCCTGGGCCAGTCAGCCTATAAGTAATCCAGGCTGAAGACATTTGTTTGTTAGTTTTTTCAATCTTCTTCCTTCTATGCTTAGAGTAAGTTGAAATGACCTCCTTGATCAGCAAGTAAGCGAGTGGTAGTTCAGTCTCCGACAAGTGAGGCTGAATAGCCCCTGGTGTCCTTTTCCTTCTAAACTAGCTGCTCTCGCTTGACTCTTCTAGTGAGCAAGCAAACTGGTCGGGGATAGGGTCGGATCAAAGTAAGGAATGGGAATAACACTCACTCGTTGAAGGTAAGCCAGAAACAGGGGTTGTCCTCTCCCTTACTTAAGTCCTAGTCCATCTTTTTGTGCCCCCAAAGGGGAAGTCAAGCAATAATGAGGGAACTTGACCCACACCTGACGAAAGAGTTTGGTAGCTTGAAGGGAAGCAGAAGCAAAACCTGCTTTCTTTCTGTCCCAACCTCCAAGGGTTCCTCCCTGTATGACATAGTCCATTGGATTGGGGCAATGGTACGCACCTATGTTTGGTGTCCCTTCCTCGTCAGATCCTGGTCCCAAAGGGCAATACATTGAGTCGGAAAGACGGGCTTTCGTAAATTCCATTCTGTAGCCGAACTAGCCCCTGGATCAAGCTCTCATAGTGGGGGAATCAGAGTCAAGTTAGGCGCAAAAGAGGGGGTTGACATCATTCGTCGTTGATTGGATCAATCATACTCCCCCACAGGAAATGCCAAGGGGCGCCCTTTCTCATTATCATCTACAGCCATTTCTTCATCATCTGCTGCTGCCTTAAGTGCGTAAAGTAGGCTCATCTTCTTAGGTTTTCTAAATATCTTGTAGTAGCCGAAGGTAGTCCAGTCCGCTTGTTAGATTGAATTGAATCTTATATAACCTACGTAGCTAAAGAGAAAATAATAATAGTCTAAGTGGACCCTCTCAAAGGTATAAATAAGTAGACATTAGTCTTACTAGTTCGGTCTTTTTCTTTTTTTGGTATGATGCCCACATTTCATACTTCTCAATTCTTATTATTCAAGGGTTCGTATGTACTGAGTGACTCTAGGTCTATTCAGATGCAGCTTCAAGAGAGCTTTATTCGGCCTTTTTTGTATGATCGTCTTCCCTTCCTGTCTATCTCCTTCGGTCAGGTAGTTCTGCTTCCGATGCCGGAGGAGCAGGGTGGGATAGAAGGGTAGTTTCTAAGTTCGAGATGTCTGAGCTTGGAGGTTCCGCTTCTCTAATGTGATAATAAAGCAACAAGCAACGCCGCTCCCGTGCGCTCATCCATTGCTTGTTCTTGAGCACTAGTCATTCATCCCGGCGCTGGGTTCTTGGGATATCTTGATTCTCTTTATGATGATGTAAGGGTCGGCAACAATGAATAAGGAATCGATCGGAAGTTCGCGCCAATCGATCTTCTGTAGGAGTAGGAGGTAGCGCGAATCCCTTCTTTCTTCGTTTAGAAGAGTGATGGACCTCCACAACGTAAACCATAGAAACACATCTCCTTTCGGTCGAACCCTACGAAAGACGACTTTACCTTTTTCGTAGATAGTCTAAGTTCGAGCTACTGTAGTCTCCCCCGTTGACCTTCTTTTTTAGATAGAATCCTCAATGAGTGGAAAGGACTCCCAGACTTGCTCCACAGTATGAGCCCCATACAGAGCCGCGCCCTTGTGATATGATAAGAAGAAAAGGGGCCAGGCCGCCCTCTTTTCTTTTCCGCACCAAGCCTTCTTGTAAAATCGGGTGTATAGCTCAGTTGGTAGAGCATTGGGCTTTTAACCTAATGGTCGCAGGTTCAAGTCCTGCTATACCCAAACAAAAAAAACCACTCTTGTATTCATAAGGATGCATAGTAGCCTTCAAAGAGAACTCTTTGGCCTTGAGCCTCGCCCCTTTCTCATCAACACCTCGACTTCGCTCGTTGTTTGAGGTAAGTATAAAGGAGATCAGACTGGCTCGGTCATTGATAGGCCGGCCTTCTCCTTATTCATTGGATAGGGCGTGGGGGAAAGTCAAGTCAAGCACTAGTTAGTTGGGGTGGGACGCTACAAAGCAGCATTCGTTGCACTAGCGCCTTATCTTTTGAAGCTAAACAGAGGCTCAAAAGACGGAGTACGTCCGAAGTCGTTGGCTGCCTTTTTGTAGTGCGCAAGTCAGAGTGAACTTCTTCTTCTGTTCTACGAATCTACTAACGAGAACTGCCGTACAGTCCTATCTTTTCTTAAGAAAGATCGTAGATGAACGTTTCGTTACCTAAGTAGTTGAGCAATTCATTCCAAGGTAAACAAAGAGGTATTTCCTTTTCTCGTTCAGTCCCTCTTCTCCTTCCATCCCAGTAGGCCTATTCATGCTTTTTTGCTATCCATCTTGATCAAATAGAAGAAGGGAAATTCTTTCTTGGGAAGAGAATAAAAAAGTTCAAAAAGAGAAAACCACTTTCTTATTGTCAAGTAGTAAACCATAGTTCTCATCCTAGGAAACCATATCGATCATCGGTTTAGAGCTCCCAACTACGAAGCTCTTTTCTAGAGCGAGTCAACAATTCGTGGATCCATGGTTTGGATGAAGCTATGTACCCGGGTAGAGATGATTTGTCTCAAAGATGTTTCGCTCATCCAAGAATCTGAAACTTCATCTACATAAAATCATAAATAGCCCTTTCCTTTATTTTCTTGACTTAAAAAGGTAATCAATCCTTTCTTTTCATCTTTTTTCAAGTCTTCCTCTTCCTGATTGACTCAATCAGGGATAGAAATTCGGATCAACTATGAGGAGTAGGGCTGCTGGGCAAGTGAATGAACTGTCCTAGGCATTTCCAATAAGTTTAGTGAAGTGAGGGCGAAGCCTTTTTTTAGAGGGAAAATACACTCCAAATGATATTCCATAATGGAAGAAATGAGTTGCAGATTTACTGAAATAAAAAAATACGATACTTTTCTAGTCGTAGGTACGGCTACCTATCTAGTTTCGTGCTTCGGGCGTACCAGATTCAATAGGCTAGGTTTATAGCTGACAGATTTCTTTAAGAACTAGCCGCCTATAAGCCTCGCTAGTAGTATTCCTGCCTAGTGCCGGAGTAAGTGACTCACAAGGTAAGTTCTCCTCGATGCATTTCCAACACTCTCTTTTTCTACGTACACTTTGGATTCCTCAGTAGGTAGGGACAACGTTCGAGATCTCATCCGACCGTCTATTTCTCACTGATTGGGAGATTGGATTGGAATCTGAGGAGAACTAATTGGATGTCATGGAACGAATGGGGCACTACGTTGGTTACCCACTGCTAGCCTAGCGGAGATTTCTCTATTTGTTGAAAGTGGAAAGGAGTCATATTTGAATTGGAAAGTTGGGCTCGTTCACTCACACCTTTCTTTGATTATCGATGACTTGGCTTCTTGCTCAAGTAAGCACCCGTCATACAAATTCATTATCCTTGGGGCTCGCTCCTTCCTATCTACGTTATTCTTTCTTTGTTACTCTCGTAATGACGTTCCGAAAGAAATCAAGGTTCCCAGGTCACAGCTCTGATTCTTCTTCCCTTATAGAACCTTCCCGCAAGAAATCAGTGGAAGTGGGTCCACCCCTACAACTCATCAAATCTGCCTTCTTTTCTGTTCTGCGTTGTACATATTCTCAAGTTATGAGAAAGAATGGATTTGAATGCCATTTTGCATTTCAAAAAAGAAATGAATGAAGAATATTTTCACCTATTATCTTATAAGCAATCAAAGCATTTGAACTGCTTAATGAACAATAAAGAAAGAGCTAAGGTCAAAAAGTATATGTGTTACTAATAGTAAACCAATTGGATTTGGAGTTTGCTTTCAGCTGAACATGTTATAACTACAAATGAGGTGAGGCTTGATAGGTGGTTTGCAAGAACTAGGGAGGAACACAAGTTATGTACTTTAGGCTAAACATATGAATTTTGAAGATCACTTTTCCAATTGGACATAAACAAAAGCAACCAATAATATATATATACTTCCATAATATTTTCTCTATGGTGAAGTAATTTCATCGATAACCACTAAACGATTAAGTAGCGATGTATGCAAAGCTAGACAACGAACATTTCATAATACACTCGTTCTGCATATCTATAGGATAAAAGAAAAAAGAAGTTTTCCGAAATCAAAAGATCCATAAATCGATTTTGTATGGTTCTTATTTCGTTGAAAACGTTTCCATGAGACTTTCTTTCATTGAAGAAGTCCATGACTTGTTCTAGGTGATATGAGGTTGAACAGGCTTTCGAAAAAATGCAAAGAAGGGTACATGAGGGTGGAATAAAAAAAAGATGACCCCTTCCTTCTTCCTGAGCATTACCGATAAATATTCATTATTTATACGTTAGGTTGGGTTTCAGATGTATATCATTTATTATATGAAACCAAAAAGAAGAAATGACAAGAAAGTTGTATATAGATGGAGGAAAAAATTACGATGTGGAAAACAAGGCAGGGGTTTTGTACAATGATATTGTACAACAATTTGGAAAAGGGATGTAGCGCAGCTTGGTAGCGCGTTTGTTTTGGGTACAAAATGTCACGGGTTCCAATCCTGTCATCCCTACCTATTACTTCTCCTATGGGCAGTAACGAGGGATCAATTGAGATCGATTCAAATGAAATTCAGAGTTTCATTTTGCTATATGCATGCGGTACAAAAATCATCCTTTTCTTTACAGCTTTATCTCCCGTCGTAAGAAAGCGCTCTTAGTTCAGTTCGGTAGAACGTGTGTCTCCAAAACCCAATATCGTTGGTTCAAATCCTACAGAGCGTGATTCTGTTCTTGTTATGTCGAATCATAAAAATAACTTAATAAACTGGAATGTCCGACTACTGTTCTTAACCCAAATCAAAGAAAACAACAGAAATACTCGAGAGACCACTGACCAATCTCCGTCCATTTTCCCTTGCCTTTCCTTTACGGGTATGCCTGTTTTAGGGGACCTTATAGTAATATAGACCAACTAGAAGAGGAGACGAATCCTTCATGAATCGCCTTGCTTAAAGAGGTTTATTAAAAACCGCCCGTGGAACTCTTGTTTTGAGGAAGCAATGAACATTGTATTTTTCCATTCTCAATAAATGAGGAAGGAGGGGTGAGGTCCTCACTTGCGAGTGAGGCAAGGCTTTCTTTTATAATACATCCTACCCGGTTGACGATTGCGTTCTATTCCAATTATTCACTTGTTTTTCTTGTCATTGTGGCGAGACCAGATGAGAGAGAGAACTATTTTCCATTTCCAGACAGACCCCGAGCCGAGGTTGGAACAATTCTGGATTTTCTTGTTGGTTCCTTCTTTATTATTTATTCAAAGTGAGTCTCTTCCATTCGGTTCATTAGCTTTAGGAAAAATAGAAGCTGCGGAAATGCTCGCTTCTAAAGGCTTAAAGGCTCTGATCAAGGCAATGAACATTTTTAACTTGGAAACTAATAAGAAAGGAATTCAAATCATAGTTCAATACAGACTTTCTCTTTTCACAAGGGTGAAACTTTCCTTCCAATACTTGTGCGCTCTACCCATCTCTACTGAACAAACCCACTACACATCGTTGGCAAAACCTACATCGAGTGGCAGGGTATGTGTGTAGGCCTTTTCAAGGACATTCGAAACAACATGTCGATAAATTACTATAGAAAGTGGGGCTAGATCGAGAGTTCTGACCTGGTGATCTTCAAACTCTTTTTTTTCTAGCGAAAGAACGCCCTTCTGAGCGATGATCTCCTACAAGCGAGTATAGTAAGGTTGACTTCAATTGAGACAGAAATGTCACTGGTCAGCTCCTTAGCGTGACAATTAACACAACTTTATTATTACCTAATAGATTAGATAAGGGAAGAAGGCAGGCCAAAGCTTATAAAAAAATAAGTAATGATACGTGTATTGAGAAATCATTTGAAGAAGTGTACAATATTATTACCTAATAGACGATTGAAAGAGGACTGATCACCCGACTTTGTCTTAGTCCGCAAACGATTGAAAGAGGACTGATCACCCCTCTTATTTGTGATCTTTTAATAGAAAGAAAAAGCCTTCTCTCAGACTTCAAGGTCATAGAAAGAGGGATTCAAAATGATTGACGGGTACCAAAGCAAACATCCCTTTTCCCCTTGCCTGCCTCCCCATGACGAATCCTTTGTCTACCTGGATCTTCAAAGAGCCTCATAGCCAAAAATTATCAAGCAGAGAAGCCATTTCTTTCTCTCTCTGATACTAATTCCCATCTCATGAAATTTCAATTCCATTTTGATTAATAAAATATAGGGCTGGCCTTTAAGATAGGATGACATAATTGCAAATTCTTTTTTAGGACTTAAAAAGAAAGCAATAAGACTGAAAAGTGGATTTTAGACATGGCTGACTGACATGTTTACGTCTCATATTGGCTAATGTATTTGGAAGCCCTAGGGACGTCTGTCAAATCTTATTCAAAAACTTTATGGGGTGGCATCCATGCTGAAAAAAGAGAGAAGATTGGTTCGAACGTCAACTACTGATTGCTCTATCCAAGTCATTCCATCTAAATACGAGGCCCACTGCTGGCGCTAATTCACTTCTTTCATTGAGCTGTGCTATATCACGATTCCTCCAACAATAAGACCTTAGGCTGACCGATCTAACCTATATGCAACGGCTTTAGAGTCAAACCCGTCTAGTAAAAACGGTTATCCTGCGCCTCTAACATGTAGTTCTTTCTAGCAATCCGTCTTCCGGGCTATCTCTTGTAACACTAGACTTCGGATCTGTGAAGTTAGCAAACAATCCATACTGGGCCTTAAGCTTTCTCGACTATTGATCAGGCTAGTTCACTCCTACTATGATGTCAATTCGAGATTCAAAGTACTTATTTGCTGATTTGAATTCCAGACCAATACCACCCCGCTTCCTCCTAGCTGAGCTTGGTAGCCGATGCATCAGCTCCTCCCTCTTTCATTTCATTCCAATGTATATCTGCTTTGCTACTTGTAAGTTCTCTTCTCTGCTCCTAGCTCCGAATGCCAGTATGTAGAGAAGTGATGGAAAGGGTTGTGCTCTTTCATTTGAGAAATAGCCAACCAAAATAGGAATGTTAGAACAGAATATTTAGATACAGGTCCCTTATTCAAACTGTACTGAGTAAGATTCATTGAAGAAATGCTTCTCCGAAGCAATAAGTTTGTGGCACAAGCATAGTCTTCTGCTAACCCATCTTTCTATTAAAACGAATGTAGCTAACGTGAACTAAAAGCAAGCTCTTGTTCGAGGAAGTCGAAATTGTTAGTTGTTGCTAGCTTGAACTGAGTTGTTCCTGTTGGTGCTAGGGTTGCCAAGGGAGTTGTAGCGAGATGCTGCTAATGCAGCTATTTCTGATGTCCGGACGATGCACCGGAAGTGAAAGAAAAAGATATGATGCTTCTGCTTTCCTAAAACTTATGCCTTTCTATATTATGGCATAAAGTGCTATGTGGCGCTTGATGACATTTTGTTCAATGACTCTGATCCAGACATGCCACCGCCCAAAAAGGAGGAAACCCTCAAAGTCTGCTTCATCTTCAAAGGGAAAGGAAAGAAAGCTGAATCTTCTAGTCTACAGCCCCAAAAAGACCAGTCAATCCTAAGAGGAGTGCTGCAGCAAAGAAAAATGCTGAGAAAAGAAGGCTTATCAGAGAAGAAAGAGAAAAGGAACATCAGAGAAGATAAAGCTCAGGTTCAGAGAGAAAAACTGGAAGCAGAACAGGCCAAGAAAAGGAGAAGAAGAGAGCAGCAGCAGAGCCAGGAAACCTAAATTCATAGGTGTCCATGCAGAAGGGAATCTTAGAAATGCTATGTTTTCCACCCTAGGGCGTTTACCCACTCCAATAACAGGCAAGGAGCTAGGAGGACACAGCCAAGAAAGAGAAGATAGGTCTATTTTCATTCGTGTAGAACTGCTACCTCGTTAACGAACTTACTCAAAGAGTGCTATAGAGCAGAAAGCCGCCCTGTTATTATTTTATTAACCTCAGAAAGTATCACGCGCGGGGCACCTCACATCGCAATAAATCACTACTATTAGGCCCTTCCTATCATTCCACAATCCGAAGGAAAAAGAGTATCCGATGAAGGAAATCGTATCTGATCTATCACCTTCCTCGTATCGATGCTTGCCACCGCGTCACTAGGTTGTTCATAGCTCTTGCTTAGCTTAATGGATCACCCAACTGTATTCCGGGATGTGTGCATTCCACAATCCCTTAAGGAAGAGGTTCACTATAGCCTTGCTTGTTAATGGGTTTCTGACTTCACAGCAAAGTGCTAGACTAGGGATAAGCTGGATACTGACTTCTTTCCAAGAGCTCCATCAGCCCTGCTTAGCCATACATCAGCTCTACCATTACTATACGCATTCTACCTACGCTTTTATGGAAAGAAAGAAGAAAGGTTGATCCACACAAATAAGAGATATGTAGGCCCAACCTTCAATTGTAGATAATAGCAAGCCCCTTTGCTGAACAGATGTATAGAGGAAAAGGGTGACCCACATCGCAAGGGCTTTCCGATTGTGTGAATCAGAGCCCAAGAGAAGATCAATTCATTAGGAGACAGGTATCGATGATTGCCAGCAGGAGAAAGATCACTAGGTTCAGTCTCTGATCTAATCAATAGGGTTCCCTACATACATTACGTTTTCTGGAAATTAAGCAGGGATAGTAGCAGCCTTTTCGAGGGCAAAAAAAAACAAGTTTCCAAGATTTGCTCTTTTTTCCTTCTTTTTTGAGTGAAAATAAGGAGTGCCCGGCCATCTAAAGTGCCAGTCTAAGTTCCCCTCCAGGCTGCACGGTAAAGGGCAGACACAGGTTCAGAGCGAGGGGAAAGGATCAAGGGTGCGTAGTATGCTTCTTACCCGCTTTATCTGCAAGGTCTAGGATTGGTTTTGTTAACTAGAGATCTTTTCCTGGGCGTTTACAGCTCTTCCATTTAGAAGCTAAGCTCATTTTCGAGTACTAAGCATAGCATATATATTACTTGCTACTTGCCAATATGTAGATAAGTGAGTGTAAAATTCAATGTCCGACCGTGGCTATTGAATCGTCGAGGTTGTGTTAGTGAGCTGCTCTTTGAGTCTACCTTTTACCCAAGGATGTAGTTGTCTATGCATAAAGAGTAGTTGCCCCTCAGAGTGTAGTCAAAGTCTTGAGGGAAGGATATAGTGCCAAAAGGCATGGTCCTTATAGTGGATAGTACGAGTTAGGGGAAGACCATTCCCAGTAAAGATACTTTTGAAATCCAGTTTTAAAGCTCTTTTATTTCCAAGGACAATGATCCCCAAGACAGGACTCTTTGTTTACATTCCAAGGTGGGAATGGGTGAGAGTCTAAAGTTGTATTCTTCTTCAGTGGAAGGCTCTGGGAATCCCTCTTTTAGTTGGCAAGGTCAATCTAGCAGATGATAGGTCTAGAGAGAGCTGGCTTTAGGGGTTCTAGGGAAAAAGCTATATCAGCAGTTAGCAAGCAATCGTCAGGGTCTGACGGGGATGTATAAAGGTTCGTGAGATTATAGGCAGTAAAGCGAATATCAATCTTGACCTTTCTGGTATCTGTACCTGGCTCAATGGAAGCTGTAAAAAACTTGTTCTTTATTAATTGAAAGAGAGGGTTAGCCAGTTTACTTTCTTGGGACTCCAAACGAGCCAGTTGCTGTCCTAATAGAAGTTCATGTCGATCCAGCCAAGCCAGTGCCATCATTAGAAAGTCCGGTAACAACGATGGCTACAAGAGCTATCAAACTTTTCATACGCACTTTTGCATTACCTTTAGTATGCGTTTCTCAATCAATTGTGCTCGCAACAGCAGCTTCCCCCGATACAGGTAGTTCATCAAGTCTATTTCATTGGAGTTCTTATGAATATAGCTCTCTCGAGTCGAAACTCCCGAGGAAGGCACAAGGTATAGACCTAATGAATGCAACTAGTAGTACAATCTCTTTTTTCTTTTTGGGCCCGAGCATAGGTATGGGGGTATGGCCCAATCTCTTTTCTTTCCTATGAAAATGGCAGCGTCAATGAAAAACATCGTAGATAGCGCAAAGGAAAACTTTAGCAGTAGAAGCTCGTGTCGATGAAAACAATTAGGTAAATTCTTATTAGAAGCGAATCGAACTCTAGAGTGAATGGTTAGACCCACTAGTTCCCTGCGTAGGCTGTTTGCTCAGCAGCTTTGGCGGTGGGTAATCCAGCGGATAGCGCTTTTTAGAAAAGGGAGAGTGACCAGTAGACCTTTCTATCCCATTTTATTAAGAAACAGATGGAATCCCGGGAGCAACTCCAAGAGGAGACGAAGGTAAAGGTAGATCATAGCCCCCAGAAGACGCATAAGCGGAAGACGACTAAGTTCTCCTTTGATGAAGAAGGAAGAACTACACATCGCTCTCATCTACATTGTTAGCTCGCCACATCGATAGAATTGTAACTGGCTCCTAAGCCTTGGCCGCATCCCTTTGATACATCATATATAGAAGAAGGCCTCGCCTCACCATCAAATGCATTTTATTGCTCTTCAGCAAAGCCACTTTGACCCGGTCAATCATAGAAATTGGAATAGAAAGAGTTGCTTCCTCTAGGCATAGACCAGTTATCAACCAACTTGAAAAAGAAATTCCTAGGGGATTGGCTTTGATAAAACAGGAAAACTCCCACGGATAAAGGTTTGAAACATCCTCCATTGGACTTATTAAATAGGGCTCCATATCAAAAAGATCCACGCTCCCTTCGTCTTAAGCTCGAAATCATTATCTGAGGAGAAAAGGTTACCGGTTACCTATTTCCTACTCGCCCTTTAGCAAGCCCTTAAGAAGTCAGAGATGATTCCCAGTGAAGGTGAGCTTGCGAGGAAAGCGTATGATGTGAATGAGATACCGATTGGTCTGAGTTAGACTCCAAAGAAAGGCCCTGTGCTATTAAAACAGGTGATACTCTCATTGAAATGTTCCTGACCACACGAAGAAAAGGTTTATTATCAACGTCAACTAACCCCCTATGACTATCTTATTCTTCCCGGGATTAACTGCCTTAGGCGAAACGGCTTAAACGTCTTGATTTCTATCTGCACAGCCAAAAGGAAAGAAGGAATTGTAACACCTACATAGACTGGGGTCAAATCCCATTGCTTCGCCATATGTTTCAGATCTTTCTCCAGAATGAGATTCTCATCTTAATTACGTTCGAGTGAAAGGTCTTCCCTTTACTTACCAGGGCATGATCGTCTGCATTGACTGTAGCCCTTCCTATCACCTCTGCTACACCCGCCATTACTTGATCGATTCTAAAAGATTTATTATTAACCGAAACGCAAGCTCCGGAGGTTAACGACAGATTGTATACACCCATTCCTAAATATTGACCCCGAAAAAAGAGTGCAGATTTCTCCTATACTTCGTCCGGAGCCATTCGAGAAGTTAGGTAAGCGTTGCCAATGGCCAAAGACATTAACTCCCGTTTTTAGAAAACAACAGGCATTACCGGCGACAAAGAGGCGGGAAAACGCCATGCATCTCGTAGTTTGGCATGAACTGGTTTCGAGTACGTATCCCTTTCCAATCTCGAGTCACTTCACTTCCAATCATAATATTTCATCTATCTCGGCGGCTAACTTCTCGGTTGAATATACTTTCATTTACAAGATTTGACTCTCGCATACTTACCTTGTGCCATTCATCAGCTTATCAATTTGAATTGACTTCTCCATTGATTAAGGTTCCTCCATGCGTTCTATTTCCTTCAGCTATGATTTCGGTTATCCAGCATCTACCTAATAAAACAATGAACTGGTTTCACGGCCTACTTATCTTAAGGTTCTCTTCAGGTTTCACAGCAGGATTTCATTAAAGCGCTTGCTTCGCATGCTCAATACCCAGCTGTGATCTCCTAGGTCTTAATAAGCTCCCATTCCTCAATGATGCTTCTTCTCATCATTTCTCTTCTTGATCAAGAAAGAGCGATGGCTTTCGCTAGTAGTTCCGTTGTGGCTTTTTAAAAAGCAATTGTCCTTTTTTTTCTTTGGAAATACGATACAAACCGATCTATACGATCTTGAATACTTCTCAATTCACATTGGGTGGGGCGCCCACGAGCAAAGGCGCTTCCTTAAGGCTAACGACTAATCTTTAGAGGAAAGATAACAACACTTTTCCCTCTAATCGAAATCGACTGTTTTACTTTTTGAAAAGGATTGGTCTACTAAATGCTCGGAACGGAGAAAACAGAACAGCATGACTTCCAAAACCTTTTGAGAACCGTTTATTTCACTGTTTCTGAAGCGTAGGGAAGAATAACGATTACAATCAAGAGATGCCAGGATCAATTTTATGGTATGGCAAAGTTGGGCGATAGTTTGGCCTTAAGGTGGAAGTGGCGGGACGTGGGTGGATCCGGAATTCAATTATCAGGGCAATCTTCGAATAGCTCACCGAACGAGTACAATAACGCCCCCGAGTGAATGGTTTCCACCAGGGAATGAAGCTGAGACTGGGTTGACAGCCAGGATCCTCTCTGAAAGCCGATGGCTAATAAGATGATGCCAATACTGGATACGGAAATGAAAGGCACATTACTTCTATCGAAATTGATATCACAATTCCACTAGGCGAGAAAAGATCGTAGTATGAGTTGTCAGCAGTTGGAGTAGGTTCCAGCTAGGTGAGATTCCTTAACTGGCTATATATAGCGCCAACTTTGACTCAACTAATCCCTTCGGCAGTGATTTCGCTTGCTTCAATAAGATGTTTGTTTCCAGTTACCGTTTAGAAACGGATCAACTTTTCAATCCATTTCTATCGAGCAAGACTAAGCAATATGAAGGTGGTAATTTTGTATCTTTCACAATACGTAGGCTTCCATCCCCTGCCACTCTTACGAAGCCATTAAGTTAGGCGCACTAAAGAAGGGGTTAAATCACTCTTTAATCGTTTCATGATGGATTCCCCGCAAGGGGTAGGTAAAGGAAGTTCTATTCTTGGAGGGATTTGTTAAACAAAGTACGCTTCTTATTCTATTCTATTCTTCAGGTGACTCAAATTTTAGTACGCAAGTGGGAGCAAAACAAAAGGATTTGTGATTCTTACCCTTCGAAAGATCGGTAAAGGTCATTCTAGGCTCTTTCTCTTTAGAGATGCTGACGAATCCTCATTCTAATCCTCCTATTGAATCACAAAAGAGGGTGCCCTTTCAGGTGTTGTGCCTATAGTTTTAAAAGGAAGTATGTAAAACGGGTAGTGATGCCTCTGTACATAACCAATAATGTAGATTCTGTAAGACAATATCATTACCAGTTTCTAGGTTCACTTAACAATGTGGAAAGTATCGTAGTGGTTTATTTGAAACCAGGACAAACAGCAGTGGATGATTGTTTCGTCGGAGATGACTTATATAACTACCACTGACTTGATTCTCTTGGTGCGCTGCTGGAGTGGATGTCAAACTAAGATAGTGGGGGACTCCTATGAATTGTTTGGTTTGTTATCTCTTTGCTCACTTTGGATCAATGACCAGATTCCCGCTATTATAAGTTCTTCAAACTTGCAGCTGATCGATTGCAAGATTTTCTAGCTTTTCCTCTTCCCCACCTAAAAGAATGAAATGGATGCTCTGACTCTCGCACTCAGGAAAAGGGGAGCTACTTAAACTGACAACTCTATGCTATCTTTTAGATTAGGCCCGGAAAACTCTTAGCTACTTTTAGGTTGGGATCCAGCGAGAGAAGATTGAGCTACGCCCTGTACTACGTTACTTTCGGATTCACTTATGGGTGTACTGCTAAACTTTCAAGCTCGGAGTTATGGATGTACTGCTAAACAGCCATGGTCGGAGCTTTTTTTCAATAAGAGTGGAAAGCAAATTGGTAATCTAAATGCTATTACTTGATTAACCATTTTTGATGCAACACATGAAACAAAGAAGTAGTAGTTATCAATGAATGCTTTGACATGAGAATCCCATACCCTTTTGTTCCTTTGCATTGAAGGATCTTTGTTCGGCTAGTGAATTGAAAACTCCTCGCAGTACTTCTTCGCTTATCCAGTGGTGGGTCGATAGTAGGAGATATGGGTGGTAGTCCAAAGATTGGATATGGAATGGGTTTCGAGGAGAAGAAGGATTGAAATTTGTGTTATGGTTTCCGGGTTTGTCAACCAAGTGCAGGAAGATGGAAATATAAATGATATCGGTGAAGATGCAGCAAGTAGCACAAGTGCCTCCAATTGCACATCAGGAGAAGATGTCACTACAGATCCTGCAACCTCAAGAGGGAGCAGCCTGTCCGTCCTATTTAAAAGACTTTTTATATTTTCTCTGTTCACTTACAATAAATAATCTCTTTTTTAGTCGATCTGAAAACCTTATTCAGAGTTTGCTTCATTCGGAAGTAAGTCAACTTCTTCACTGGGATGCCAAAGGACAGGAGACATTCATTCACAAGTAGGGTTTCGGACAATTAATTCATTCAATCCTTAACTTCAATGCGGAAAGCACATCCTCTCTTCTAGAACCAAAGAACTTGCTTTGCTATAGGACTCTCAACCCTCTTCTATAGCGCTTCCCTCTCCGACGAAGAGGGGACTCTTTGCATCAAGATTCGTTGAAACGTACCTTTATGCAAACCTCTGAGCGACCATTGCCCCTTGGATGGACTCGACCCGTTCATTCTCGCGCGGATACTCTATACTATGGATGCGTTAGGCTTTGACTCATCAAAACCCTTCTCAATAAGCTCAGCCACTGATTTGGAATCGACTTAAAGAATGATCTTCCTCCCTTTTTTATTAGTATTTCCTCCACGCATATCAGATAGATTTCTTCTCGTGGACTTTTCTACGTTGTGATTCTTAGGGATCTTTTTTCTCCGAACCAACCAGGGCACCCAAGCGTTCAAACGTTACCCCCTCTTTCGACTTTCTTCTTTTTGAACCCTCAAAACACGAAGAATGTAAAGCCTACATCACCGCAGATGAGGATCGGGAACCTGTAGGTGGTCAAGCTAGCGTATCAGTCAATGTTGTAGATGTTTAGTAATAGCCAAGCCTAGCGATGCGTCTTCCCAGCCTATAGCCCTCGTGCGAGCAAGCAAACCTAGCCAGTAGGAGTTTTAGCGCTAGAGGAAGGAAGTAAGAAAGTTTCTATAAAAAGTAAGCGTGATAGAAAGCGTGAGATCGTATCCCTTTTGATAGAGGTTCTTAATCCCCCGGGATATCTCCTAAGGAAGGAAGAATGAGAATCATTTCAGTCCACTGGTTCTAGCCCTGTAGCTGTAGTAGTAAGCCTGTCAGGAAGGTTCTATTAAGCAAACCTGTAAGTTAGTGATTCAAAGTATAGCCCTGGTGCTGGTGTATGAGATATTGCATTTTCAGTGAACGCTGACTAAGAATCCGGTCCCGAAGGGGGATTAGAGACAAAGCCAATGAGGAGCCGAAGACAGCCTTGTAGGAGGCCAAGCTGCAAAGAGCGCTCGAGGAGACCAGTATACCAGCTAATCACTCGTGCGAGTAAGTCAGGTTGGAGAAAAGGTTATAGCGTTTAAATAGTTTCCTCTTCCGTATCTTTTTATGCTTTCCTTCCTTATCCAACCAAAAGTATAGTGAACTGCCTGGAAGGTTTATAGCCCGTACTCCCCTTATACATCTAGAATAAAGTAATATTCGCTATAGCCCTATCTCTTCTCCACAGGCACTCAATCCCTATTTAGCAAGACTGACCTATTATTTATAGGCACTTCCCGATATCTTCAGGTTCTTACTTACCTTTGACCAGTAAGACACGAATGATCTACTCATCAAGGGATGTGATGGCCCATCAGGATCTTACGCATCCCTATACTTAACTCAGCCCTGTGCTATACTCGAGAGTAGGTGGAAACATTAACGTATCTATCTTTTAGCTCCCCTCCTGCCTATCCCTATGGATTTGAATCCAGAAGCAAGGGCACCACTTCGCATATCTATTTCGATTTCCTATTTTGATAGATAATGGAAGAATTCAAATAAGCAAAACTATTGGTTCTATTCTCGTGCAGGGTCGCCGATACTCGTCGGTACCCTCTTGTCCTGGAGCCGGTGGAAAAGGGTGGAATTTACTAATCCCGTGTCCAAGTTAGTCTACCTAAATCTGACCATGGCTAAACAGGGCTTTTATCTTTTTTTCTTCAGCATACTACTACGATCAAGGCGGAAAGTCCAGTGCTTATTGATCAAAGAAGAAGCGATAGGGGTCTTCTGTGAAGAGACCAAAAAGTAAAGGGTCTTGGGACCTACCTAATGGTGAAGTTATGGCATTCTCTTTTAGGAGTTGTTTATCCGCATTGGAAAACCATGGAGATACAAGCGGTCAAAGCAGAAAGGGTTCTCGCTTCTCCGTCTGGAAGGTGGACCAAATCCTATCGATCTTTCCTTACGACTCGACTTAGGCTCAAGCCCACAGAGGGCTAAAGGCAGTATCTTTAGTCTACCCTTGCTGCCTATTTCCTTTTATACGGTCATTCCGTGGGGCCACAAGCACACCATCAATTGCATTATCCCCGGTACCACACATCACTCCACCTACTATCCTTCAAAGCTAAGTTTGTGATTCCCACTCAATGTTATATGGTGATTGTAGGTATTTATAAAATGAGATATCAAAGGCGAGGGATTGCTGGGTCCCTGAATAAGCTGAATGTGTGATTGATAGCCTTTTAGTTCGTGAGATTACGTAAGACATATTTAGAACCATCTCTGATTCACGCATTCACCCTAAAAGGAGTAGGGGATTTCCAAAGATCTCTAGCTCTTAAATCACTTGACTAAAAAGAAAAAACGGAATATATGATTTTGATTCATGCACGGCCCCTTCGAAAACAAAGGCCTAGGCGAGATTCGATTTAGTTAAAGAAAACGGACCTTGTCCACGTCTAACGGCGGTACCCGCAGATCCTCATGTTTCTTTCCAAATGGACTAAACATTCTTTTTTGTCACTTTGTTCCAGGATCGGGTCGAGCAAACAGGGATCGAAAGCTCCTAACCGTTTCTACACTGTGTATAGGGAAAGAAAGAGGGGAGGTAAAGGCGACAAGACGGTGGGGAAACTTAGCCTACCTTACTGAGTTAGTCGATTGGAGAAGAGCGCCACATCACACTATAGACAGATCCGAAGCAAACATATCTGGTACTCTATTTATTATGTCAGCTTATTCGAATCTTTTTACTCTTCATAGTCTTGGTCATAGATAGGAATCAAGGCTATTTCCTTCTTAGGCACCACATTCTTAGCTTAGGAAAAGCGCATTCTAAACGATCTAAACCATTTCCCGCCGGTCGTCTCGCTCGTGCTTCTCGTGGTGAACCACTCACTGTCAAAGGAATTGATCCAAAGCAAGAAGATCCATGCGATCACATCTCAAACATCTCATAAGGAGCTCGAAACTCCCCAACGAATGAGATAAAGACAGAATGAACAGTGGGCAAGGATGACGGTTGAAGCGGATCCATTCCATCCTATGCCTCATCAGTCTCTGGAAACTCGGAGATATGTCTTTTGCCAGAAAGCTAGCAGCAAGGGAAAGCGGTCTTCTTTCATGGAATCCCATTCCTTTCCACCTGTTGTAGTGGTTGAAGCCGCAGGCACCAAAACAGTGCATTGATGGAGCGCTATGATGCTCTCAGCGATGAAAGTGAATTTAGATGATCCTCAGCAAGGGGTTGTTCTATCACTTCCTTCTGCTGAGGAGTCGCCTTTCGTACCTCCGACAAGCTATGATACTATGGTTTTTAGAAAGTCCCCTATTTTTTGAAAAAGGGAGCCTTGTGCAATCTCTCTCGGGATCTCGGAGGAGACCCTTGTCCATTTACAGGTATTCATAGGTATTGTTCTCTTCACACAGAGAACTCTTTTCTAGAGCACGGCATTGAGCACCAGTTATCTGGAACTCTAGAGAAAGATATAATGACATCAACAGTTCTTCTTTTCACTTTTTCTTCCTACCTCGGCAAGACTACTTACAACAGTATTGGTTTGCGTTCAATTCCCCCTAGACCCATCTTTCGTAGAGCTAAACCTCTGTATGTGAATAGATTCCGATCAAGTAAGCAGGAGAATAAATCCAAGGAAAGTAAAGTGGTTCAAGTGATAGCCAAATAGTATACCATCAGCTGGAAAGTATAGGAATGCAATGAGAAAGACAGATAAGAGAAACACATAGCATCGTTTAAGACTTGAAAAAGCATCATCACGCACTCTTCATCTGAAATGACTAAATAGTCCACACATTCTGCAATCATGACTTCACTTGTCTCGCCCTCCGCAAGTTCTCTTTTATATATCCTGCACTCTTCTTGTGTCCCGGGAAACAATTTCCTTTCACTTTCATAGGGAATCGTGCTTGTTTGCAAGGTGACTTTCCTCGCTAAAATAGTGTTTCATTTAGGGATACGAAAGAAAAGCCTATTGGATCAAAAGTTTCGATTTTCTCTTCTAAAGCTTAGGAAAGTGGATAGCAATAAAGCCATTCATTTCCAATCCCCTATAATCGAGA
>OU342746.1:171400655-171413155 GCA_910589775.1 Avena eriantha
CGCCCGACTCTTTGATCTTAAACTTAAGAATGCTGGTTTTAAGAATGAGTGATTGCCCTTCTCCGACCCTTACTGTCCAACCGGAGAGCGGACGGCTAATGTGTTCCACTTATTGAACAGGGTCTATGGTCGGTCCGTGACCCCTGGATGCCGAAGGCGTCCTTGGGGTGATCTCGTAGTTCCTACGGGGTGGAGACAATGGGGTCGGTCCATGGATTTTCCTTCCTTTTGCCACATTTCGCTCAAAAGGTTGAAGCAGGGAGTGGGACTGGGAACAGCGATGGTGAAAAAGACAAACATTCGGTAATTAACCTTGCAGGCTTTCTAACACAAATTCCCATAAATAAGTGAAGCCTACGCATGCATAAGGATTGATGAGTCATATTACATACAGGCATTAGTGGAATTTGACCATATTCCCACAAGACCTTATAATAGGTAAACTAGGTATGGAGTATTTTTTTTGAACGGTGTCAGTTTTCTGTTTTGAACTCCTGGTACTGTGCAAATCCAGTAAGTTGCCCACATCCACAAGTCTTTTTTGTCAAGATATTGTTTCAAGTGTGGTGTCATAGTTTGATGGTGTTGCACCTAAGCATGATGCACTGCTGATGCACTAGTTTGGTTCATTTGTTAGACCGCTCTCTATATGTGTGCGTTCAATGAAGCAGTGCAACTGTTAGTTAGTTGACTTGAATTGTACCCTTTCAACTTCTAACTGCAATACCATTTACCTGCAGTTCCTACACACTTGGTAGTTTGAAGTATTACATAACTAGGATGAGGGTTTCGTTTTTCAATATTCATTGCGTCCTAGTATCCGGATGATGAAAGGGCGGGCACCCCATCGTTCCACTAAAATGGTCCAAGGAAATCTGGCAGGAGAATGATCGGCTAGAGACGATTTTCCTCTTGATCACCCTCCCCAACTTGCCTCTGCGCATGTAGACGAGAAGCGCTCTCAGTAAATTAGCAAGTCTTATGGGTACTCCGATCTTGTTCGTGAGGAAGAAAGACTGCCTTCTTCGTTCAATGAATCTGCATACCACCAAGGGCTATTAAAAAAAAGAAGTCTGAATCCGTGTCTTCTCTGCCATTTGATTTCCTTGACCACTAGCACTAGCCTTAAATTAAAGCCCTTTCGCTACCTTGACTCTTCTTGTTATTATCCAGACCCATCAAGTCATTCAAAAACAAAGAAAGAAAGATGAATAAGCAAAGCGAAGGCCAAGCCTGATCTCCCTTTCCCTTGATATGGTGGACTCCTAAAATAGGCTTTCTTTGTTCGTATGATTTTTAAGAATACTATAATAAGCCACTCCTTAAAAAAAAATACTCGAACCAAATATTGAACTTGCTCTTTAGCATAGGTAGACTTCACTACCTGGATAGGTCAGCCTCGTTCCCATTTCTCTGGATCCGCCATCAAAAGCATGGTCAATTTTCTTGCTTCTAGCTGTAATGAAGCCTCCTTTTTCATCTCTTATAACAACTCCGGTTGCACAAGCATTGGTATCATGATTAAAAGCAGCATCAACGTTCAGTTTCAACATACCTCCCAAAGGTCGACTCCACTTCGCCATTTCTTCTTGGTTCTTCGTCTTCCTTGCCTTCTCGTAATTAGCAGTGATAGCATATATGGCCATTGCTGATTTCACTGCCGGCTGCATAATTTCATCGATCACAAGGAATCAATCCTACGATTTGCTGCTAACTAGCTAGCACTACAAAAAGAGTCAGGCAGGCATACAACAGAGTCAAGAACAAGCGAGCGTAGCCATGGAATCGTAATGCAGACTCGGTCGGTACAACTCTTATCTGCCGACATACTCCAGAGTGGGCAAACCCAAGGACTTAAATATAGATGCTGCGTTCGAGAGAGTCAGCCAAAGGAAAACCAATTTTACTGGAGGATGTCATACGTAACAGAGGAAGCTTTACTTGTCTATATACATACAGCAGCTGTTCAATCTTGTACGTGCTGTCTGCTGAAAGATGGAACTCAGCACCTTCATTTACAGGAGAACAGAGTAGGGCAGCGATGAGCTACTGATACGTGAGATGTACATGGACGATGCTAAAAATCAGTCAAATTAATCGACCTAGAAATTAATTGATCGATCTACAAGGTAGCTAAAGTTGGTTAGAAGCTCCGAATTCAGCCATAGAAGAAGGATCAGATACCCTTATAGGTGACAGAAGTGGTTTTTGCAGCTGCTGCCTGCGCTGTCCATGCACAAGCCCCATCTAGAAAAAAAGGCAAGGCAGCATAAGTTAGGGAGCATAGGTAAGCTATTCAGGAGTCGTCTAGATAGAGTACCGTAGTCAGTTAAGTAGGCCCGCCTGTAAGTTAATATTCTTAAGGCTATGCCAAGTGGGTTCCAATGCTGCGCTGCGGAGGAAGGGGGTAGGATGTTGAATCTATCTATAGACATAGGATCCCCCAGCCACTGGAATCCATTGGTTTCTGTCTCAATTCGTCATTTGAACTGACCTATTGCGTTAGGACACCTCCTCTGGGGTACTTATCAAGCAAGCCATGCCCTTAGCTGCACTTGCCAATTCATCCAGAAGGCTCTGAAGAAGACAGCTTGAAATATTATTAAAGAAAGCAGTAATGAGTGCATCGAACGGTTGGTTCCACCGATTGACACTGTGAGAAGAAGCTTATGTGAGGCCTCTTTGACCCTGCCCTTCGGCTTGATCTTCCTCTTGCTTCATTCAATTCCGAAGCTACAAGAGTGCTTGGTCTATGGCTATGGCACGTCCAGGTGGCATCCATGGAGTTATGGAAGTGAAAAAAGAAGACCATTGGGCTGGGGAAGACTCCCTCAATCACTCTGCTGGGCGATGCTTCTTACTCTACCTTTCAATTCCTTTGCCTTTCTTCTTCTGATCGATCCAATGGTTCGGACTAGGACGCGTAAACCCCGAAGGGAGATTGACCCTACCTAAGTATTTTCTTAGATAGAAGTGGTTGGTCAAGTGTGAGTCACGTCGGGGCGGGTAGACCCACTTTTAATAGCAACGCCCAGATCAATGGAAAATGGAAGTTTCTAGAATTGCAGCTCTGTTCTGTTCAAGAAGTCTTTCTCCAGGGTTCGGTTCAGAAGGCGGGATGGAAGAGAGAGAATGGGCTCATCGTGCGACAAGGTCGATCGATCACTCAAACTGTTCGGTATCTCTACAATTGAGTGAGCTGTGTTCCGTAATGAGTAGTTAGATCACATCTTAAGAATATTTCTAAACACTGATTAACTCTCTCACTTTGACCATCTGTCTGTGGATGGTAGGCAGTAGTGAGAGTCAACTTTGTGTCACATTTCTTGAAAAACATCTTGCCAAAATGAACTTGTAAAGATCTTGTCTCTGTCAGTCACAATAGACTTAGGGATACCATGGAGCTTAACAACATTGTCCATGAAGAGTTGGGCTACTTTAGTTGCAGTAAAAGGGTGCTTGAAGGGAAGGAAATGTGCATATTTGGTATACCTATCCACCACCACAAGAATGACTGAGAATTGCTCATATTTTGGTAGGCCTTCTATGAAATCCATTGCAATATCTTGCCATGGGCCTTGAGGGATGGGTAAGGGTTGAAGTAATCCAGGGGGCATAATTCATGCTTAGCTTGCTGGCACACTGCACATTGTTTCACAAAGGTTTCCACATCTACCTTAAGACCTTTCCAGTGGAAGAGATTTTGCAGTCTTTGATAGGTAGCCTGTGCACCAGAGTGACCTCCCATTGCTGAAGCATGAAAAGCAGAGATGATTTGAGTTTGGAGGCCAACATTAGCCCCTATCCAGACCTTGTCATGATGTCTGATAATACCATCTTGTAAAGTCAAACCTTGAGCATTAGAACCACTGATAGCTAACTCCTGTAACAAGCCTTGGGCATGTGGATCCACAGCATAAGAATGAATGACTTCATGCATCCAGGCTGGTTGCACCACAGAGAGAGCTTGGAGTTGCATATTGTGTGCTACTCTAGACAGAGCATCAGCAGGCTTATTGTCTGAGCCCTTCTTATATTGGAACTTGTATTGAAGACCAATCAACTTGGTCATTGCCTTCTTTTGAAGTTCCGATGTGAGGGACTGATCATTGAGATGGCACAAGCTTTTATGGAGAAGCGGATGCGCGGAAGTACTACTAGATAGAGGGCGCTGAGCACATTCGTTTCCTTGCCCAGTTTTGCTAGTAAATGGGCCTCTAAGTAAGTAACTTCTCCACTTGTCAATTGCCATAATGATTGCCAAAAACTCTTGCTCATAGATAGATAACTTTTGATTGGCTGGGCTGAGGGCCTTGCTGTAATAAGCAACTGGGTGTTCACTTTGTAGGAGCACAGCACCCACACCTGTGCCACAAGCATCAGTCTCGATGCAGAATGGTTTGTGAAAATCTGGAAGCACCAATACTGGAGTTTGACTCATTGCTGTTTTCAATTGGTCAAATGCTTCCTGTGCCAGGGGTGTACATATGAAGGCCTTGATCTAACTTGGAGAAGTATTTAGTACCAGCTAACTCATCCAACAACTCATCAACAATAGGCAGGGGAAATTGGTTTTTCACAGTCAATGCATTGTAGTCCACACAGAAGCGCCATGTGCCATCTTTCTTTTTCACCAGCAAGACAGGAGAAGCAAAAGCACTCATGCTAGGAATGACAGTGCCTGCTTGCAACATCTCAGTAACTTGTTTCTCTATCTCATCTTTTTGCAAGGGCTCGCGGAGTAGCCACAGATAGAAATTCTCAAGTACCAACCAAATAGTTCTTCCAAGGCTAAAGGCAGGCTGACCCGCTAATTATGTCGTAGGTAGGGATCTCGTTTGAATCAAATCGTATAACAATGAAGCGAGAAAACATATGCGCCCGCAAACGGCTTTCGAGTATATAAAAGACTAGCGGAAAGGCCAAATGAGTCACTTTTACCCCTATCCGGCACTCAACTGATTGAAAAACAGAGTAGTCTAGTAGCATTATTGAAGCCTTTACAACATCTTCCATCCATGAGGCACCGAGAGAAGAGAGCCATTCAAGCAATTAAAGAAGGACCCTGGAGGTATTTAACCTCGAATGCTCGGAATGAAAGAATGACTATTTCCTTGCTGGAACATAATGACAACCGCAGGAATTCGGAATAAGACATGTTAAGTTTCTCCTCTTTCTGTCTAATGACTACTACGACATGCCTAGACTATAACACTCCTACGGAGTGCTGCCCATAGATTACGGAACACTTGGCATATGTTGATTGAGTCCCGGGTCCCTCACTCGCTCTACTTTGAATCACGAATTAGCGTATGAAAAGCGGCGATCTTTCTCTATTTCTTCCTCTTCCACCAAAACAAACAAGTTGTTTTCGGGCGTCAGGCAAACTTAGTTCTTCGTCCCTCCGGTAATTGGATTGATATATAAGGATTGGGGTTGTCACCCGTATGCTTCTTATCTTTGGCTTCGAACAAGGGGAGTCCTTTCAAGCTTCATCAAATCCATGGCACAAGGTATTTTTTTCATTATAGAATCGAGCAAGAATCGGATTGTGAATTAGGATTGTATGCAAGAAGGGATTCAGAAACAGGAAAGCGAGTCAAGTAATCCGAATACGTAGCCACTCTCATTCTAATGCTTATATCCTGAACTAGTTCACCGAACAAAGGGACAGAACTACTGACTAAACTGTAGCGAGCTAATACCTAAACTTGCACTCTGAAAAACATTCATTCCATTATTTGAAGCTAAGGTGCGGGAAAAGAATACATAAGGTTAGATATGAACTAGTTGACTGTTCGATTGAGGGACTACGATGCATTTGACTCAGGTTTTTATTCCATTCCAGGATTCATTCATATTCGACCATAACGAGACTCAATAACGAAACTAGGGCCCTTGCTTTCCCAACTGGAGCAGGAAACTTCCAACCAAATAGGAGGCAGAAGAGATAAATGACAACTATCTCTAGAGAATTGAAAAGAGGTGTGCGAACTATGTTATTGAATCGGCCATGAAAACCTAAAATGAAGGAATAGGGGGTAAAAGGAAGTATTGGCAAGGCTGTAACATTACATGCAGGTCCTAGCCTACGTTCGTTGGTGGTTGACTACCGGGAAAGGGCAGAATAGCAACAGTGAGGAAGCATACCACCCAAAGCAAGAGGTGAACAAATATTCAGCTGAGCTAACAAAGCTTCAGAGTCCAGATCATACCAGCCAGAACCTGAGGTGAAGATGTTGATACCTTAAATGCCTTTTTACATATTTTCGATTACCACAAATCAGGTGATTGTAGCTTACCTTCTCCGTGGCTTCAAGATTCTGTATGCTATCTCTTTTGCTTTTTTCTATCTAATTGAATCTACATTCACTCGCTTATTCCCAAGTAAAGGAACGAACAAGGAGGCATCAGGACCAGAGAATCACCGTCTAGTACCTCCGTACTCGCTCCTACTTTATTAATTAGGGAGTGTTCCCTATGAAAAGAACAAGAAGGCACTGTACTTTGAGTAGGAAACATTTCCCTACTTCGCTTCCCTGCTAACGGCTACGACTACGGCTATGGTTCTTAATCGAATCCAATAACGGAACGGCGGCCCATCGATATCCTTTCCCTCAATACCGGTATCATACCAAGGAAGCAGGCATTGGCAAAGAGTTCATCTTTATCCAGCCCTCGGCATCCTATGCACGTACGAATTATCTAGTTGTATCCTAGCGATAAGTAGCACTAGCGTTAGTAGAACAAGCAACGGCGCCTCTGTTTCCTATTCCTAGCGAACTAAATCAATTAAATAGACCAGGGCTAGGAAAATCAATCAATTATCTAGTTGTAGACGTCAACAATTAGGATCGGAACAGCAGCGTGATCAAGGCAGGTAAACTTTATGCAGTATCTGCTACAAAAAGAAGGTTAGAGAACTGGTTCCATCTACTTTATCCTTGGGCATGAAGAACATGCTTCTTTCTCAATTTATAGGAATCGTTAACGGCAACTCTCCTTTTCAGGCTTGGATTGGTTTTTTGATGCAGTAGAGAAGCCGTTTCCTTTGAACTTGGTCCATCGGACAGATATAGACATGGAGAAGCTTTTCAATGTCAATATTTCACTACTTTGTTTGGACCTTGCTTCTTCACTTAATGCTTGCTTTCCGTCTTGCCTTTGCTGGGCCTACGATAGGCTGTACTCCAATACGAAATAAGATTGTACATGAAGGTTGGTGAAAAGCAAAAGAAGCAATTGGTTCTCAAATGCCGTGACGTCACCTAGCTTTATTCTATATTTCTCATTCTATTGGTATGTATAGTGTCTTTCATCTGCTTTTTCATTCATTCTGCCCACAGCCGTTAGGTATTATGACAAAAGGAACCAGCACGTTGCTCCTGAATCTACAGATAGAGAAGAGGGCACGTCTCTTTTTCTAGAAGCCGGTCTATGTTCTTATTCTTAATCGAATTCTAAAGAAACGTCAGTTTCAAATCACTTCCATTGGGCTGAGCGGGTCATATATGCCTTTTGGCTTTCACCTATGTTATGTATTCTCTCACAATCACTCCTAGCAATAAGTGAAAAGGCGGCTATCGATACTGTCCCAACACCTCCTCTTCTGTGTCTACTTCTCCATTCTAATTTCTGACAGGTTCACGCCTGCTTGTGTATTGGTTATAACCTCTGTACTGCATTTTGTTTGGCTTAAATTGCCAAATGGCGAGACCAGACCCCATGAAGCTTCTAAGTCTGATGTTGATTTGCAAGAATCAGATTTACCAACGGGAAGAACGCTTAGTGTATCCGCGGTGGGTGAATCTTAGGAAACTCGCCTTGGCCGAACAAAAGCGGGAGGTAGGTAGGTGGTAGTTAGAAGGATTCCTTCGGGGAGCTGCTTCTTCCTCTGGATTCCCTTCTTCTATAGACAGACCCCCGACTAGGGCAGCAGCGTTTTAAAGAAATACGAACAGTTTGGTTTTCAGTGAGCCCGCTTCTTAGTGATAGGTTTCTAAAGTATCTATCGCTATGTGCCCCTCCCCGGAAAAAAACAAATAGGCTCGGGCAATTATCAGCTTAGGGACAGCAAGAGGATAGTAGATCTGGCTCCATCCCTTGAATCCGCTGTAACTGATAGAATCTTGTACGAGAGACCGGCAAATAAATAAGGAAACCCGCTTAAAACGCTTTTTAAGTAGAAGCTGAGCCATTACCTGCTAGCATATCTCCCCACCAGGACTCCCCCCAAAGCAAAGCGAAACCCGTTCTTTAATTCAATACCTAGAGACGCTCCAGTCCAAGTTGAGGCGCAGTAGGAGGGATTTCTGTCACCATTATTTATGGACCACGTAAACATACTTTTTTAGTTTAGATTCTTATGCTGGACCTGCAGCCCTAGCCTGGGACACCACTGTGCGACATAAAGATCGGATCAAGTTATGATTTTCTCATTAAGAAAGAGTACCCGAGAAGAATAGATATGATCCGGAAACACTCTTATTCGACGAGGCGTAGAGCGTTTGACTTTCTTCTTTACAATTAATTTCCTTAATGCGCATGAATGAGAGATTACAGCACTTAGTATGAGCATATCGGCCTATGGAAGAAAGTTCGTATCGTATTAGTGCGCTTTAACTCGAAAGCCGTTAGCTACAACCTTTGATCGTGGTTTGGTATCCAAATAGGAAATTATATCCAGTCCCTCGCTACACTATTTAGACGGATTGAAGCTTAAGCCAGATCGAACCTGTCTGAGTATATGCATTGATCCTAGAATAGATTCACAAGCTGAAGGGAGCCTCCTAAGAAGAATATGACTAAATACTCGGGTCAATCCCCCATTGGGGAGGGTATCACGTTTGGTGGAGTTCGCTATCAGCCAAACTTGAGCTCTTTTGACAGTCCTAAGAAAATCACTAGTGCCTAGGAATACCCCCTTCTTCACCAAAGGGTGCGGTTAACTAACCCAATTCACCGGGATCAGACGCTATGTCAGACATTTAGCTAAGACGTTATGCTCTTTTGATTGAATTAGAAGATAATTCAATCCCTAATTGGGCGTACCTTCGTTGACATCGAAACGCGCTCGCTTGAAGCCCCTACGGAGGCGGGTTTGTAAGAGAAATAAGAGGTGAATTAGCGCAGTTAAGAACTTCCTAAGGGCTACCACCGGTGGCAACCTAAAATAATGGATCAATTGGAGCTTATTTGTTAAAGCCACCACCCTGGTATCATAGATCCAACTTGGTTCAACGAATAGAAACAAGAATTTCAAGGGAGAAATATTAATGGCCGCCGCATCGCTCGTGTAATTTGCTAATCAAAATGCAACATTTAAGTGCATTTCAGTAGCTTGAAAACGAAGTCATTGCTACAGGCTTCACTATTTTACAGATTACTCTAGGCAGAATCCACCGACTTCAATAGCCAATTGGACCACAGCCTCCTTCAACAGGAGTAATCAAAATGCTTTCTACCCTCGCCTACTTCTCTGGGAGACCAGTCTAAAACCAACCAAAAGGTGAACAAAATAAGTCATAACAGAGGTTTCGAGAGTGCCCAACTGAACCACCCGCTCTTAGATTCAAGAATTCGTGGCCTGAGCTTCATTCATTGATTTATTCGGGTGCATTCCTTTCGCACCCCGGTTATGAAATTCCGTACTCATTAAGTGCTGGACCCCTTCATCGTCAGATTTAGGTTCACCGCTAGCATAGCATTCTCAAATGCAGATTGCTCCCCGCTTGAGCTACCATACTTTGTTGGATTTACGACAGACCCCCCTATCATAGTTGTCCCTATAGATATAGAGATCGCCCTGGTGTTATTAGTACACACCTACCCTGGGGTACCATTCAAGGGAAACGGGAGGTTTCAACCTGTATCATCCAGCGAATTAAGACCCCTCGCCAGGAGCTTCCCCTAGAAACTTTCTAGCTTTCATCAATCAATCGAAGTTCAATTTCATCATCATGAGAGCTGTTCAAAGCCGATCCTAGCGTGTTTTATTAGCCCACTGAGCTAGAAAACCCCTCTACCGGGATGGGATGTATTGTATTATGCGCTTGTCCCGATGAAGCATAGGATCTGATAGAAACACGGGGTTTTTTAGATTCCTCACGCTCTCTTTTCAGGATTGATAATGAGCCTGGAGATCTGAAGTCTACTTCTTCTGTCCAGGCTATTCCAAAAAAGCCCCATAGTATTTCGTATTGCATGCTTGAACAAGATTCGTCTTTCTATAATAGGTCAAACTCTCTTCATTGAAGGCTGTACGTGGGTATCCATCTGAGATACGGTCTGCGGGTCATCCACATCAATGGGTACAAAAGCAGTGAAACCTATATCTCAGTTCCCACCGGTCCTATTTATTAATCCAAATGGCTAGTATCTTTCTTTGCACCTATGATAGTTGTCTCAGTTGGCAAATGGATTGTCCAATGTGACATTTTAGTTGGCTATTGCATTTTTAGGCTCCTAAGAAAGAACCCGCAGGTACTATTACCACAGGTGGCTTCGAATCCTGTTTGGGATTCGTTTGCATCTCGGTTAAGCTTGAATCCGTCCATTCGTAGATCAGCTAAAGTGGTTCTCCCCGGTTTTCAAGGTCGTTCTTTCTTATTTTGCTTCGTCCTTTAGATAGCTTAGTCAATAATGTAGGATCCTAATTCAAATGGGAAAGAATTCTTTTAGAAACAATGATTTTCGCTCCATTATTCTGAACTAGAATCTACTTGAACAAGAAAATGTTTTATATATGTTGGCAATCCATAAATTGGGTGTTTTCTTGACCTTTTCCGCTATGTTTTGCTTATAAAATAAGTCAATATGGAAATTCCTCCAATGGAGTTCTTGTGCTTTTTGCATTATTGCTGCGTGCAGCATAATATCATGTATCATATGCTTTCTATAAGAAGATTGATTCTGATTGTCAATTGATATCATCTTAGGGTTACATTCCCTTGAACAGTGTTCTTGGCAAAACAGATTAACCAACTCATCCGGGTTGATATAACACAAAAGATCATTCAAGTCCCGCACTTTAAAAAGGAGTCGATTATTCACTGAATCATATACACGCATATTTGAGATATTATTATATCTCGTAAGTGGCGAACATTTTAAGTTCAGATTGTGGGGATGTATCAAACTATTCCTTAGTAGACTATATCCGTCATCTCTATTGAGATTCGTGAAATAAACGTTAATACTCCTTTTTTCATTTTTCACTACTCTTGTTAAACTAGTTAACAAACTATGTACTAACTGTGAACCTCTCTCAGATAGAATATTCGTCACACGTGAGTCATCAGTGGTAATGGCTTTCCTAACGGGTAGTTGATTAGGTATAACAGGAGAGTCTGAAGTGGGAAATAAATGATTGGCCTTCAAAACGAGTGGTTGATTTGGTCTAACCATAATGAAAGCGGCAGAATAAGGGATCTTGCATTGTTGATATCTCTTCATATAGACAAGTGTTTTGATATGAACAACAATGAACTGCTTTAATTTGAGCATCTGCGGCGGCAGAGGATGGGGATTCTTCTTACCATCTTGGATGGTTATCGTAGTGGAATACAGACGTTTCAAACCACTAATAGTGTGGGATGTTGAAATATTATGAGACATGATGATCGTTTATTTATCCTTTGTGAGAAGACTAATAACAGCTAACGATTTTTACCATTATGAATTGATGCAATATTTCAATCAGTCTTGGTGGTCCTACGCTAGACTAGATAAAGATCATCTAGTCCACTCTAATATCTCACTACAGATGAACCAGCTGCTCTCATCTAAAGTAACCCTAACCCTACCCTTTTTCAGAGAATCATTCCTCCCCCACTCTCTGCCCTTCTAAAAAAGAAAATGCATTCCTTCGCACTGTGCTTTACTTTAGCTCTTATAGCACTCTTTTCCTTAATGCCTGTTGGCTCTAGCACTGTGCTCTTTTCTAAATTGACTTCAACATCAACTGAAAAATAAGAATTTCCACGCCCACCAATCACTTTCTGCGGAAGCTCAATCAATGGCCACTACCGACAAGGGGACAATATATTACATTGAACACGCATCCAGCACCCCGAGTCACTACCAGAAAACTCGCGATATAGGAGGTAGACTGCAACCCCCGCTCCACAACGAGTGAAGAGAAAATCCGCTCCTGAAAGAGCTCTCCTGAGCGACAACGGGAAGAACGAAGCGATAAAAGATCGCTGAGTGAATGGGATGCTAGCCGCGTATATGCTTAAGAAAGGGCTGATGCTATTGTTGATTCCAATCTCCATACCTTTCCCTCTCCGAAGAGGGGACTCTTTGCATCAAGATTCGTTGAAACGTACCTTTATGCAAACCTATTCGCGACCTTCCTTATAAAGTGGACAATCACTCTTGTTCTTGTCCTTAGTCTACTTCGCCAATGTAGTTCTTGTCCCGGGTCCCACAGGGTATTGGGTGAAAGATTTCTTCTAGACGAAGACTTCGAGCTGAGTGAATGTTCATCGGAACTGTTA
>OU342746.1:171420655-171430655 GCA_910589775.1 Avena eriantha
CAACCTTTATCACAACAGGGATACTGAAAACAGCTCACCCGATGCTGGCGTGAAGCTCCCTGCATAC
The DNA here is from genome assembly GCA_910589775.1 of Avena eriantha. NCBI lineage: Eukaryota > Viridiplantae > Streptophyta > Magnoliopsida > Poales > Poaceae > Avena > Avena eriantha. The sequence continues at coordinate 171,420,723 of OU342746.1, forward strand.
ATAGGTAATAATGAAGAAAGAAAGTGGTTCAAGTGATAGCCAAATAGTAAACCAAGAGGTTTTGTTTGGTATGGAGTCGAATATGGGCAGAAAGGGAATCAACCTATTGGCGGATGGTCACGTTGTAGTAGAAACATTGACGCACGACTACACTGATTCAGATGAAGAAGAATCTGATTGATGGGTTTTTCAAAGGTTCAAATAAAGGGTGTAATGAAACATGTAGAGATGTCTTCTCCAGCTGGTTCATCTCGGTTGTCATATTGAATTGCAAATTCTCGTATAGTAATAGTTCCTTCGGTTTCCTACCTAGCACATTCTCTGTTGTCTACGCCAATATTTGACCTGCGAGTAGAGTGTGGCTGGCGTGACTTGACAATGGATAATTGGTATGGAAGGCCATACGAGGTTCGAAGAAGTTATGGGAGTCTTTCTCTCTACTGGTTCACAAGTACGGCCGGGGCTATTACTTAGGCTCCAGTACAGTCGGGTAGTGGAATCCATGTCAAACAGGAAAGCGAGATCAGAGCCGGTACGGACACAGAGGCGAGATCGAGTCGTCGCCGGGGTAGAAGAACCCTAGTCGACTAGGGTATAGTCGTTTACAACGTTTTTTTCTCACAGCTCCTGCTGCCCTGTCCTCCAATGAGGAATTGAACGCCATGTCATATTCGTTTTGTTCTGAGATGGAAGCCTGAACTAGAACTACTTGCAAGCAACTAATTGAAATAGCTGATTCGATAGCAAGAGGAAAGAGAACAGCATATTCTTTTTAAGAGCCCAAAGGGACCGGAACAGTATAGTCTCTAGCTGCCTAAGAGCAACCCCTATTTGTCCAATCCAAAGTCAACCTATTGCCCAAGACCATCCCTCAATCCCGACTGTCCTAATTCTGCTCTAGCTCTAGGACAAAGGAAAGGGGAAGACTTCCTCTAATAAAGGAGGAAAGGAGAGATTTTCATTCAACCAAAAGCCAACAAAAGAACCGGAACCGATACAGTCGACGGTCAAGGTACCAAGACCGAGACCGAGACAGTCATTAAAGCAGTCAGAGTCGAACCGAAAGGAGAGGCACCAACCATTAACCAGATCAAACCGTATTCAATATCAATAGCAGCGGATATTGCGATAATCCCCATAGCTGCTGATTATGCGACAGCTGATATTGCGATAACCGATTCTTTCTAACTAAGAGTAGATTCTTACATGTTTGGAGTTTTGTCTGGATCCAGGTACCTCAACTATTGGCCTTACATGGCCTGACATGGGTATTCCCTCTTTCTAGTCCCACTCTTCTCCAACAGAGCTCCCTCACTGAGCGAGCATTCGGCATTCCTAGTATGCTCCACTCATTCTACGCCAAGCACCCAATCACGGGATCAGAATCACACTCTAGATCATACCTTTCACGAAAGAAAAGGACAGGCAGCCGCTGCTAAACCAAGATCTCCATCTCTTGACTCCGTCAATCAATCTGACCTTATAGGGAACTAAGGTATATTTACCATACGAGATGTGTGCACCTACTAAAGGGAATAGAAAGATCTTGGGCACAAATACTCAACTTTTCACGAAAGACATAGATTCACCAATGATTGGTTGGACTAAATAAAACATTTATTTGCTCAGAAGAAGGCTGTGAGAATGATTTCTCGTACGTAGTCTTTCCTAGGACCATTCCAACAGGATGCTCAGAGGTGGGTGGAGAAAAAGCTCAAAAGGCATACTTCCTGCGCTTTCATAGGATCTAAATCAGTCTTCACCCTTTCGCTTTTCAAAGCCCCTCGCAATAAATATGTAAATTCGTTTCGCAGAAATTCAGAGATTTTCGATCTCCTCGAAAGAAAATGAGTTCGATCAGCAACACCGGTCTCCGCAGCACCAGGATAAAGACCTTCTTTTTACCCATAACCTTTCTCTGCTGCATTGGAACCAACTTGGCATAGTTACGAGGTTCCCGTTCTATTTAACTAACACTAACTGAAGCTAACCGGAAGCTTTCTTCTCATGCGACTCTTGGATCGAAAAGAGGCTGCTGGACTGGACCACGGTTGAAACTGCCAGGCACGGACTAAAAGCTGGGCTCAGGGATTCCCGAGTCAAACGACTACCATACATAGCATAGAGCTTCCAGCTGCACTAGTGTACAGAGAAGACTGGATGTGAACATGAAACTTTACAGGAAGAAGAATCGCCCCACTTTCCCTCTTGGAAGGAGCATAGCCCTGTAACCCCTCTAAAGAGGAAGAGAGTGTAATGCCTTAAAGATCTCATTTTTGATTATGATTGCTCTAAACTAAAGAAGCGACGGGCCCTTCTTGAGTGAGGAAGCGGTTTTCGGGAATGGAATCCGGTGCTACTTTTTGGTATAGAATTGGACAAGCAACTTCTTTGCCGAAACTACTACTTCAAAGAACTCCCTTTTCTTGCAATCCCCCTTCTCTCGAGCTTCAGCTTGACCAGAAAGAACTCCTATTTGGCCTATCGAGTTCCGCTAAGACCTCTTTGACTTATTACGCCTTAACCTACCTGGTACTAGGACTCATTGTGGAAATCCCATAGGCCTATCCTCCTTGGGCTTATCCCCTAACTACTTCCACGGAGCCATATTCAAGGTGGTTGACCTACTTCCTCGGGTTGGAATCCTCCGTTTTGGAATACTTTACCTCATCCGTCCTGTGACCTATCCTCAGCCTCAGTCGTAGCCTGATCCACTCTCTTTTTCCCAGCAAGTGAATGCGAGTCCAGTTCACCTTCGGCCTCGAAAACCAGTTAGGTACGAGGAAAGAGTAGGGATGGAGTGTGAGTTCCGATCCTCTCTTCCCAGGCAAGAATGAAATTGGACGGTCTCAGCCCAGAAAGTGAAAAGAACGAGATCTAGAAAGAATTCTACTAGCTGAACGAGGCTGTGAAAGAATCTCTGTCAGGTGGTGCAGATGAATAGAATAAGCCAAGCCCTGCTTTTTCTCTTTTTAGCCTTATCCGCTCTTGAATGGCTAACTCTCCTACATCACCTAGTTCTTTGTCACCCTTATAGGTAATAGGAATGAAAGAAGATTCATCCTAAGAATTGGCATACGTTGTGGGAGTCAGGGCCCTTAGGAAAGGAAAATGAACCGCTGCTATTGAGGCATAGCTAAACGAGAAGTAGATAGATTGGATAAACAGCGTATAATGATAGACGCTTCTTCGGCACACATGGAGACATACCTCCCGTAGCTGACCCCTGAATTCAAGGATACTGCCGGCTTTGTTACTAACTGATAGAAACCCCTTAATACAACGTTTTTCATAAATGTCATAAGGTAGGTAGACCCGGTCTTGCGCTCGTCCGGTTAAGTGGCACATTGTGCTAAGTGCTCGAACCGTTGGCTGATCTCAGCTGTATCGCCTCATACAAATTAGTTAAGCGAGAAAACAAACGGCTACATAGGAGCTCTATGGTGGACCACCAGCAGGAAGATCGAATGGCTTAGCGCATCCTGCGCCTACTGGACCTGACTTCGTAGGATACTCTGATAGACTAGTCGAATGGCAATGGCCTAGTGGTTGTATCTGCTTGCCGATTCCTATTAAGAATACGAGAGTGACAAATGAGATGGAGATCTTGGCTATCATCAAACCATCCTCCCTCCGCTTATCTCTTTCCTTTCTATATGATAAGTCTACTCGCGCCTCAAGGGCCGGTCATTTACGCTCTCCACTGCATGAACAGCATTCCCAACTAGATCTGTACGGCTTCCGTTGTCTCCTTTTCGATTCCCGACTCTAGCTCACAGGTATCCATAAGAGCGACCGGCCCTGAATGCTTAAACCTATCAATCCTCTCCTAAATTTCTTTCTTTTTGTCGTTGGGCAAGGAGCTCAAACAATCCATTCAGCACTTTCCGATGGGGACCAAAAGCCACTGGGCTACCAAGAAGTCGGATTCAGTTCAGTCCCGTTTTCAAGATCCGGTTCAGTGTTTGGGGATGGCTTGGTCCAAGCCCACATCCATAGTAGATGGACTTGAGCAGGCAAGTATGCCACCTACTGATATGATTGATTATGACAATTATGATATGGACTGGACGGTTGTGCAACCGATTCTACTGACTCGCTTACCCCCGAGAACACCTAAGACATGGGGGTTATTTACGCGAGTAAGCCTAGCAAGGACCAAGATCTCGATCACAAACTATCAAGAAGAAAGATCAAGATTCACTTTTGTCGGGCAAAGAACTCTCTTGAGGAAATGACTTCGCTCACTGAAGACCAAGCAGCAGCCATTCTAGATGAAAGGACACAAGCCTAAAACTGGAATGCGGATCTATTTATCTGGAATTCCTATCTTCTTAAATAAAGAGTTGCCTATCTTAAGAAATGCTGGTATAGTTGACTTGCCTCTGTTCTCGCACCGGTGTCTGCCAGGGTCTGAACCATTAGGTAGAGTTTCAGCTGAAAGAAAACCAGGTCAATCTTCCGATCGCGAGTCTTTACAAGCTTGAAACAACTTAAGCACAGGCGGGAGTCGCCCCTTTTAAAGTCAGTATTTATGCGGCGCTGAACTAACGAGCGGATACCTAACCTTCGAAGGAGAAGAAAAGACGGATGTATCTTTCATTCATATCGATCAGCGTTTGAACACCTCTCCGCAACTACTTCCCGAATTAAGTCTGGAGGCTTTGCATCTGTATTTGGAGCTGGGTATGCATCCATTGATTCTAGCACTTGGAGCTTTGAACGCTCGAAAGAGAAATACAATCTCAGCCCTACAAGTGGGTCGGTAGGCTGCTCTGCTCTATTCAGTTCTGAGATATCAGTATCCTTCTTTTCCCTGCCCTTCGTGGCACAAATATGATGTTTCCGTCCAGAGATGGAGCTCAAAGGCGAAAGGCACTAAAGATGTTTCATCAGAATTGCTATTGACATCGACTCGTCAGGTTCGAACTGACATAGGCCTTACTAAGACCTATATTCTTCCATGAAGGAGTCGCAAAACTTCTGTTAGGTTCTTATCTTAGATTCCGTCTGTCTCGGAGTCTAGTTCTTCACACAATAGAAAATCTGAATAAAAAATACGGAGCATATGTTGGTTTAGAATTGCTCGGGAATTCATTGATAGTGACTTTCAAAGTTCTAGGGGGGCTCGTCTACTCCTCTTTTTTCTCGATCGAGCCGCTTTCCCTCATTCTACTCGTCCAGCCCTCTTCACGAACTTGTACAATCAATGCCACAAAGATAGCAAACTCGATTATCGAATATATAAGGAAAGGGGCGACGGTTTGGCACCAGATATCCGGGGGTGTGGAAAGAGCAGCTGTGAAAAGCGGAAAAACCATCAAAAAACGACGATTGCTCGTGAAGGTTTCCACAGAAAGACCCCTTGGTTCTGGCAAACAGATCACAATTACAGGTACCTGGGAGCATACCGATGGAATGAACAAAATACGAACTGTTAACATAATATAGTCATAGATCTTAGGTTGTAACTTGATCATGAGCGAATTTGTTGATGTTGCACCCACGAAGTATGGAAAGTGCCAAACATTGGGAACTACCCGGGGAGGAGTTAGGAGCAGGAACAAGGAGAAGCGAGAACCACTTAAATGGAGGATTCTATTGTATTTCAGCCTTTGTTCCCCATAGCAACTGGGGATCGAAAAGCACCAAATTTGATGACTTATTAAGGGAAAGACGAAGTAAGAGCATGCTATTGAAGACGTTGCAACATATGTCGGGGGGGCCTCCGTTGATTGTGTACAAACAAAATACGAGTCCAAAGGTAGGGTAATAAAGGGTTTAGCTAATGGAGAAATTGACTCTTCCGGGAACCAGTAACGCGTAAACCATGTCAAACCAAGACCGATCAATATCCGAACGGAACGGATTCGAACTTCTCCTAGAAAAGTTTCCGGTGCGAAATTCAAAAAAATGAGTAATTCAAAGGAAAAAAGCATTTGAGGCATGCGCCGGACTGAAGAGACTGATTCCTTTCTCCGGGACCATTTCATTGATTGCAAAGAGAATCCTGCACTCTCTTTGCAATCAATCAAAATGAACATTGCTCAAGACCACGAGAAGGTCCCCCTAGAATCTGCGGCTCCTCTTTTTATTCAATTATGAAATGACTCATTTTAATGGAGATTTATAGCATCATTCAAGTAAATGCAAATTGAGATCGTAGAAACATGAGCTTGTGATATAGCTACACCTAATTCCAGACCGGTTAATGCTAGAATTATAAATAAGGGACCAAGATCTCCTATGAAATAGAAAATATTATTCAGAAATAGCATAGTCCAAGCAAACCCACTTAAAATCTTGACTAAACTATGACCGGCCATCATATTAGCAAATAAACGTATTCCTAAGCTTAATGCACGAAAACAATAAGAGATTAGCTCAAGGAGTACTAAGAAAGGTGCTAACGCAAGTGGGACTCCCGCAGGTAATAAGAAGCTAAAAAAATGAAGCCCATGTCTTTGAAATCCAACGATCGTAATGCCTATAAAAATGGAAAATGAAAGAGCCAAAGTAATGAGAAAATGACTTGTCACTGTGAAGCTAAAGGGTATCATACCCTGGGGATTACGAAATAACGAAAAAGTAAAAGTGACCGAGATACGAGGGAAAAACTTTTGTTTCACATTTCCGGAAAGACCACCTATTTGTTCGTTTACCAGGTTCAGCACGAAATCATAAATTTGCTCTACCAAGGATTGCAATGCATTTGGCACTGACTTTCCACCTCCCTTTTTCGTAACAACAAAAAACCCAATGAAATTGTCCAACCTCTATGTGCCTTCGAATTCAAATGCAAGTTGTCTCTGGAAATCTGGAATCTTTGGCGAGAGGAAAATGCACTCTATTTAGTTTAGTGTGAGCGCAGGCACAGAGCTATGTAAGCAAACCATAGGGGGTCCTCGGTAGACTGCTCTTGTTGCTCTTGTTCATTCCACTGGCGTAGAAGTTATTGAAAACCGAAGTCAAAAAGACCAATTTATGAGGTAGGTCTGAATGTGAGATATCCACATCCACCAGGCGGTTTAGCCTACGTTCCAAATTCTCGATAAATTAAGGAAGATGAGAAAGGACACAAACCCGGCTCTACAGGTCCAGAGGACCCCAGTGACGAAGAAAAAATGAGGATTGTTGGCGAGGAAGACGTGGCTGTTTTGGCTTAGCCTATGTTAAAACGTAGGTATCAAGCCATTCCCCACATGATTAGGCTAGAGCCATTGTTCTTGCTTGCAAGTAGAGTTCCATGATGGTTTATCTAGTTTCGAATTGACATAATAAACTAAGCATGTTCTATCTACGAACACCACCCTAGCTCCCGTGTTGCACAAGCATGTCCGGGTCTTTTCTAGAATTATCTTCAACGGAGAGCCATAGCTTCTGTAATCATTTTCTATAATCGTTGGCATTGGGTGTAGACCCTGTAGGCCATTATGTTGCGGCCACAGATGCACGATCTTTTACTCGACCCACAGGAATAGGAAATAATTTAAGGTATCGTTCCAGACATTGATTCGTACCCATTCCTTTTCTATTTCTTATGGCATCATTTCATATTTGCTACGAAATCATAGAGTGGTAGAGCGGTAAAATCCTCCCCGTCCTATTGAAGGAACAGGTCCTGGCGAAGACGAGTAATTAGCGGGGGATTTCTCCAAAGAAAAAAACAGCCATCCGACTATAAAATATTTACTATGTAATTGTTCCGTCGAAGACAGGCAGGAGGTACGTTTACTAAGTGCGGTACATTGATCAGAGTTTACTAGAACAGTAGGAACTCCTCTCTCCGTGCGCGCATAGAAATTGATGAATAAGGTAGAGGAATTGGTCAAGAAAGCCCCATCGGGCAGGTATTGGAGGTGATTGTAGCCATCGGCTTGAAGAAGAAAGGCTACATCTCCGTATCATATTGTAACTTAGGCACTCACTTTCTTCATGCGTATTATAAGAACGGTTTTCTCGATCAGAACAATTTTATTGATCGTTGACTCCGGTCGATATCTCCCTTTTGATCAGAATCTCTTGGCCTAAGCGCACTAGTATTTCTTAATTGATTTCCTACTGGTGAAAAAGGGACTTAGCCCCTATCTAAGAGAAGTGACTGTTCAACGTTTCCAGCTGGTAGCAGAAGTAACGAAGTGAAATGAAAGTAAGGAAAGAGTAACGAAAGTTTCACTAGAATAATGCCTCCTTAACTCCGAGATAAGCATCCCCAACTACAAGCAAGATTAGGGTCTTGTTGAACAAAAGCGGAGTACAAAGACCAAGTATGCAGTTATTAAACCGGAGCCCGCAACTGAGTTATTTCGTCATTTCTAATAACGGGATCGTCCACTTTCCGATCGAGGATCTGAATTCCTATCTTATGAGAGGAGAAGTGCCCAAGGTATCGCTTTACCACCTGCTATGTATTTGTATTATTTGGCCCGTGGCCAGGGACACACTCGTGCGAGCTATGCGCATCTTCATCACCTCGCTCTCGAGGAACCTCATCACTTTGTTTTGCATCCAGCATCGGAACATACAACTGGCTTCGCAACTAAATAGAGATGGTCGCCCACTGGCAAGCTTTCCTGGAGGTCACCTCTCTTGAGGCTCGCCTATAAGACTACCTTTCCTTGGCTGACGGGAAGACACACACGAAGAGTAAAATGTTCGAGTTTTTTTTTTTTGCTGGCGATAGAAATGTGTTAGAGTTCGGCTCTGAGCAGGCCCTGACGACTTTCTTTCGAGAGTATGATTTCCAGCAGTTGAATCGCGCGGGAGAAAGATAAAGGATGCACCATCCATCCAACCCTTTCTTGTTTTGCTTATTAGCGCCTGCTTCGAACAAGGATCCCTTGCTCCGAATAAAGATCTCTCCTTGAGCTTCCTATAAACCTTTCTTCGAGCTTCCCATATCTGTGTTTCCTCCCGAATCAGATACCAATCCAAATATCGAGCTTATAATCAGTATTTTCTTCGGAATCAGATATTGAGCTTTCCATGTCCTCCGAATCGAATACCGAGTTTGCAGTAAGAGCGTTTCCTTCTGAGTCAGCTAGCAAGCTCCTTTCTGAGCCGACTAGCAAGCCTATAATAAGTATTTCCTTCCGAATCAAACGAATTGCAAGACCTCGGTACCGATGCTTGATACTTTCTCTATGGTGTCCTTGCTCAGCTTCTACGGCATGCGCACGCGGATCACCACTACTTGTTACTTAATTGCTTACTTAATGCAATTTCGAGATCCGACCAGGGAGGTCAAGATCAGGTTCATCAATCGGGTTCATCAATGAGGCACGGCTTTCTCATCCGGCGGAAGCGAATAAGAAGTGAAGATCGGTAGTCCCGAAGACAAAAAGACAGGTGGTGGTGGGTCATTAAAGCTGGCTATGACTTCGTTCTATGACTAAACTCGTGGAATATGTTTATCATTATTTCAAAGCAGTGCTATACGTCCAAAACAGTGTTTAGAAGCTCTGGCGTGTTCCTGGTAAAGAAAGCCGATTCTTTCATTCACGGTAAGAGGTTGAGCTTTGCCTCCCTCCAATTTGAAGTGATCAAGCCACCACTGGTACCAGTAGGGAACTGGTACTACCACCTCCTCCAGCTCTAGCTGAGCTCTCCAGTTCTTCTCCATCAGTGAGTTGCAATGGGAGCATCTCAACATCCTCTGGTAGAATCTGTGCAATCCAAGCCTTCTGGGACATCATCCACCCGCAACTGCTTTCTCTCTTGCAGCTCTTTCATAGCAATGGCCTTTATGTTTGGAGGCTAACCCAGGCATCCATCACTCTCCTCCCAAAGAAAAAAGATGCCAACGAATTCAAGGCCTTAGGAAAATCAGTATCATCTCGATATTCATGAAAATCGTTTCAAAGAAGAGGAACAAACATTGTCTTTAACAACACTCATCCACTTATTGACATTGACACGTATCAATTTAGTTTA
>OU342746.1:171435655-171443533 GCA_910589775.1 Avena eriantha
ATAATCATCTAGACAACCAGGGATAGCATGCCACTGAAAGCTATCTCTTAAAATGCACCAAACAAATTGAGCAATACAATAACGCTATATAATCAAATATGAGAAGCATTTTCTAACACCCACAAGCTTTGTACCCTGTTTCCACGACCTGTTTGCTTCCCAGGTTTCCTTATCAGCTTTCCTCTTCTTGAGAAAAACTGTCCAAGATAAAGATACTATTTTAGAATGTGAGCTAAATGGTAGAAGAGGTCAGTTGGCGGAATTATTAGAACTCAATAAGGTAGATGTGGTTTGTTTGCAGGAGACAAAAAGGCATAACTTTACAGACAAAGAGCTGTCAGATTTTGCAGTAAGAAGTTTGTTCAAATGGTTCTGTATCAGCAGATCCCTCTGTGGGTTCTGCAGGTGGATTGTTGATAGGTGTGAGGTTGGATGATTTAGATAGATGCTGTATTTTTGGGGTCTGGTGCTCATTAGAATTGTGTGCTGGTAACAAGGAGAAAAGACAAATTATCTTGGGTTGTGATTAATGTGTATGACCCTACTCAGCAGGAGCTTAGAGATGATTTCTTTGCAGAAATGACATCAAGGGTGCACAGTACTGACTTACCAAAGGTAATGGGTGGAGATTGAAATCTGATTAGGTTCAGTCATGAAAAAATCTAATGGTAATGTGCATATTAGAAGGATGGCAGCCTTGAATGAGTTCATTGCTGAAGTTTAGTTACAAGAATTCAGGAGGGTTGGAGGTCAATTTACTTGGACCAATAAACAATAAAATCCTGTTAGAGAAGTGCTTGATTCCACTGTATTTTTTGTTTTCTTTTTTGATAAGTTTGCTTCAGGCTGGGTCTGATCATGCACCTCTTTTATTGGTAGAAGGGGAAGATAGAGCTTTTACCCCATACAAATTCAGGTTTGAAACAGCTTGGTTGCTGAAAGAGAATTGAAAAGAAGAGGTTATTTCTAGATGGCCAGCAAGATGCAAAGCTAATATGAAGGATTATTGGCAAGATGTATCCCAATCCTTTAGAAAGTATTTGAGAGGTTGGAATGTTAATGAGTACAGTGATGCCAGTATCCGTAAAGACAATCTTATTAGAAGCAAGCATAGAGGTAATTGACAAATGAGGAACATGACCATTCAGGAATGGACACTCAGATATGAGCTAGAGGCTCAACTTGTGAAGATATATGAAATGGAGGAACTCTACTCAAAGGCAGAAAAGAGGATGTGAACAAAGGTTGTTTGTGGGAAGAAGAGTGCTCTCGACCCGGATACGCTAGCTACGCTATTTCTCATGCCTACGTGACAACTTCTTTTGAATATAGTTTCGGCGTGCTCTTTCTTTTTTGATTTCGCTTTATCTGTGCTATTGATTTTTTCTTACGATTTATTTGGTTTATTTATATAAAAAGAAGAATAACTTGGGAGTGCTCAAGGTGAGTAGTGATCATATTCATCGGATTGACGCAGACCCCTTGGGGATGGTTTTCACAAGGCATCGAATTCTGTAGATCTTATACCAGATAAACATTCCCGTTGTGGAAGGTATCATCCATCCGTGAGCCTATCAGTTCCATCTCTTTGAATAACATACTGCTCTATAATGCGGAAAGCCTTTTTCCCGATTTACCTCAACTCGGCAATTGAATCAAAGAAGTAATAAGACTATATCATTCAATTCCCTACTCATTGGGAGGTTAGAACCATGTTGTATGGCCTCATTCGGAGCCTATATCGCACTTTCTCGGCCTTGAGAAGGTGGATGGTCAGTATAAAATCGACTTTCAAATGCATATTTATTTAGAACTTATATAACTTAGGGCTACCCTAACCCAACGGATGCTATAGATCCCACACGATACTTCGGATCGCATTCCTCACTAAAAAAGTATGAATGTTTACATGGAAGTGCTGTCAATTGCAAATGGGTCTACAAAGACCAAAATGGCAAGATCGAGAGGTAGAAGGGAAGAACTACGGGAGATCGCAGACCACCAACTCTTGGTTTTCGCATGTCGGTTTCTAATACGCTGAGGACAGCTCAATTTACAATCTACCGGCATGGGCCTTTTCATCAAGGTCATCGGTTGTTTCACCTGAGCCATCTGCTGATACCGGTCAAGGCAAGGACTTCCATCTTCCCCCGCACTAAACACTCCATTATACCCATATTGGGTAGGTCTGGTGCTTTTTTTGCTTCTTTTATATAAAATGCTCCTTTTGCAACTAAAATCCCGGGGTTAGGGAACTTTTCTTGTTGATTTAGCTGATTTTTCCCGCATTTTTGCGATTCTACTGGATCCCATAACCAATGAAAGGAATCGATCAGACGGTCGTATAAATAGCGGTATGCCCATAACAATCACATCGGGAATTCATATCTGCTTAAAAAGTCTCCGTTTTTCGCAGGAACCTAAATCCTTTGCTATGGTGGGATCAGAAGGAGTTCCACTATAAATACAAAATGGACTAGTCCGGTGGTCGAGAGTGAAAGACATAGGTTCACACTCCCGAGAGCCTTCCCCTTGAGGGAACATGCCCGTACCGGTACCAAAGATAAGGTGGGTCAAAAACCTATGGTATGGCTCCAAGAGGGAAGCAAATCGTACTAACATGTAAGTCGGCTGACTACTGGAATTCATTGCGAAGAGAGAGCTGATACGGGATTTGGGATAGGCCGGTCAGATCCAAGTTAGTCTACCGATGTTGGTCATGCAGATTTGGTTCAGTCATTAGTCGAACCCCGCGTGGAAGCTAAGGCAGAGGTATGTATGTGAAAGGTGAAATATTCTTACTGAATCGCACTATTGCTCTCTATAGATTCGGATCGGAGAAACACTTGGTTGGTTCCCTTTAATGGGGCAATCTCAAAGCTAACATCTTTCTGTGGATTTAAGATCGTCGGTCCATCTATGAGAAAAGGTCTGCCCATATTTTTCTATATAGAAGGAGGAATTACAAGGAAACCATTCCCTCCCACACCAGGGATATTTTCATAGGAATAAGAAAGCGATGTCGGCGGAAGAAATACGAAGAAACCTATCACACTTTTGTAGTATAGACGCGGTGCACCTGATTTTATAGGCATCGGAATGGGTTTATCTTGGAAGATCTTGACTTCTCCGTGCCTTCTGCCTCCGACACATCATATCTCCTATGCCGACCTCGTACTTTTGATCACTTCTTCCTTACGAATTGTGTCTATTTAAGCTTTTTCTCGCCGGTGGCAATTGATATTCTTTTTTTTTCATATATCTAATGAAATTTCCCTTCTATTAAGCGATAAAGAGCAATTGACGAAGTCAGCTGGTAGATGACGGTATGGATCAAAGGAATCCTCCTATCTTCGACCCTTTTACTGGGATTTCGCATTCCTATTCCGATTGGCAGAAGCCTTTCTTTCTGTTCGTGCCGCCCTATGGCGATTTCTTACTAAACGTTTGCACTTTCTTCATGCGTATTATAAGAACGGTTCAGCGTTGTTCTGACGATTAAGATTTCTCTGTTTGACGGAGAGCCTGACCTTCAACAACCTGCATCACTTCTCGATAGCTTTATCCACCCACTTCATTTGTTTCCCAAGGAGGGTCATCAGCGAGTCCGCTCTCCCCAAGGTAGTTCAAAGGCGTAGGTACGCATTCCCCTGCACCAATGTACCGAAGCGAAGCACTTTACCTTTAATCACTAGATTAAAGAGCCAGGGTCCTATTTTCGTTCTCCATGACTTCAAAGCTGCTTCTCTTTATCAATTCTGGACAGTTCTATAGAGAGAAATGGCCGCTTCCGCCTGTCAATCATTTCCATTTCCACAAGCGCTGTTTGCTTGTCAGGTATGCCGATTCCTTCGAGAGAAAGTAAGCAGCTGGCACGAGTTGGCCATTAAGAAGCCCTGATGAAAGTAGTGGCTTAAAGAAAGATCCTACCCTATTTGAAGAAGAGAGCATGTGCAACACCAACAAGTACCCTATTTGTGTACCACTAAGGGGAGAGCAAACGGATCAATCACTAGAGACAGCTTTGTTTCTTGATAACATTGAAGCCTTGACTTGAATCAAATCAGTACATTGATATCGCTCCGCATTGAATTGATAAAAAGCATTACCGGATTGTGGAGGATCAATAGACTCTGCCGTCGATAGACAGAAAGACGCTTCAATTGCCCATAAACTATAGACATTCATTAGCTAGAGTTGGGTGTTTGGGGTTAAGGAAGACCGATCATACGTATTCGAGTTCTCAAGTCTGGGTCTAGTCGAGAGACCATGGCTCTGAGGGACGCGGTCGGCTTCACCTACTTGCTCCTCTGGGTATCCATAGCAAGCAGAAGATTCGAGAAGGAGTGAATTGATTGATCATGGTACGAAGCCCCGAGGGGGAAGCTAAAGCACACTCTTTCACGTTGTCACCCGCCTGTTTCTTAGACCCCTCTTTCCGTTTCCTTCTCGGGACACAAGTGATACGAAAAGCGGTCTTCTTCACAAGCCGAAGAGGTTATTCAGCCGGGGGATCGAAATCCGATCATCTCGTCAAAAAATGGGAAGTCTTGTCGATATGAATTGATCTTCAACCCAATGCTTCGATTTCGATCTTGACTTCTTTCTTGGATGCCTGAAGTTTGTGTTCGCATTTCATCAAAGGAAAAGTGGGCTGTACCCACATGAAGAAAAGAGTTGCTCGTGTAAAAGCAATATCTTCTATTTGACTTATCTAGCCGTGTCTTGCACATACTCGGCTCGGTGAATGGTTCATCTTCGATGGGCATGGTCCTTTGGATGTAAGAGATCTCGTTTGCTGGCCGGGCCCTTCCATGAGTTTAGATCTCTATGTATGAATCTCTTATGAAATCCCATACTTTTTCTCATTTCAGAACGATCAGCATACTGTGTGACTTCTGCGTGACAGTTCTTGCATTTCGTTTGTTGCTTTGCATGAACATTTAGATATTGGAAAGCGAACTCCCTTAATTAGGAATTTCATAGATAGAGAAGGACGGGCAAAAAGAGAGAGACTGACTAACTACCCGGATCAATGCTGATTGACGACTGAATAAATAGCCGGAAGCAACAACTGCACGAGAGAGAAAGAGCGGATCCAACTAAGGAAATGCAGTACCTGTTCTGTCGGAGCTAATCATGCAAAGCTAGCGTAGCGCCAGCCGTCGAAGTGAATGAATTCGAAAGAACGAAGAAGTAAGGAAATGAGACGACTCTTTCTTGAACAATTTCATAAGCAGATCTTCCCCTCCACACCAATCACGAGTTTTTTTTTATTCCTCTCGTATATCGTCGTCACGCCCTTAATGATAGGTTTTGAAAAAGATTTTTCATGTCATTCCCATTTAGGTTCGATTCGGATCCCTCTGTTGTTTCCCTTTCCTCCCGAACCTTTTCCTCGAAATGATAAAGAATCTGGTACACTCGAATTGTATTATTTAAGTGCTTATTGCTTGCCAAAAATCCTACTTCTACAATTGGTAGGTCACCGGGTTATTCAAATAAGTCGTGTTTTCTGTGCTTTTCCCATGTTACAACTTCCGTACCAATTCGATCGATCCGGAATGGATCGGTTAAACATTCTATTAGGGAGCCCGGTCTTGACTCTTCTGTGTGGTATTCATTCTCGTTCGGCTCTTGGAATCACATCCAGCAGTGGTTGGAACAGCTCGCAAAATCCAACCACTTCACCTACTTTATTGCCCCCAACCGTTTCCCGTACCTCTATAGAAACAGAAGGGTTTCATGTTCTTTCATCGATTGGGTATTCCTCTCCTTTTGTATCTCTTTATCCAATTTCGGTCTCGATTAGTTCACAAGATTGAATGGCCAAGTCATGGAAAAGCCGTTATTCGATTGTTTTAAAAGAATGTTGAGCCGGGCCCGGGTATGTAAGTTCCGCGATGTACAAACAAGGATTGATTTGACTTCCGCACCTAGGTTGGGGGGTAGGTGAAGGTGGGGGGGTTCTATTTAGGAAGAGGAATAGAATCTCATTCATGTGTTCATGCTAACAGAAGAGCGGATCCAATACACATAAGACTTTTTTCTCAGGAAATTCCGAATGATGAATTTGGGATGTCATGCCCCACAAGTTAGTTGCCCAAGCGCTCCCTAGGAGGGCAGTCTACCACAAGATAGAGTTTGAGCCTGGAGCCAAAGCCCCAACCCCTCCATTTTAGGTTGAGCTCAGGAAATCTTTTCTGGAAGTCATATCGGCCAGATAAGCCTCTGACGGCTCCATATTGATTTTTCCCCTGTTTTCTTTCAGAAGAAGCGGGAGCCATTTTGCATTGAAACTCGGTATCAGCAGAGTCATCTCCTGAGAAAGACTTATTTATTATTTAGACAAGATTTCAGAGAACATAGTGAAGCCCTCAAAGCGCTAACAAAGTCGTAAGTAGAGAAGTTTTCCAAAAGATACCTCGTTTTTCCATTAAGTGTGCGTTGTCTGATGAAGAATAACGGGGGAGCCAACTCAATAACCTAGCGGAGGAACCGTCCGGACTTGAAATTAGGATGCAACCCTTGCATTTCGTTCTTTTGTTCTTTACTCGATTTTTCGCTTTAGCACTCACTTCCTTTGGAATAAGGGCATTTTGATTCTCTACTCGTTCCTAGCCCTCCTGGTCTTAATTCACTTTAGGTGGTCGGTACCTTCGAACTCCCGTTTCTACCTATGGTGTTGAGTATGCCGAATTACTATTTGAGTATACCGAATTAGTTTAGCTATCTGCTGATCTACCAATTGGGGTCAGTGGTCTTCACCACTCACTGAGTATGTGAAACCTGTTCAACCTACTAGAATAAGTTCAAGAACGGATCCTGAAGGAAAAGAACAAGGGAGCAGATCCGGTTTCCGTTGACCATCAAACAGTTTCTTAATTATGTTATGTCAAATGAAGGGAAAAAGGAAGGAGTAATAAAAAACGACTAGAACTACCCGATCCGTTGATGAAATACGATACGAAGGAAATGGACTTCAATCCCTCATTCTTATTGTTTGTTCTTCTGATCCCCTTGTTTTTCACTAAAAAATTCGGGAAGAGGAAAACGACCGCAGCTAAGTGATAAATAAACAACTGATTCGGAAGCTTCGGTTTTTGAGCGTTGGTTTTGATGACAGTTGAAGGAAGCTCGCACCCCAAAGACGTACGTGGAACCAATGATACAAAAAAAGAATCAAATATGAGGAGGGTGCATTGGGTTAAACGGCTCCGCCATAGCTTGTACGATTTATGAATCCTATTAATGGCGCTCTCCGAATAAATAAGTAGATACAGGCAGAACTACATACACGTGCCTCTGCCGAAGTGAGGGAAAGTGAGAATGATAATCGTCGGTCTTCCATCCGCGGATGTTAGCACATTCCCATTGGTCTTGTCCCGTGGCTCGGAAACGGTCGCGTAAATGCAGCTACCACTACGAACGGGATACTCTAGTTATTTACTCTGTTTTCAATCCTATTTGGCCATTCAACCGTTAGGTACGGGCTTTGGAAGCATCTCTTCCTAGAGGGACTCCCGATTTGTGATCTTCTTCCTTGGGTCGGAGAAAGGGCCCCACTTACCAATTGGAAATGGAAATGCCGAATGAATTGAACCAAAACTACGGAAACTGTGGTTGAGCTTGCCTGTCATCAACGAAGGATGGTTGTGAAGTTGTGGAAGAAAGCAAACCAATGAATGCAGCTAGTCACCCCGAAAGGCGAGCCCATGTCTTTTGAGAAACTGACACAACCTGTTGACTTATCTTATACTAAGGGTCCGTCCCAGCCAACAAGGGATTTCTCATAATTGGAGGAGGATGAAACAGCATCATATCTCAGCTTGATATGAGAGAGAACCCGGTTTCAGAGCGTGGAAACGGAAAAGAATG
>OU342746.1:171443633-171466133 GCA_910589775.1 Avena eriantha
GCAATGAAAAGTATTAAGAAATCTAAAGTAGATTGGCAAGAAAGAGCAGTGGTCATCTCGGAAAGATAGATAAAGCTAAATCTAGGGAAAGCAAGCTAGGAAACCCTAGATAGGAGCAATCCGTTCCACCACTCCTGAGAATTTAGGGCATAATCACCCGCGGAGCAACTGGGGTACTCAACACTGTAGTAGTACAATCGGTTGTCTTTCTCTAGCCAATAACACGGGCAAGAGGTGGACGGCAATGAAATTGAGGGTAATGACAACAAACTCAATCCCAACACTTAATGCAACGGCTCTGAATGGTCTAAAGATACGAATTATTCGACCAAGATGGGTTTACCTCACTCGTTTGTAGAAACACTTTCGAAAGAACAGACAAGATCCACCAGATAATAAATTGGTACGCCACGCACGGCTGCTCCGGCGAGCGACGGGGGCACGGGCGCGGGTGTTTCTCGCAGTTGCTCGATGGCTAGGGGAACGGAGAAATCCCCTTTCGAAATGACTTGATATCCTCGACTAGGAAACAAGAGTACTCTTGACCATAGGAAAGAAGCTAACTCTGAAAAAGAGAAATGGAATCATCGAGATAGGAGCTAGTTCCTGGATTGAGAGAGTTCTGCCCAATGCCTAAATTGGATGGTGGATCTTCAGCTTTAGCGAGTTCACTCGTAGAAATGTCCGTTTCATTGCTCCTCGGGTGCTTCCTTCTTTCCAATCTAGATTTCCTAGAATCATACCTTCGTCCATTCTTGGCAAGCCTTCTTCTCTGATGGTATAGATGAAGACACCGGATCCCCATCCTTAGCCAAACTTTCAATTTAAGCTAGGGAAACAAAGGTTTCATCAGAAAGGAATTGTTGGTGTCTAGCTCAGCCACTAGTAAGGAAAGGAGCAGATCATCCCGGTATCCCAGCAGAAGGGCTCTGCGGGATAAGCGAGCAAGCGGCATAGGGTCAAGTTGAAGAGTCACCCTTGCTTTCGTCATAAGTCATTCCTTCTTTCGACACTGGGTAAAGACAAGAAGGCGGCTTCGGTAAGAAAGAACCGACGGGAGTTTCAATTCCGGATCAACAAGGCAAGTAGCCATGGCCCATCTTAAGAGATTAAGTGCTTCATTTCGCTTAAAACCTACATTCCCTCGGGAGCACTCTTCTTATACATTTGCTCGGTGACTGAGTGCATTTACTAGCATTTTATTATCCTTTGAGATAGGAATCCATCAATAAGAATAAAGATTAGAACTCTTGCCCGGCGTGGCGGCTTCTCGTAGGCAACCCTGTTGCTTCTCTGGCCTTCACTTCTCACTTATACAATAGGAAAGAGCGGGGTTTCCTGTCCAAGAACACAAAATAGTTCATTGATTTTTCCTTTCCATTCTGTTTCCGAAAAGGATACCCCCGAGGCCATCTATAGATTGAGACTGGCTTCCTTAAGCTGCTGCTTTGTGAGCCATAGATTGCTAGATCCTCTAAGCTGTAGAAAAAGAAAGTAAGACGAGATAGATAGGACGAACGAATGGCTTAATAAGCTGAACACCCACATAATCGATATTTTAAGAGAGATACCATAACAACATAGACCACCCGGGCCACCGGCTTTCTCACTCAATTGAAAATGCAAGTTCGGGTCACTCACATATGCTGTTTTCTACCAACTGAGCTATGACGTCATTTTCTAGTAGACTCGTCGGATAAAGAGATGCAATGCATTTCTTGGGGTTGGACCTGAGGACATCTACTTTGCGCTTGAACTTCCTTCTTTGTTTGGTCTTCCACCCGGCGAGTAGAAACCTTCCTCCCTGCCTTTCTCATTTCCTACACACCTTTAAGCTATACAAACAACGATATTATTCCACCAAAGCTATGTTTTAGAAGGCCCAAGGTATCGAGACTGACGCCTATGACACAGGTTTGCACGTATAAAGGTAGACGAGACAATGCAATAAGATGGTCTTGTAAAAGAAAAGGGAATGCAGTTTCTCAATAAATGTGGATTTCGCTTGTTTCCAAATGATAGATAACCTTTTTGGCCTGGTATTGACAAACAAGCCCGCCTGGGAAAGTCTACTTCTTCCAATAGCAACCTATACTATCATTCTGTTCTTAAAATAAGTGAACATCGACGGTATCTCCCCAATGTCTATCGAAGCCTTGAATAACCCGAAGCTGATTGATTCACCCTAAGAATCAATAAGCAGATTCCTAGTATCTTCGGTGGATAGACAGGGCGCAAACCACCCCTATTGATGTTGACTTCTCTGTCCGAGGTAACATAATGTAATGCCCGAGAACCCACCTGTCCGCCCTAAGCTCAGAATAATGCAGAAGCAAAGGACGAGCCTATCGATGAGGATGAACACCATACTTGTTTCCTCTGGCACTTGAGCCTTACAATACATATAGTCAGAATTCTATCGATTATGATCACGCACCACGTTAGGTGACATCCAGACTTGTCTTAATCATATAGTCATTCAATATCTGTTTGATAGACCGTTGCCAGGAAGTATCCAGGAATCGTTTTCACACGGGTATGTGAGCAGGAGGTTTTCATATGTCAACCATGTCTCTTCTAATAAGCATATAAGTGCACTGGACGATAGAGGGATTTTAGACTCTATCAAAGGGATAAGTGGGCATGTGAATTCCATCTATCGTACTGATGCGCCTGAGCCTGAGAAATGAGATGGTTCTGTCCCGCCACATAACTAGAATGGGATAGTATTCTATAGAAAGGGTAGGAGGCAAATACAAATATGGCTTCATAATAGCGGTACTTTAACTGTTCATAAAATTATTGATTATTGATTGCATTGGAAGGACATTCTGGTTGAAAAAACACAAAGCAAGCACAATGGAAGAAACATTTATTAAGGCATTGGAAGAAACGATACTATTTGGAGTAGACTAATATTATTAAGGCATTGGAAGAAACGATACTATTTGGAGTAGACTAATCTTATGAAATACAATGGTGGATATGAGTTCTCTGATTTCTTTTTGATTGAGTCATACCAGTGAATCCTCAACCCATCTTAATCCATTTTGTTAGAATTCGGTAATCCATCTTAATGAAGAGTGCAGGATCCTGCATTAGGGAGGCACTGTGCTATTTTCATACTATCATTTTGGATTAGTGAAAAAACGTTTCAACGATAGATGAGTGGATTCTGGATCTCAGGTCTGCTCTTTTAGGTCTTAAACGATAGGAGCCGTATTCTATAGATATCCTATAGATTATCATTAGCTTGTAAATGAATAGTGTTCAATCACTCATAAATTCATTGTGCAAACTCTCCTATTTCCATTTGGATTACAGGTGGGGTATTATATCAGCCTTATACTCATCCACATGGTTAGGAGTATTTGATTTCTCCACTAAAAAATCTTCTGCATCCCACACTTTGATTTTGCAATCAATTAGGGTTATGACTTTTTCTTTCGTGAGGAGTGCAAGGCATGTATGGATCTATATCAGATTCAATATCACATGTAGTTCCAAAGAGTTTGCATTCATCTAATACCGTGTCTGGATCAATTTCCAAATCATCATATTCATCAGGAATTGGTATAATCACTTCAGTACCCAACCGGTAAAAAGGATTTCGAGGATATAGTTTCCTAAACTTAGCATCAAACTCATCAATTAAGAATATATGAAATAGTACATGTGTTAGTTCACCTATAACTGGAATATGATTCAAATACAGTCCATTTGAATTTGTATTTAAAGTACTACAAATTGGTAGGTGAACAAAGCTATCAATCAATCTTTTTTTCAATAGTTGTGAAACCAATAGTGAGGATTGGTCACTCACATGAGTAATCCACAGTTGAAAAACGATCTCCTTTTCTGCTATAGGCCAATTCTGGAACAGGATGGCATATGATATATTCCCTTGGAGCATAGGTTACTCACCTAACTAGCCAATTGGTTTAGACCATTTCCCTTATCCTTGGATCAACGGTTGACATTATTGGATACGCTGGGCCTTGCAAAGTCGGTAGCAGGGTTTGTTTGCAGTTGAAAGAAGTGGATGAGCATTTTCAACAGAGCCAGGGTCCATTCTCGGATAGTCAATTGGTACAGCTGAGGACAAACTTCCTTCTTTCCCCGCCGGCTTATGATGATTTCCATTTCAAGTGTTCAAGGTTGTGTAATGTTTCTTCTCGTACCTGCAATAAAAAGGATGCACAGGAGCTTGAAACGAACTATTCCGCGAAGAGAAGAGCCCAGCCTGTAGCTGTAGAATTGGAAACGCTGGATATCGAAGTCAGAAAGACCCTATGACCCTCTGGATTCTCTCTTCCAAACGCAAATCTTAACTGATAAGACGGGAAGATATGTTGATACTACTCCGGTCCACTTCGGTGAGGTGCCGCAGCGTCGTCCGGCCACTGCCCTATTCTACTTCGGTGGGATGGGGGCCCTCGCCGACGGCTTCCGGGCGACGGGTGATAAAATATTCAGGTACGAGATCATGTGGGAATCTCACAATGGGTTTACTTCCATGCTGAAATAGGCTTGGCAAGGAGAACCAGGAGCAACTACGTTGCCATATACAGCACAAGTTGGCGTCCCTTTCGGGCGCGCTTGATGTCTGGGGAAGGAGACTTTCGGTAGTGTCCGAAAGGAAATCAAGCAGCTCACGGAGAAGCTGACAGAAGGAAAAAGACACAACTAACAAACAGAGTGCTGGCTCAGTTGAACAAAAAACTAGGCCCTTTACTAACTAGCCTGGATAATCCCAATCAAGTTGATCAAAACAATCGATCTTTTTCTGAACAAGTACAATCTGGGCAAGCCCTTCGCCGGCCGAAAGCCTTATTGCCCGTAATAGCGGGACAGAACTGAAGGTAGGTAGTACGAAAATACGACTCCTATTGTCTTATGCTTTACAGCTTGAACCGCCCATCCGCTTTAGAATCTAGGAAAACGTTACTATTGCCGCATTGGAATTATCTTACCCGAGGATAGGGGCCACTGACCCAGCCTCAACAAGAGGATGAAGAATATGGAAGAACTGGATAGCATTCTGTTTACCTAGGATTCTTTTCTGCTCTCTTCCTTCATTTATTTGGAGAGGAGCAAAGCAAGAGCGCTGGTTCTCCCGCCATATGCACGCGCAGAAAGAATACGAGAGAGAGTTAGAGGCTGACCCACATGAGGTGAAAGCTCCCTTTTTTCTTCCACTCCTTCATCTGAAGCCGACTAGTAGCAATAAATGCTATAATATTGACTTCCATAATCGAATTCTTTTTTTTCGGATGTAATCCCATAGATATGCAAAATTGGACTTCTGTAAATTCAACGGGATGACTTTTGCATCCTGATGATACTGAATCGGATCAATATTTGGAATAACAATATCTGATCTATCAAATCGATTCATCATCGAGAATTTCATAGTATAACATAGGAATTTTAGCAAAACAAACTCCGAATTGGGATTTCTTATTGGATCAGGAATCCCATTGCATTTTGCATCCTTTTCCCTTCTTCTGGCTTTCTTACTTTTGGCTCGCAATAAAGCTAGGGTCCTGATCGAGCAACACTACGTCCTATCTATCTACCTCTCCAAACACAATATCTTGAGTACCTATGATGGTGACTACATCTGCTGGCATGTGATGTTTGGACATAGAATCGAGTCCTTGTGAATGGGCAAAGCCAGGTGCTCTTATTTTACAACGGTAGGAACGATTACTCCCATTACTGACAAGAAAGAGACCAAATTCACCTTTAGGTGCTTCAACTGCGGTATAGGTAGAAGGAGCTGGTACGGAAAAACCTTCTGTATAAAGTTCGAAATGGTGAATTGAGGTAGAGTAGACCGATGATCCGGTAGTCATTTGGCTGACTATGGAAAGAAAAAGCTTGCATCTGCTCCCCCTAAACTATAACAGGTCCCATCTCTCTCCAAACCTAACGTGGTAGTTTCCCATCATAAGGCTTTCCATCTATATATTGAGCCATTACCCACCAAGGATCCCATTCGTTCAGAACTCAGTCGACTGCTTCTATAGATAAGGCGGAACGTCCTTAGTTCAGCATTATAGCACATAGTCTCCGACGCTACTACAGCGCTTCGCTAACTCGAAGCGCCTCGCTATGAGAATGACGCGTCGCTAACGCTCAGCTAAGTCGAGAACCCTCACGCTGACCATTCGCTTTCTCAGTAGCGAAAGCGCTTCTCTTTGCCCCTTAACTTAATAAAGTATTTGGAAAGAAAAGAAAGAGATTCTTGGTTTTATTGCTCCCGCTTCCTCATCTGTGCTTGTCAAGCCAACTTAGCTTTTTGGGAGGTGAAAGAGGGGTTGAAGCGGACATGTCGAAATGACAGCATCGAAGATATCTATATACACAGGAACGCTTATTCCGGACTGCATTCCGGAAAAAGTAGCCTACTTGACAGAAAGGGCGGGCACTCTCGGCTCGGAGGTAGGCACTCTCGTCTTTCAACCCCACCGTCACTTTGAATTTAGTGGGGCACTGTTTACTTACAGCCTCTACGAGTTGCAAGTGAATGGGGCCGGTGCGTGGTGAACGGAAGGGTTCATCAAGCCATTTCTCGCCTTAACCCCTAAACTGAATAGGAAGAGGGGTACTTGACCAATAGGGGGAATTGCATTGCACATGACTGTGAGGGACCTCTTGATACCTTATGTTCACTTCCTAACTAGTAGCCGGTTTCCTGTCGCGGAAGCCTTTTCCCAGTGCGCGGAGCCCCAGTGAGGAAGGTGTTAGTGCTTTCTCATGGGGTCAATAATGCTAATCCCTCTTTTTGTGCCGGGAAGAAGATAAGAAAAGGCGAAGCCTTCTCTTGGTTTCCCAACCTGTTGCTTCTAAAGGCTGCCCTCTCTCGGCTGGATTTTGGTCCAGCCTACTGCGAGGATCCCGTATCCCATACATCGTCTTTCTCCCTCCTGGGTTCCCGTGGTTCCTATGCCGCCGCATTTCCCGGTCCTTTTCTTTTAGTGCTTCGACCCGAAGCGATAGCTTGACGCATTTTCCGTGGATAAGATGGCAGCGCTCCAGCTCACTAAAGAATGGGACGGCAGTGGTCCGCCGGCAAGCTCGTTCTGATCTTGGACGCAGTACATTGGAATCCTGAAGCACCACCACGAACGCTACCGCGCGAGCACCTACGGTGCGGTAAGGCACCACCCTGTTGTGCCAGTAGCCAACTCCGGCGTGTCAGCTTAGTTATCCTCATCAAGCCACAACCTTGATGTCTAGCTTCCCAACTGGTAGACGGTTCCCTTTCCCCCGGATCAATGAAGAAGGGAGAAGTCAGTTGATTCTTCCGAAGAACCGGAAGCGAAGCGCTATGCCGGGGCGAGGGGACGGGAAAAGAAACAGCTCCGAAGAAAGATATTGGGGTTCCAATGCTTCTCCACGCCCAACGAGATGCGCCAACCTCGGGATGCTTTACTCCTAACCCCACGGCGGTTCCGAGACGGAGCTTAACCTGAGTCTCGGTTAAGAACGGTGATGATCTACGTTTCACACGGCCCACGATTCCATGGATAGTTTCATTCGAGATCGTGATGGAGGACATAGCTTACGATCATCATCTTTGATCATGCCACTAGGCATTTTATTAGGACATTGCACAATGATCCGAACACTTTGTCGCATCTCTTCGATACGGATACAGTAACGATCATAGCGATCTCCTCTGGTACCTACTGGTACGTCAAGATCCGATTGGTCATGAACATCGTAAGGTGCTGCTCTTCGCGAATCCCAGCATACCCCAGGTTGGGATGGGTAGGCCCACCACTTCACTTTCACTTAGGCCCGGGCCAAGTCAGTGGGGGGACCCTGTTGGGCTCCTTCCCCCCCCAAAACAAACTGTACGTGGGAGTTTCCCTTCATACGGCTTGAATCATTCTCAGATGCCCCGAGAGGCATCTTTCCTTATGATCTGGTGGTTCACACGCGCGCAAACGAGCACCGGCCGCAACAGCAAGGAACTATGACCAATAGAGTCAGACACAGAGCGTCATACTTCTTTATCTTGTGATGGTTGAGGAGTTTCTTTCTCAGAGGGTGCGGGACGCTTGCGGAGTCCGTGCCTTCCGTACCACCACAGGTCATTCTTGGGCAGATCCCGCTCCTAAACATAAGAGAGGGATAGGGGGAAAGGGATCGGGCCTATCATATAAATAGGGTTGTAGAAAGACCACTTTCATTCGACGTTCCGGGGCGCCCGATTTGATCGACGAATTTGGCGAGCTGATCCGCTTTGATCCAGGAGAAAGCCCAGTCAGCCACCTTTTCGGTGCAGGTCACGTGACCTACAGCTCAGCCTTCGCTTTTTGAGACTTCCTCTACCCACATCTCTATGTGCCCGCAGCACTTTCATATGGAGAAAGATGGGCTTACCATGTTCCATCAATAGCACCTAACCTATGCCGATTTTGGCGGACCGTGCTCCACCCCGGTGAACTCATGCGGTTCCGACGTGCCCAGAGGCTAGAGGCGAATCGTTCACGGTCCGTAGGAACAACACCATTCGAAGGTTGATGGCCCGCCCCGCCTAGAATAGGAATCTTTGACTGAGCTTACACACATTCGCTCACTTACGCTGTCCCCCCTCAGCTCACCCTAGCCCCGGGTACGTCGTCTCCAAGGCTTCATACAAAATCTTCACTGACAACATATGCATGCTTTTGTAGGGTCAGGCAGAACCGTTGTTGCCTGATGGGAACTTCCCCCATATTTCTATCAATGTCTTCATGTCGCACGACCTCTTAACATTACACCACTGAATCCCCAATCCTTTGCTTGCTGTGCAGTGACAGTACCAATATCCACTAATCGTTGTTTCCAGATACGGTTGCCGGTTGACATCTCTTCTAATTCGTCGATACGAGAAGCAAATTGTTGTGTGGAGGAATCAATATCTCGACATAAGCCAAGAGGCAGATCTTGTGCCACTCCACCAGGTCGTATGAAACTAGCATGCATCCTGGCTCCCGGGACTCTTTCATAGAATTCCAACAATTTCTCCCGCTCCTCAAAAGCCCAAAGGAACGGAGTTGATGCTCCCACATCCATAGCATGAGTAGTTGAAGCAAGTGAATGATTTGAAATTCGAGTTATTTCACAGAATAACACTCTTATATATTGGGCTCGTAATGGTACCTCACAATTCAAAAGTCTCTCTACGGCTGAAGAATGAGCGTGTTCTTGGGCCATCGTAGAAACATAGATAGGGTCAACGACGGAACGAACAACGAAACTTTACGACAGCTTTTTCGTACACGTTCACTTGCATCACATACACAAGTGCTCTCTGAACTGTGCAATAAGGTCACCCATAACACGGCTCTCCCACTGGAGTTACCTTAGCCCCGGGCCATGCTATTCCATGATATTGGAAAAAGGCAGCCTAATTATTATCATCGTCTTGAAAGTTGGGCGCCTTTTGAATATGAGTGGGGCTCCTAGTCTAGGCGGCGCCTTCGTGGAGCCAAACCGAAGGAAGAGCAAAAGGGCGAGGCCACACCCGGCTTCGAATAGGAGGGGGGCTTAGCTCTGGATCCCGCCTGCTTGCAGAAATGAATGGATCAGAAAGGGGGCTGGGTTCTATTTCCGGGCCGGGCAGGAGGTGAAGGCCAGAAGAAGAAGAGAAGTGCGCCTTCCCGGTAAGGAAGAGGATAAAAAGGTGTTGTCATCTATCTCGACCGAGGCATTGGAAATGAGGACCGGCTCAGAGAATCACTGGCGTGCTTCTCTCCCCCATCGTTTCGCCAATAAAGAAGTCATCCTTGACTTGACGATTGACCATTCCATCCCTACCGAGCCACCTCTTTGAAGTATTTACCTCTGCCTTTGTTTTTTTAGAACATACCCTTCCAATCCAAAATCAAGGTGCAAGTCTTAGTGCCATTTCTGCTGGGCAGCAGGAACCGCCAAAGAGGTAGTGATGTTCATGCCCGCCGACCAAAGGAATACTTGACCTTCCTTTCATTCGTTGCTTTGTCTCCACAAGTTGGTGTCACAGCATCACCGCTTCTAGAAGTGGCAGGGCCTTTTCCTCAACGCATTCGAGAGCCAGTATATGATGCAGATGACGAAGAAGCTAGTGCCTATCCAAATGGATTCGCTGATGTGATCGATGCTTACCTATTAGGTGCAAGAGCAGCATGATGGTGGTAAAATGTAAATTACTGAAGACGAGAGATAAGTAAACTCCAAGCAGATTGGGAGGTCCAGAGCAAGAAAAGAGAGCTAGAGGCGCAGAGGAAGCGTGAGCAAGAAGAAGTAGCTTGAGCACTTTCTATACCATGCCTTTGACATAATTGAGGAAGTTGAGGTCAAGATAGACAAGGGCAGCCCAACAGTGAAGTGACCCCTTTTGATGGTGTGTTCAATTTGGCGAGTGAGAAGCTATCTGGAAATTGTGAAATATCAAGGAAAGCTTATAAAGTTAGGCCAGCAGCCCATAAATGATCTATTGGAATCATCCAATGGCGGTGAAAATGCATTTCAGCTATAGACTGGCTGATGCTAAACTTCTTGCCATGGAAGGAATCACAAAATGCATTACTGTAAGATGCTACTATCTCTTCGCCTAAATGTTCCTGATTCGAAGGCCCATCAAATTCTGCATTGGGAATAGCATGGCTCATTGGTTGATTCAGAACTGTGTTATGAAAATGGAAGGGTAGAGTACCAAGACATAGGGATTAGCCAGCGAAGGCGGTTTATTTAGTACCAAATATACGTATTTCGAATTCTTTTCAGTCAGGACAGTTCAAAGGCACGAGAGATAAGGAAAACCGAAAAGCTTCTCAAACCAGAGTAGGAATTCGATCAATCGCTATCAATGCCAGGAGGCAGATCCAGATTCATGGGAACGAGAACCTTTTCCGAGAAGAGTCAATCGAGGGATAGGATAGATGAATAGGTTTAAGCCTTTATCCGCTTTTAGGGATTCATTTACAATTACTAAGGCTTCGTTTTTCTCCGGCAAGCTGCTAGGGAAGCATTTATTACCAAGCGATAGGGCTTATAGTTCAGATTGATGCCTTAGTCCACCCGGAAGATAGAACTAATAATGGAAAAAGATATGCTTAAGAACTCCAACAGTAAGTTGAATAGTTACTATCGGTAGGGACGGGATACAAAACTGCCACTGATGGGAAAGCAATTCTTACACAAGATACGATGACAGGAAGGGAGTTCGATCAGGAATGGAACCGGAGAATCTGAAATTGGCTCTCGACCCAGGCCTTGCTTTGTTTACCTGTCCTATCGTATCGAATAAGGTTTCCTAGCCTTTAAATCTCGGTGTCTGCTACCGAAAGAGAGAATCGGTCTAAGGGCAGCTTAAAACCAGCCCAACCTCTTCATGGTCACATCCCCTTTTCCGACGCTTTTATTGTTATAGACCAGTCCCTACCTCTTTTCAATCAATCTTTCATACCGTATGCCTTTTCTACGCCTAAAACAAGTTCATGTCTCTCCTCTCTGAAGTCGGACCTTATTGAAAAGTAGTACGCTTTCTTTCGTGGTGTTCAGGATCCCATGCTTTGTAGTTCACGCATGGCTTTCTCTAATGAAGCTAATGCCGAATTAAAGACCTTAAACGGAAAGACACAAGAGGTGGCGAAAAACGAAAAAGAGAACGAGCTTACAAACTTCTCTGAACCCGGTAGCCAGCGGAACCCTTATTCATGGGTTAGGGACTAGCATTGAACAAAGTTGGTGACAGCCGAAGAAAAAGTGAAAGGGCAAGTAAATAATCTAAACATGCGGGTAAGAAGCAAAAAAAGAATCAAAGTAACGCGCCCTACCTGTTAGTAAAGTCAGGCCTTCCAGAGCCTATCTAACACAGACATACACGCGGATGAGGGCACAGAAATAAATGGACGTCGATCTGGTACTCAAATTGCATAGACAAAAATGAAATATGTTCATACTTGATGAAACGCACATCATCCAATTCATGATTTAAGAACATTCCGTGAAGATTTCACATCAGTAACTACATTCTCACATTTATTTTTTGATCTCATGACTTTTTATGCGATCGGAAAACGAATGAGATCAGAAAGGTAGGCAGACGACTTGACCATAAGGTCGGATGTTTCCGTGAGCAGTAAGCAGCGGATCTCCCCTTTTTGGGGGGAAAGCTGGTGGCCCTTTTGGCGTGTTAATTCTTTCGACGGGGCGGCCTTCTTCATTCGGTAGATCCGGTCGAGGTGGTTTTCGTTTACCAGCGCGTAGGTGGTCTAAGTTCCTATGACCGAGTCTTTCTGGCCCCTGTGAACATATTTTCTTAATGTATTAAAGAGGGCCTCTCTAACCGGTGAAAAGTGAAGAGAAGCATAGTCGACTATTAGGTAATAATAAAGTTAAGGAGATATCCTATAGATTAATAATAGGTACATGGGTATTTGACTAATTTCAATTTTTTGTTGAAATTCGATTTATTGAAGGAGGCTGTGGTCCAATTGGCTATTGAAGTCGGTGGATTCTGCCTAGAGTAATCTGTAAAATAGTGAAGCCTGTAGCAATGACTTCATTTTCAAGCTACTGAAATGCACTTAAATGTTGCATTTTGATTAGCAAATTACACGAGCGATGCGGCGGCCATTAATATTTCTCCCTTGAAATTCTTATTTCTATTCGTTGAACCAAGTTGGATCTGTGATACCAGGGTGGTGGCTTTAACAAATAAGCTCCAATTGATCCATTATTTTAGGTTGCCACCAGTGGTAGCCCTTAGGAAGTTCTTAACTGCGCTAATTCACCTCTTATTTCTCTTACAAACCCGCCTCCGTAGGGGCTTCAAGCGAGCGCGTTTCGATGTCAACGAAGGTACGCCCAATTAGGAATTGAATTATCTTATAATTCAATCAAAAGAGCATAACGTCTTAGCTAAATGTCTGACATAGCGTCTGATCCCGGTGAATTGGGTTAGTTAACCGCACCCTTTGGTGAAGAAGGGGGTATTCCTAGGCACTAGTGATTTTCTTAGGACTGTCAAAAGAGCTCAAGTTTGGCTGATAGCAAACTCCACCAAACGTGATACCCTCCCCAATGGGGGATTGACCCGAGTATTTAGTCATATTCTTCTTAGGAGGCTCCCTTCAGCTTGTGAATCTATTCTAGGATCAATGCATATACTCAGACAGGTTCGATCTGGCTTAAGCTTCAATCCGTCTAAATAGTGTAGCGAGGGACTGGATATAATTTCCTATTTGGATACCAAACCACGATCAAAGGTTGTAGCTAACGGCTTTCGAGTTAAAGCGCACTAATACGATACGAACTTTCTTCCATAGGCCGATATGCTCATATTAAGTGCTGTAATCTCTCATTCATGCGCATTAAGGAAATTAATTGTAAAGAAGAAAGTCAAACGCTCTACGCCTCGTCGAATAAGAGTGTTTCCGGATCATATCTATTCTTCTCGGGTACTCTTTCTTAATGAGAAAATCATAACTTGATCCGATCTTTATGTCGCACAGTGGTGTCCCAGGCTAGGGCTGCAGGTCCAGCATAAGAATCTAAACTAAAAAAGTATGTTTACGTGGTCCATAAATAATGGTGACAGAAATCCCACCTACTGCGCCTCAACTTGGACTGGAGCGTCTCTAGGTATTGAATTAAAGAACGGGTTTCGCTTTGCTTTGGGGGGAGTCCTGGTGGGGAGATATGCTAGTAGGTAATGGCTCAGCTTCTACTTAAAAAGCGTTTTAAGCGGGTTTCCTTATTTATTTACCGGTCTCTCGTACAAGATTCTATCAGTTACAGCGGATTCAAGGGATGGAGCCAGGTCTACTATCCGCTTGCTGTCCCTAAGCTGATAATTGCCCGAGCCTATTTGTTTTTTTCCGGGGAGGGGCACATAGCGATAGATACTTTAGAAACCTATCACTAAGAAGCGGGCTCACTGAAAACCAAACTGTTCGTATTTCTTTAAAACGCTGCTGCCCTAGTCGGGGGTCTGTCTATAGAAGAAGGGAATCCATAGGAAGAAGCAGCTCCCTGAAGGAATCCTTCTAACTACCACCTACCTACCTCCCGCTTTTGTTCGGACAAGGCGAGTTTCCTAAGATTCACCCACCGCGGATACACTAAGCGTTCTTCCCGTTGGTAAATCTGATTCTTGCAAATCAACATCAGACTTAGAAGCTTCATGGGGTCTGGTCTCACCATTTGGCAATTTAAGCCAAACAAAATACAGTACAGAGGTTATAACCAATACACAAGCAGGCGTGAACCTGTCAGAAATTAGAATGGAGAAGTAGACACAGAAGAGGAGGTGTTGGGACAGTATCGATAGCCGCCTTTTCACTTATTGCTAGGAGTGATTGTGAGAGAATACATAACATAGGTGAAAGCCAAAAGGCATATATGACCCGCGCAGCCCAATGGAAGTGATTTGAAATTGATGTTTCTTTAGAATTCGATTAAGAATAAGAACATAGACCGGCTTCTAGAAAAAGAGACGTGCCCTCTTCTCTATCTGTAGATTCAGGAGCAACATGCTGGTTCCTTTTGTCATAATACCTAACGGCTGTGGGCAGAATGAATGAAAAAGCAGATGAAAGACACTATACATACCAATAGAATGAGAAATATAGAATAAAGCTAGGTGACGTCACGGCATTTGAGAACCAATTGCTTCTTTTGCTTTTCACCAACCTTCATGTACAATCTTATTTCGTATTGGAGTACAGCCTATCGTAGGCCCAGCAAAGGCAAGACGAAAAGCAAGCATTAAGTGAAGAAGCAAGGTCCAAACAAAGTAGTGAAAGATTGACATTGAAAAGCTTCTCCATGTCTATATCTGTCCGATGGACCAAGTTCAAAGGAAACGACTTCTCTACTGCATCAAAAAACCAATCCAAGCCTGAAAAGGAGAGTTGCGGTTAACGATTCCTATAAATTGAGAAAGAAGCATGTTCTTCATGCCCAAGGATAAAGTAGATGGAACCAGTTCTCTAACCTTCTTTTTGTAGCAGATATTGCATAAAGTTTACCTGCCTTGATCACGCTGCTGTTCCGATCCTAATTGTTGACGTCTACAACTAGATAATTGATTGATTTTCCTAGCCCTGGTCTATTTAATTGATTTAGTTCGCTAGGAATAGGAAACAGAGGCGCCGTTGCTTGTTCTACTAACGCTAGTGCTACTTATCGCTAGGATACAACTAGATAATTCGTACGTGCATAGGATGCCGAGGGCTGGATAAAGATGAACTCTTTGCCAATGCCTGCTTCCTTGGTATGATACCGGTATTGAGGGAAAGGATATCGATGGGCCGCCGTTCCGTTATTGGATTTGATTAAGAACCATAGCCGTAGTCGTAGCCGTTAGCAGGGAAGCGAAGTAGGGAAATGTTTCCTACTCAAAGTACAGTGCCTTCTTGTTCTTTTCATAGGGAACACTCCCTAATTAATAAAGTAGGAGCGAGTACGGAGGTACTAGACGGTGATTCTCTGGTCCTGATGCCTCCTTGTTCGTTCCTTTACTTGGGAATAAGCGAGTGAATGTAGATTCAATTAGATAGAAAAAAGCAAAAGAGATAGCATACAGAATCTTGAAGCCACGGAGAAGGTAAGCTACAATCACCTGATTTGTGGTAATCGAAAATATGTAAAAAGGCATTTAAGGTATCAACATCTTCACCTCAGGTTCTGGCTGGTATGATCTGGACTCTGAAGCTTTGTTAGCTCAGCTGAATATTTGTTCACCTCTTGCTTTGGGTGGTATGCTTCCTCACTATTGCTATTCTGCCCTTTCCCGGTAGTCAACCACCAACGAACGTAGGCTAGGACCTGCATGTAATGTTACAGCCTTGCCAATACTTCCTTTTACCCCCTATTCCTTCATTTTAGGTTTTCATGGCCGATTCAATAACATAGTTCGCACACCTCTTTTCAATTCTCTAGAGATAGTTGTCATTTATCTCTTCTGCCTCCTATTTGGTTGGAAGTTTCCTGCTCCAGTTGGGAAAGCAAGGGCCCTAGTTTCGTTATTGAGTCTCGTTATGGTCGAATATGAATGAATCCTGGAATGGAATAAAAACCTGAGTCAAATGCATCGTAGTCCCTCAATCGAACAGTCAACTAGTTCATATCTAACCTTATGTATTCTTTTCCCGCACCTTAGCTTCAAATAATGGAATGAATGTTTTTCAGAGTGCAAGTTTAGGTATTAGCTCGCTACAGTTTAGTCAGTAGTTCTGTCCCTTTGTTCGGTGAACTATCAGGATATAAGCATTAGAATGAGAGTGGCTACGTATTCGGATTACTTGACTCGCTTTCCTGTTTCCGAATCCCTTCTTGCATATAATCCTAATTCACAATCCGATTCTTGCTCGATTCTATAATGAAAAAAATACCTTGTGCCATGGATTTGATGAAGCTTGAAAGGACTCCCCTTGTTCGAAGCCAAAGATAAGAAGCATACGGGTGACAACCCCAATCCTTATATATCAATCCAATTACCGGAGGGACGAAGAACTAAGTTTGCCTGACGCCCGAAAACAACTTGTTTGTTTTGGTGGAAGAGGAAGAAATAGAGAAAGATCGTCGCTTTTCATACGCTAATTCGTGATTCAAAGTAGAGCGAGTGAGGGACCCGGGACTCAATCAACATATGCCAAGTGTTCCGTAATCTATGGGCAGCACTCCGTAGGAATGTTATAGTCTAGGCATGTCGTAGTAGTCATTAGACAGAAAGAGGAGAAACTTAACATGTCTTATTCCGAATTCCTGCGGTTGTCATTATGTTCCAGCAAGGAAATAGTCATTCTTTCATTCCGAGCATTCGAGGTTAAATACCTCCAGGGTCCTTCTTTAATTGCTTGAATGGCTCTCATCTCTCGGTGCCTCATGGATGGAAGATGTTGTAAAGGCTTCAATAATGCTACTAGACTACTCTGTTTTTCAATCAGTTGAGTGCCGGATAGGGGTAAAAGTGACTCATTTGGCCTTTCCGCTAGTCATTTATATACTCGAAAGCCGTTTGCACGAGAAAAAGAACGGAGCTAAGCTAGAGGAACAGGTTTTGGGTTTAGCTGTAGCTGAGGACAACTTATTTTAGGAATGTTTTGGATCACGTCGACATCCATTGGTGTAAAATATGCTTTGAGCTTTGGCATGTCCCACGTCCATGCACTCTGGTCGATATAGTCACTAACCAAGCACGGCGCATCGTCCACAAGACGTGTCACCGGCCGGAGCAAGCCATCTCGGGGGATCCTGTTGTCCCTCCATGCATCCGTGCTCTCCCCCGTACCAATGCGGCAGATAAGGAGTATTAATTGACTGCGCCCCGTTAGAGGAAGAGATGGCTAGGACAACGACATACTTGTCTTAGCGGAACGGAGAGAAACCGGCTGCAGGCGTGAAGCCGAGGCCTGATATACTCTCAAAATGAGTCATACAAGAAGAAGTCGGTTGCTTAAGAAGGAGACATACCATAATAGGTTCGATAAGAACCCAACTTGATCTTGATTCGGCAGATCAACAAATTCGAACAAAATTCGAGAAAGAGTTTACCGAGCTTCCTCCCCGGAAAAACACATGTTCAGACTTCTCTTCTGAGAAAATGGGGTGGATCATCTTCAAAAGCAACTCTGCAAGAAAAAGCCGCCTCACAAGCGCATACCTTTCTCCCTTGGAGCAGAAGTCGTCGTACTCCACTTCAAGATGCTCCTTGGTGGTCGCTCAAATAGATAGTAAGCTGCAACGTCGCTTGAATACGAGACACATCACTCCTCAAGCACGTTTCGAGCAAGCAAGACAACACTAGCTTCTACGACTCCGAGTTAAAGAGCGAGTATTCTCCAAGTCGACATTGTCCTCAAAAAGGTCGTGTATCCACAGTGCCAAAGCAAGCTCTGCCTAAAATGGGAAGTGTTCCATCGTTTCACAGTCCTAGGATCCAGAGCTCACCGCCTGTCCTCCATGGAAGGTTCCTCCTGCAGCTTCTGATTGTACAAGCAAGGCACGCACAAGTCCAACTATGTATGATTACAGGGCATCAACCCCACTGATCATCCCACGGGCGAATCGTTGTTTAAGCACGAAAATTGAATAATAAAGTAAGTTATGATATCATAGTGCTCGCGCGCCTACATGTACTACTAACGGATTCCAGAACCGGTGCTCCCTCCGAGAGTAAGTCACTCCAGTGGAATTTAAGATACCGGGTCCTAGTTCCCTAAGTGGTTACCCGCTTGTGTTCCTTTATATGACCACTAGAGCCGGTAGAGGATCAAACGGAGGTAGAACTTAGCAATCCAGCCTACTCACCCGACGCTTAAACCCGTATCCTCACTGTGTAGAACAACCATCTTCTCTATCGATGAACCTTATATCGCCTTTGATTTTTCCATGTGCAGAACTAGCATGTTTCCCTAGATGAGGGATACTCATTATTATTATGAATAGATTACTCAATCAATAATCAAGATATCCGTTCTATCCCTTTATATAAATAAGAAATTAATCTCTAATCTCTATCATCGTCAATCTCACCCTCGTCTGCTTGAATGACACTAACATAACAAATCTGCATCAAGGAATAACTCTGACTTGTAACAGTTAACCCCCAGGCACCCGCCATCACGCTCTAAGACATGAATAAATCCACTTAGATTCACATGATTTAAGATGTTGCGAATCTCATCTCTCTCAACCAGATATGAATCATTGCTTGTTGAAGCTAGAAGGACATTGGTATCCCATCTCGTATAAAGAACATCCTCATATCGGGTCAGGACCTCGCTATCAAATTGATATTGAAAAAACATATCCAGGAGGACGTCACTTAATTCACCTATCAGTGGTATACAATTATCATCTGGAATTGGGAGGTTAGTCGACGCATTATATATCGGAAGATATAAAAATGGCTTTAAGATATGAGAAATCACTCCCATATTATGTAGACACTTTAATGTACTCCATACACGTTCCGTAGAAACATGTTTGATACTGGGACTCAAATCCACAGAGATTACTCGATTCACATCAGTTTTACCATTCTAGAACTCTTCATGGTAAGTCACCATTTCATTATAATGACTTAATCTACGCGGAAGATTGTTTCTTATCCATAGAAATTCCCGCATTAAGATATTAGCTAATGCTTTAAAAACAGTGCATCTACTGGAAGAGATGGCACACACACACATGGCCAATCACCAGCATACATGAGTGGGCGCCTCGCACAACAATAGCCTAGCTCATCACGCCTTTCAATATTGAAATGTTCCTCCATATTAATATCTCTACCATATTTATATGCTTGGTATACCAAAATGGGATGAAATTCAGAATAACCAGAGTTTATACGTGACACCATGGCTTTGATTTCAGCGGGTAAGACGCCCCTCTACCTCCAAACCTCATTCGAATTCGAATAGATTGAGTGAATCTCATTAATTAACTCCAATTTATAGAAACTACCATGAAATTTCCGAATAAGAGTGAGGTTGTGATTCCTTCTAGATCCAATTCGACTTTGTGAGAGAATACTCAAAGTGGTCATCATATCTTCTCTTCTATTAATACTCTTTGACGACTGCAACCGATTTCTCCCATTTGAATTAGGATAGAGTGTAGCAGAATATCTATTCAAGTGCACTGCAAAGATTTTATGACATCTATAATCCTCGCTCAAATCCTTCAATAGTCTAAATAGGATATTTCCTAGGATTTCCAAAGGCATGACTTCGGTATCTTCATGTGAGCGTAATATGATGGCTTTTTTCGTAATAGGCCTATAGATACGATCATTCTCATCACGGTTGAAAGAGCCCGTAAGAGCCTCAAGCGCAGGTGTCAGTCGGATCCAACCATTCCCACCTGTATCAATTCGCGGATAGGCATGCTTCAATAGGAGATACATAAAAGCAATATATAGTTGAACGATTTCCACACCTTTAGGAAAAGGTTCATGAAATCCCACTTTCACCCATGATTTGATTTTACCCTTATCTGAATATTCCACTGTATTCATATTTAGTTTCTCAATGAGTTCCGCCATTACAACAGAAGTCCCGTTAATATCAAAGCGTCGACTCATATCCAACGCAAATTGTTTTTGGATCATCATGATAAATTAGATCTTATCTGATATACATAATATCACCCTTTTGAAGTTTTAGATTTTACCTATATTTCTCTTCTCATTAGGAAGAGATGTAGGGGCCCTACTATGATCCCTCAATTGAGTGATCGCTCAAGTCATAGACCTGAGACTGGGCCAACAATCATTCAGAATGATATTCCCTTGTGCGCTAAGTTACATACGATGAGGAACATTCCTCTTATCGGACAAGATCCACTGAAATGTCATAATATTTGACATATCCGAGTTTTCCTCCTTAAAGACTAAGAGAAGGTGAGATGGGCCTTTTCCTCCCGACCTGGGAAATTCACAGCAGGAAAGACTGGCGCCGATTTAGAAAGCGAACCCTTCAGTACATCGCGTTCAGCCCTCCCTCAAAATCCCATTTGTTTTATTGAGGAATCACTCTTGATCCGGCTCTTCTCCGTCTATAACTCAAAGTCCATCTGTCTCTCGTGGAAGCGCTTTAGAGTGCCTAGAAGATCCAACAAACGGGGGTGCCAATGTTGTCCCAAGACCAGATCACGGTAGGTAGCTGCTTTAAAGAGGTTGGGAGACAGACTGGTGAACAATCTTCTTCTTGTTTTCTCCGACCTAGAGCACTCTTTTTTTTCAATCGTACGAAGAAACTCCGTGAAAAACCCAGCTATCACTCCTATGAGACGGCTAACTCCCAACTCCCGATACATTCTTTAGAGTCGACCAAAGGACTCGTTGGTTTGGACATAGTTTCCTTTGTTCCTGTGTTTCTGTTTTTCTCTCCCCCTTTTTTTCACTTAGTTTAGTTGGAATGGAAAGAGAACTTCCTTCAGCCTTTTTGTTGCCTGGTTCGGTCTCTCTGAGTGGAATAAGTGGGTCCTTCTTCTTTTTCCTGACTGAAGCAGGTCGAAACTAAAGATCGAATCTTAGGAGTCTGGATTTCTATGTTCGTACCAACTCAAATGATTGATGAATTGGATCTTGAGTCAAAAAACTTCGCTACTCAGCAAGGGTGAAAGAATGACAAAGAGACTGACATCGCAGAGGATGGGAAGGACCCAATCGCCTGCCTCTTTCTTGGTCCACCCCCCCCCCCCCCCGGTGGGTACTTTGTAGCTCACAACACGAGATAGGCAGATATGTGACATAGTCTCATTGCTTTCATTGACAACAAGACTCTCTTCCTGATTGGGATTGGTCTGTGCAGGATCTCCTTCCCTCTGAGACTCTTGCTTCCCTGAGGCAGACCCCTACTTCAATTGTCATCTGCTTCCTTATTTTGGACTCAGACCTCTCACAACAAAAAAAAGAAAATCAAAATCAAACGAATCCAAATATTCCATTCTCGTTGACAGCCTCCTCAACCCAAGCTTCCATCTCCTGCTCCAGACATCGGCGCTTGCCCGCGCCAGTCCATGAAAGGTGGATGAAGGTGAGTTTGACTACGAACTCGAGGATGCTGGGAACGATCTCTTTTCGGGGAATCACTCCCGTCGAGAGGCCCTCTTGCTCCCTTTTTATGAATCTGGGAGAGAGGCAAAAGATAAGTCCAGAGAGACCTCGACTCTTTCAGGGAAAGGAGGGAGATCGAATGCGAGATGGAGTCCCTGCCGAATGGAATGGACATCCTTGGGGACAGCTGTGTAAGACAGAATTTCCCATAAAATTGGACGGAAAAACTACTACAAAGATCACAAGAAACCCAGCTCAAAGTGAATGGAGAGAGAACCCCTGCGCCTTGGAAGGATCTGAAGCTGTTCGGACACTCATAGACAAGTGAACTCCAGGATCCCTCGAAAAGTGAAGTGAACTAACTCATATGCGGAAAAGAGTCTTTCATGTCAAGGTGAACATAGACAGACAAGGTTAGTTTGTTTTCCTGAATTCTCAGAGAGAAGACTCGTTGCTGGAACCGAGAGCACTGGCGATTGCTTTCTTTCTGACCTTCCGCCGAGAAATTCCATACCTTCCACCGACTTCTTTTGTGTGTGGCCAGAACGTGATGCTTTCCAATGCCGAGTACTTTTCTTAACAATGTATGAAGCCCGTAAAACCGAAATCGATCCAAATCCACGACCTTGAAAACCGAAATGTATTATTATGGTGTGAGCCTTCTTTCTTTTTGGCCTTAGATTATCATAAGCGAGGAATGGTGCGTGCTAGCCTTCAGACTATACTTTATTGTAGGGAAAGGGAAAAAATGGAGAATATCTTTAAGAACCCTAGACTGAATTTCACTTGGAGCAACAGGGGTCAGGTCACACTATATCAATATCATAATTATCTTCCAACTTCTTTTCTTTTTAGAAATCCATTTTCTTTTGTTATGCCATTAAGGAAACACTATTTTGGATACAATACCCATTTTAGAACCGTTCACTACTAACAAATAGAAAATCTGA